>OY748301.1:2514933-2986322 GCA_963556515.1 Nudaria mundana | reverse complement strand
AAAGATGTATAGGGCTAGCTTCGCGGAAACTAGGAATACTGAAACTGAGCTCTTCAATCTGATCCCACCCTCTTCCTTCCGATCCCGAACAACGCGTGCCGGGCAGAGATGCCACTCCCACACAGTGTATAGTATGTTCACGAGAACCGAGCGTTTTAAACCTTCGTTTTTCTGCCGAACGATAGTGGCCTGGAACGCCCTGCCTGTGCACGTGTTTCCTACCACATATAATCCTGGGTTCTTTAAAGAACCCAGGATTATACATATAATCCTGGGTTCTTTAAAGAACCCAGGATTATATGTGGTAGGAAAAAAGGTATTATCCGCTTAAGCGGAGCGTGAAGAGGCACATCAGTAGGTCGTCAAGTTGAGGGCCACTCTCTGTAGTATTGTGTGCTGTGAGAGTGGACTACAATCGCTAGACATCGTCACGACTTACCACCAGCGGGCGGCGTCAATTTGGCGAACCCAATATAAAAAAAAAAACGTAGAACTTTGATGTGTGATAAAAAACAATTGACAAATGATTTCCCGCCAATTGTTTTTTTTATTACTAAGAAGGTTGAACGTTTAAAAAATATAACATTCGAAATTCAAATAGTTCCGATTAGCTAGAAGTGCAAAACTTTTAGTGTGCCCCATTTATAATAAAGCCTATATAAAATTCCCGGTTGTTAAATAAACACCATTGGCATTCGTTGCAAGTAGTTGACGCCGTAAAAACAAAAATCCTCGTGGTCTAACTACAGAGCTTCAATATCGCTCATGGGTTGTGGAGGTCAGATGGCTGTCGCTCCACGGAAAATATTGAAATTCAACCGCATCGCAGTTAGTCTGGGAAGCCGACTAAACTAGGTTGGCAAAAGGCTTTGTAGATTATGATTAATAAAGAAGAAAATAAATTGTCTGTTTGTCTATGGCTATCTATTATTATGACACGTGTACACCCAAACCCCTGGAGATATTGAATGGACTTCTTCCAGTATTAACATATTTAAGACTAATCTCAATAATTAAGTAAATATAAGGCGTTATTTGTAAAAGAAAATACATTTTTATTAAGATATAATAGAATAAAGAGGAAACATATGATTGTTTGTTTGAAGCGAAAAGGCTCCGTAACTAATGGTCCGATTTTGAAAATTCTTTCACTGATATATAGTTACATTATCCCTGAGTAATATAGGCTACTTTTTATCCCGGTAATGTGTTCCCACGGGAACCGGGAACGAGAAAACTGTAGCCGCGGCGATCTTCAAGTCTTAAATAAAGTTAGTTATTGTCACTGTATTACATGTACGATATAATCTATCGATTAAACTGCCTCGGTGGCGCAGTGGTCCCTGAGGTCCCAGGTTCGATTTCGGGTCGAATCAAATAATTATTTGATAGTGCACAAATATTTGTTTCGGAGTGTGGATGTCTTCTACTTATGTATAATATGTATGTATTTAGAAATATATAAGTATGTTTATCAGTCGTCTAGATATCCCATAACACAAGCTTATATTAGCTTAATTTAGGCTAGATGACATTTTGTAACAATGTCCAAAAACATTTATTTTATCTATATTTATTTGTAAACTGAAATAGACGCGATAAAAACCGCGAGCATCAGCTTGTATACGAAAAACATCATTGACATTAATTCAAAAACAATTTAAAAAGAAACAATTGATTACTAAACATATATAATCAATATCTAACATAGATTAAGTTCGACCTACGCTACCATTGTAATCTCCTAGAGAATCTACTACAGTGCAGATGTGAAAATGATATGTTCTACTTTGACCCAGTGACATTCACACATGCCCGCGGGTCTACTTGTATTTGTAACGTATAATTCATGTTTGATCAAGTAATTTAGTGCAGTAGGTGGTACTGTAACGTCACATTCAGACAGACGAAACAGATCGTAGACGGTACTGGTTGTGCAACACATAAGTTTTGACGGATAAAATGATTACAATGTATTGTAGTCTCAAGTTCAATGATTATATAAATACTTTAAATAAATAAAAAAATAATACTTTTGGACATTCTCACACACCATCATCTAGCCCAAACTAAGCTATAAGCTTGTCCTATGGGATTTAGACAACTGATAAAATATACTTATATATATCTAAATACAAACATAATATACATAGAAAAAACTCAAACTCCGAAACAAAAATTTTTGTAGATCACACAAATTTTTGATTCGACCCGTGAATCGAACCCGAGACTCCGGAGTCGGAAGTCGATGCACTACCGACACGCCACTGAAGCAGTTAAATTATTGTATGAATTAACAAACGATTAGCAACTAATTATACATGTTTGTTGCAGTAACTTGTAAGTGTTACCGAATGCGGGTCACCAGCCACAAAATTTTACAACGACATTTTTTCGTAGGTTTCATACATTTTATAATTACGGACTCGCTGCACACGCTTGACCCCTGTGATTATAATGATTCTTAATTTTTTTACTTCTTCTAAGACTTTTACTTCTAAGTCAGTCTTAACCAGCTATATTATTATACTACTATTTTACTACTAATTTTAAATATGGACAACCAAATAATGTTGGATAGAATCAGGCGTTACCTGGCGAAAGTCCAGGCATTCTCAAGATACCTTACTCAATGAACAGACTGACTTTCATATATCTCCTTTGCTTAACTTGTTCGTGAATGGACAGACTCAGTAGTTTTGTTGGTTTGTGTGTGTTACACTATGTTTTCTGCGAATTAAAGAGTTGATTTTTGTCTTAATAATACCTATTTTGAATTAATATTTCTACCCCCGGTTGTTGTTTTTGACACATCCTACATCGCGCTGGCGAGATTTACATGTTCATACTTAAAAACAAGTATGATTTGGCTTCATATTTTGCTGTTCTCTCTGGGACAGTCTTGAGAATGCCTCGTTTAGAGGTGAAACATATGTCGACGTTTTAATGTCTTCTATTTTTAGCGAAAATAATGCTATTATTTAAAAAAATGTTTGAATATCATACTTACCATTGCTTTAATCAAATAATGTTCTCGATTTGACAAATAGGATTGACTCTATGATCCAAATAGAGCAAACCAAACATACAAGGACATTTATAACAATTTACGATCACATCCTGCGTGCATTAGGACTTAGTCATTCTGATGTTATTGTGATGCGTTCTCAAATCGAATTACCTATCAGAGAGGTGAAGGTCAGCATAGTAAGATAGATAGGTATACTAGGTTATACCCACGGCTTTGATCAAGTGGAATATTTTACATAATATTATTGGGGCGAATAGCTTGAATTGCGGAGATTATAGTTATGCAAGATCGAACCTGGAAATTAGAGAGATTCGAAAACCTCTCGATCCATTGGTGACATATGCATCAAAATTTTATGAACGGGCAAAAAATTTCTACTTTTGATCATTGTACTCGTATATACCTATGTATATTTAGTCCTACAAGTAGATCACATCAATTGACTAGTGAGAACATGAATCATGGTGTGTATATGGCATTTAGACAAACGCGGACGTGCTGGTATCGTGATGGTTTAACCTTTGACGTCCCTTCAAGTCCTTGACTTTCATTCTGACCTTTATGTAGCGTCCGTTATATGCAGGTAACTAAATCATTGCAATACTAACTTGATCTTGCGGTTTCTGTTATTTAGAAATATTGTAATTTATATTTAAATATAATATTACAATCATGCCTATGTCCCCGATGAGCTAGGTTAAGGTTTTATTGCACACCTACCAGTTTGCCAGTAGTTTGTTGATTCTCCGTAAAGGGGCCTTAGTCATCATTCACCGAGCCTTTTTCCAACTCAGTTGGGGTCGATTTTCCAGTCTAACTGCGATTCGGCTAAACTTCGATATTTTGCGACTGGCCATCCGAGCTCCTCAACCCATAGGCTTTATTTAGGGCTCCAACTACCCCTAACGACTGGCATAGATGTTTGTATGACAACCGGGACCGACGGCGTAACGTGCTCTCCGAGGCACTTAGGGGTCTCAATGTCTTAAGGGGCCCTAGTATTATCCATTTATTCTAGTCTAGAGTTCAATCATCATCACTATCACTATATACTACTATTATAGGAAAGATTTGTATTTTTGTGTGTATGTTTGTAATGAATAAACTAAAAACTAATGTGCCGATTTAAAAAAATCACCATTGGAAAGCTACATTCACCCTGAGTAACATAGGCTACTTTTTATCCCGATAATGTGTACCCACGGGAACCGGGAACGACTAAACTAAATCACGGGGGCGGAGCTGCGGCGATCAGCTAGTATTTTATACAACAAAGTCGCCCGTTCTGTATGTATGCGTAGATCTTTAAAACTTTGCAACGGATTTTGATGCGGTATTCCCCAATAGATACAGTGGCTATTTGTGTATGAAATTATATATATTTGTGAATGTCAAGCAAATGAAGCTGCTGGCTTCTGCTAGTATAATATAAAGGTTTGTAATACAAAGCACAACACGTTCATGGCTACCTGCACTGCGTCATAAAGGATTCTTCCGCGTGTGTACCCGGCAATAGACTTAGGGGCGGCCGTGGCTATGGACAGTGGAATATAATGGAACGCCTCTCGTGGTAGACTCGTATCTTCACTAGAGAGCGAAAACTTTCTCACACAATATGAGTAATAGTGTGTAAATGCGTTTGCGTTGCTTTACCTACGGAATGCGACCTTTCACAGTCGATGTTACAGCCTACAGTAATATGCCTCACAGTATTGTATTGAAGGCTATTAATGATGATAGATATAGATGAAATTTTATTCATAGTTCAGAGTGCCTAAATATAAACACAAAACTTAAAAATATACTTTAATATCTGACAATTAACAATGCCCACATTATCATTACAGAAACAAATTCACAAGTACGTGACAGGTGTCACTGCTAAACTAGCTGTCAATTAAATAATTCAGGAGTTTGGTCCCAAAAGTGACGGGAGCATCAGTCGTGAAAGCGAAACTTAAAGGGACATAACGCTTCCTGCAAGAGACCTTATCCTGGCGCTCACAAAACTCCTTCCATGACCTTATTTGGGCCACCTTTGGCTGCTTAGCCTTGGCCGTCATGTAGGTACGCCTCGACTACCCACTGCCGCCGCGACGGTACTCAATCTCAAAAATATTTATTAATATCACCATCACTATTACTACATATTATAAAACACAGTCGCCCGTTCTGAATGTATGCTTAGATCTTTAAAACTACGCAACGGATTTTGACGCAGTTTTCAGCAATGGATAGAATGGGTCTCGAGGAAGGTTTTTGGTGTATAATTAGTCAAGCGGGCGAAGTCGCAGGCATCGGCTAGTAGGTTATGTAGGTATGGTCTCCATCCATTGCTTAACGAGACGGACCAAGACCAAGAAGGAAGAACCTGGCAATAAAAACTCCCAGTCACTCTTTTCCAATCATCAGTAACTACTTTCAAAGTATAAAACAAGCTATCTAATAGATTCTGCTCTTCTTGGTGGCGACTGACTTTTTCATCTGTTGAAGCTCCTCTGACCACTATGGGATGCTAAATCAAAATCTTCGCAACATGTTTATGAATTCCCAACCTTTTTTTATTTTATTTTAATATCATTCTAAATTGTTTACTCCTGCCACTGGAAAAAAGTGTGACTCCTAAAGAATACCGCCCTTAACTTACGCTAACTACTAACATTGTGCCATATAGACGATTTGTTCTGTGTAAAGCCGCGATATTTACTTAGTTCAAAATTAATCTTTAACAAACATGGCCGCTGTACACTTTAAATTTTACGGGCAATTTGTTTTGGAAATGAAATTGTTTCAAGGAGTCCATTATATAAATTGTTAGGCCAAGCCTCTGTTACAATGTGCTGAGCGAAGATTATATTTACTACCTTTGACTAGTACCCCACCCTTTATTTTTTTTTTTAATTCCACGGCCCAGGCCCGCGGCCACTCTAACGTCCGTTGCCGGGCGTCTCTGGTTACAAGCAGAACGTATTTCCAGTGGCGCCCGGCGGACTTTGACCACCCCTGTGGTCTCTGCGGTGGTTTGGTCGGGATGAGAATCCCGCGTCGTTGGGGTAGGGTTTTATCCCGCGTCAGTGAGTGAATCTAGTTACGTGCTATGAGGCAAAGGCCCCGCAGCACGCAACCTTTCTAGCCTGCTTCTGTAAGGACGGCAAGTGGCGATCTCGCCGTCCTCAGGCCCCGATCATGGAGGTCGATGGTTTTGGGCGTAGATGAGTCTGCGGCGCCCTCGCCGCTGACTACGGAACTCGGCGCGGAGGGTACGCTCCCTCTCCCTCTCGACCGCCTCCTTTGCGAGCATGACTTGCTCGCAAAATAACACGGCCGCGTTCCACCTACTCGCGCTGGAGACTGGCTTGGAGCATGGTTTCCAGCGAGAGGATATCCACGCCCAGACCCACTACGAGGTCCCGGCGCTGACTCGCCCACGCTGAGCACTCCACCAACGTGTGGTCGCCTCGTCGGAAGCCTCGCAGTGTTGACACCGGGGTGTGACCTCACGATGGATGCGAAACAGATAGCTACCGAAGCATCCATGCCCGGTAACGATCTGAATCGCACGATACGTGAGGTCACCATGCTACCTCTGCAGCCAATCGTACATGATCGGTCTCACTGCCGCGATGATGGTGGTACCCCACCTGGTTTGCTCAAGTCGATCCCTCCATGACTCCATGAGATCCTGGTGGAGTTGGGACCGCTGGTCCTCGATTTCTCGAGACGTAGGCCTGGGGTCCCGCTCCAGCGCCTCCTTGCGCCATTGGAACAATGACGCAAAGGCTCTCGCTTCCAGGTCCCATGGAGGAGACATGTAGCCTCTGCGAAAATCGTGCGGTACCCTCTTATTGTTTTGACGGCCAAGGTTTTCAACGGTCTATTAAGGAGCGTTGAGTTGTTGGCCGTCACCCGCGCCGCCCATACGGGAGCCCCGTGTAGGGCCATACTCTGCACGATCCCCAAGTAGAGTCTCCTGCAGGAGGCATTGGGTCCCTTTAGGTTGGGCATGAGTCGCAAAAGCGTGACTTATACCCCCGTCACTTTAGGGACCAAACTTCGGAAATGTGGTCCGAAGTTCTATCGGCTATCAAGTACGATTCCTAGGTACTTCATCGAGGGCTTGATGCCGATGCTAACACCTCCCACATTTATGCTGGAACCTTCAGGTGGACCTTTCCGAGGTCAGTGAAAGCACAAAACCTCGGACTTGTGCAAGGCCACCTCCAGTCCCAGCCGCCGTATCCGACCCACGACTTGAGCAACACCCGTCGTGACCTTGAGTGCTGCCTCCTGGTACGTTGCACCCTGCGCCGTGACGAGGGTATCGTCGGCGTAGCACGTTATGCCGACGCCCTCAGGCAACGCACCCCGCAGCACCCAGTCCTAGCCGATGTTCCACAGAAGCAGCCCCAGGACCGATCCCTGTGGAACACCGCACAACACATCTCGCCGAGCTGGCCCGAGCCAGCTGGGGAAAGCTATGGCCCTCTCCGAGAGATAGGCCCCAACAATACGACGGAGGTAGAGAGGCGTTCCGTGATACACGAGCGCCGCTCCATGACAAGGTGTTGAAAGCGTTGGCGATGTCAAGAGACACCGCCACCACCACCTTGCCCTGTGAGACTGCTTCCTCCGTCAGGCTCTTCACGCGCATGATCGCGCTCACGGTGGAGCGTCCCCGACGGAAACCGAACTGGTTATCCGCCAGGTCTGGCCCCACACTCGTGAGATGCTCGACGAGGCGTTCCGCGATAATTCGCTCAAAGAGCTTACACACCTCGTCGAGCAACACGATCGGCCGGTATCCGGACGGTGAGTCCACCAGCCGCCCCGCCTTACGGATCAGAACCAGTTTCCCCGTCCTCCACACCTTGGGAAACTGGCCCCTTTCGAGGCATGCGCTAAAGAGCCCCATCAGTCGAGGCCCGAGTTCTCCGAGGGCCAGGACCCATGCACGGCTAGGAATGCCGTCGGGTCCGGGGGCAGTGATTTTCCGGCGTTTAAGCCGGAGTACTGCCGCACCTAGCTCCCCCACCCTGAGTTCGGGTAGTACCCGACCCTTGCTTCGCTTCAGTTATCCTTCAAATGTTATAAACACGATATTGATTATGGATAGATGTTTGGATGTTTTGCACTCATTTACACGAAAACTGTTTTAGGGATTTAATTGAAATTTAATAAAGTTCTATTTTAACCGACTTAAAAAAGGACGAAGTTATTAATTCCATTGTATTATGTTTGTTAACTCGTAACTTTCGCCTGCGACAACCGATTTTGATTTTTTTTTTTTTTAATTAAAGGCTTGTAATTTATTTGCTGTTCCATTTTAATTTAGTCCCGTTCCGATAATTATTTGGTCCCATGTTAGTAGTTTTTTGCTAAAACTATTTCCCCTATAATGTGTATTACCGTGGGATCGTGTATGTTAATATATATATTTATAACTAGCTGATCGCCGCAGCTCCGCCCGTGTGATTTAGTTTATTAGTTCCCGGTTCAAAATAAAAAGTAACCTATGTTACCTAAGGTAAATGCAGCTTTCCAATGGTGAAAGAATTTTTGAAATCGGCACAGTAATTTTTGTGTTTATTCATTACAAACGTACAAAAATAAAAATCTTTCCTCTTTATCATAGTAGTAAGCCTCATCCGTTGATCAGCAGGTACAAAACTTGCAGGTACTGTCGAAACAATACAGTAACCTTTTACTATCAAAATGTGAGCGTATATACGACTCTGCTCACCCCATTAGGGAAACAGGCATGATTATGTGTAAGATAATGAAGATAATGAAATGGAATGTATTGGGACGGAAGTGAACGTGAGGTTACGAGTATAACACTTTAATGATTATAAGTTGCAGAAGATACAAGGTTGTATAGAACCGTTGATGAAATTAACATTTTAAGATTAATAAACGCAGCTCGTTGAACTCTTTTCTATAAAACAAGAAGTTTATTACTTAAAAGAGTTCAACGAGCTACGAATACATTTTTATTTTGTTTTATTTGCGGTTTTACAAAGATGCTGGATACCCAGCTTAAGGCAACATTATAAGTTTGGTTTCTGTTATTTAGAAATATTGTAATTTATATTTAAATATAATATTACAATCATGCCTATGTCCCCGATGAGCTAGGTTAAGGTTTTATTGCACACCTACCAGTTTGCCAGTAGTTTGTTGATTCTCCGTAAAGGGGCCTTAGTCATCATTCACCGAGCCTTTTTCCAACTCAGTTGGGGTCGATTTTCCAGTCTAACTGCGATTCGGCTAAACTTCGATATTTTGCGAATGGCCATCCTAGCTCCTCAACCCATAGGCTTTATTTAGGGCTCCAACTACCCCTAACGACTGGCATAGATGTTTGTATGACAACCGGGACCGACGGCGTAACGTGCTCTCCGAGGCACTTAGGGGTCTCAATGTCTTAAGGGGCCCTAGTATTATCCATTTATTCTAGTCTAGAGTTCAATCATCATCACTATCACTATATACTACTATTATAGGAAAGATTTGTATTTTTGTGTGTATGTTTGTAATGAATAAACTAAAAACTAATGTGCCGATTTAAAAAAATCACCATTGGAAAGCTACATTCACCCTGAGTAACATAGGCTACTTTTTATCCCGATAATGTGTACCCACGGGAACCGGGAACGACTAAACTAAATCACGGGGGCGGAGCTGCGGCGATCAGCTAGTATTTTATACAACAAAGTCGCCCGTTCTGTATGTATGCGTAGATCTTTAAAACTTTGCAACGGATTTTGATGCGGTATTCCCCAATAGATACAGTGGCTATTTGTGTATGAAATTATATATATTTGTGAATGTCAAGCAAATGAAGCTGCTGGCTTCTGCTAGTATAATATAAAGGTTTGTAATACAAAGCACAACACGTTCATGGCTACCTGCACTGCGTCATAAAGGATTCTTCCGCGTGTGTACCCGGCAATAGACTTAGGGGCGGCCGTGGCTATGGACAGTGGAATATAATAGAACGCCTCTCGTGGTAGACTCGTATCTTCACTAGAGAGCGAAGAATCAAAAACTTTCTCACACAATATGAGTAATAGTGTGTAAATGCGTTTGCGTTGCTTTACCTACGGAATGCGACCTTTCACAGTCGATGTTACAGCCTACAGTAATATGCCTCACAGTATTGTATTGAAGGCTATTAATGATGATAGATATAGATGAAATTTTATTCATAGTTCAGAGTGCCTAAATATAAACACAAAACTTAAAAATATACTTTAATATCTGACAATTAACAATGCCCACATTATCATTACAGAAACAAATTCACAAGTACGTGACAGGTGTCACTGCTAAACTAGCTGTCAATTAAATAATTCAGGAGTTTGGTCCCAAAAGTGACGGGAGCATCAGTCGTGAAAGCGAAACTTAAAGGGACATAACGCTTCCTGCAAGAGACCTTATCCTGGCGCTCACAAAACTCCTTCCATGACCTTATTTGGGCCACCTTTGGCTGCTTAGCCTTGGCCGTCATGTAGGTACGCCTCGACTACCCACTGCCGCCGCGACGGTACTCAATCTCAAAAATATTTATTAATATCACCATCACTATTACTACATATTATAAAACACAGTCGCCCGTTCTGAATGTATGCTTAGATCTTTAAAACTACGCAACGGATTTTGACGCAGTTTTCAGCAATGGATAGAATGGGTCTCGAGGAAGGTTTTTGGTGTATAATTAGTCAAGCGGGCGAAGTCGCAGGCATCGGCTAGTAGGTTATGTAGGTATGGTCTCCATCCATTGCTTAACGAGACGGACCAAGACCAAGAAGGAAGAACCTGGCAATAAAAACTCCCAGTCACTCTTTTCCAATCATCAGTAACTACTTTCAAAGTATAAAACAAGCTATCTAATAGATTCTGCTCTTCTTGGTGGCGACTGACTTTTTCATCTGTTGAAGCTCCTCTGACCACTATGGGATGCTAAATCAAAATCTTCGCAACATGTTTATGAATTCCCAACATTTTTTTATTTTATTTTAATATCATTCTAAATTGTTTACTCCTGCCACTGGAAAAAAGTGTGACTCCTAAAGAATACCGCCCTTAACTTACGCTAACTACTAACATTGTGCCATATAGACGATTTGTTCTGTGTAAAGCCGCGATATTTACTTAGTTCAAAATTAATCTTTAACAAACATGGCCGCTGTACACTTTAAATTTTACGGGCAATTTGTTTTGGAAATGAAATTGTTTCAAGGAGTCCATTATATAAATTGTTAGGCCAAGCCTCTGTTACAATGTGCTGAGCGAAGATTATATTTACTACCTTTGACTAGTACCCCACCCTTTATTTTTTTTTTTAATTCCACGGCCCAGGCCCGCGGCCACTCTAACGTCCGTTGCCGGGCGTCTCTGGTTACAAGCAGAACGTATTTCCAGTGGCGCCCGGCGGACTTTGACCACCCCTGTGGTCTCTGCGGTGGTTTGGTCGGGATGAGAATCCCGCGTCGTTGGGGTAGGGTTTTATCCCGCGTCAGTGAGTGAATCTAGTTACGTGCTATGAGGCAAAGGCCCCGCAGCACGCAACCTTTCTAGCCTGCTTCTGTAAGGACGGCAAGTGGCGATCTCGCCGTCCTCAGGCCCCGATCATGGAGGTCGATGGTTTTGGGCGTAGATGAGTCTGCGGCGCCCTCGCCGCTGACTACGGAACTCGGCGCGGAGGGTACGCTCCCTCTCCCTCTCGACCGCCTCAGTCGCAAAAGCGTGACTTATACCCCCGTCACTTTAGGGACCAAACTTCGGAAATGTGGTCCGAAGTTCTATCGGCTATCAAGTACGATTCCTAGGTACTTCATCGAGGGCTTGATGCCGATGCTAACACCTCCCACATTTATGCTGGAACCTTCAGGTGGACCTTTCCGAGGTCAGTGAAAGCACAAAACCTCGGACTTGTGCAAGGCCACCTCCAGTCCCAGCCGCCGTATCCGACCCACGACTTGAGCAACACCCGTCGTGACCTTGAGTGCTGCCTCCTGGTACGTTGCACCCTGCGCCGTGACGAGGGTATCGTCGGCGTAGCACGTTATGCCGACGCCCTCAGGCAACGCACCCCGCAGCACCCAGTCCTAGCCGATGTTCCACAGAAGCAGCCCCAGGACCGATCCCTGTGGAACACCGCACAACACATCTCGCCGAGCTGGCCCGAGCCAGCTGGGGAAAGCTATGGCCCTCTCCGAGAGATAGGCCCCAACAATACGATGGAGGTAGAGAGGCGTTCCGTGATACACGAGCGCCGCTCCATGACAAGGTGTTGAAAGCGTTGGCGATGTCAAGAGACACCGCCACCACCACCTTGCCCTGTGAGACTGCTTCCTCCGTCAGGCTCTTCACGCGCATGATCGCGCTCACGGTGGAGCGTCCCCGACGGAAACCGAACTGGTTATCCGCCAGGTCTGGCCCCACACTCGTGAGATGCTCGACGAGGCGTTCCGCGATAATTCGCTCAAAGAGCTTACACACCTCGTCGAGCAACACGATCGGCCGGTATCCGGACGGTGAGTCCACCAGCCGCCCCGCCTTACGGATCAGAACCAGTTTCCCCGTCCTCCACACCTTGGGAAACTGGCCCCTTTCGAGGCATGCGCTAAAGAGCCCCATCAGTCGAGGCCCGAGTTCTCCGAGGGCCAGGACCCATGCACGGCTAGGAATGCCGTCGGGTCCGGGGGCAGTGATTTTCCGGCGTTTAAGCCGGAGTACTGCCGCACCTAGCTCCCCCACCCTGAGTTCGGGTAGTACCCGACCCTTGCTTCGCTTCAGTTATCCTTCAAATGTTATAAACACGATATTGATTATGGATAGATGTTTGGATGTTTTGCACTCATTTACACGAAAACTGTTTTAGGGATTTAATTGAAATTTAATAAAGTTCTATTTTAACCGACTTAAAAAAGGACGAAGTTATTAATTCCATTGTATTATGTTTGTTAACTCGTAACTTTCGCCTGCGACAACCGATTTTGAATTTTTTTTTTTTTAATTAAAGGCTTGTAATTTATTTGGTGTTCCATTTTAATTTAGTCCCGTTCCGATAATTATTTGGTCCCATGTTAGTAGTTTTTTGCTAAAACTATTTCCCCTATAATGTGTATTACCGTGGGATCGTGTATGTTAATATTTATATTTATAACTAGCTGATCGCCGCAGCTCCGCCCGTGTGATTTAGTTTATTAGTTCCCGGTTCAAAATAAAAAGTAACCTATGTTACCTAAGGTAAATGCAGCTTTCCAATGGTGAAAGAATTTTTGAAATCGGCACAGTAATTTTTGTGTTTATTCATTACAAACGTACAAAAATAAAAATCTTTCCTCTTTATCATAGTAGTAAGCCTCATCCGTTGATCAGCAGGTACAAAACTTGCAGGTACTGTCGAAACAATACAGTAACCTTTTACTATCAAAATGTGAGCGTATATACGACTCTGCTCACCCCATTAGGGAAACAGGCATGATTATGTGTAAGATAATGAAGATAATGAAATGGAATGTATTGGGACGGAAGTGAACGTGAGGTTACGAGTATAACACTTTAATGATTATAAGTTGCAGAAGATACAAGGTTGTATAGAACCGTTGATGAAATTAACATTTTAAGATTAATAAACGCAGCTCGTTGAACTCTTTTCTATAAAACAAGAAGTTTATTACTTAAAAGAGTTCAACGAGCTACGAATACATTTTTATTTTGTTTTATTTGCGGTTTTACAAAGATGCTGGATACCCAGCTTAAGGCAACATTATAAGTTTGGTTTACTGAAAATCGACAAAATGGATATGTTTATTTTTTTGTTAAGTATTTAAGCTACTATGTAAATAAGTCGCTGCCGCTGTCTGTACGCTGAGATCTTTTAAGCATCGCAACGTTAATGTGTTTAAACATACATAATATCACGCCTATATCGTGAAGGAGTAGGCAGAGGTGCATTACACACCCACACTTTGCCAGTTATTTTTGTTAGGTCCACGTCAAGCATGCACTTTAATGCTGATGGCGTGACCGCGTGATAATTACTCGTATCTTGGGCGACTCATGTATTTCGTTTGTCCGCATACTCCTCCTAAACGCCTGAATCGATCTTCTTTAAACTTACCACAGCGATAACGTGTGGCGTGATGGTGGTTGAGAACAAAAAAAATTGAAAATCGGACATACCATCGAGGAATAATCACCGAAAAAAGCAATGGTTGTCGTTCGAAAATTTAACACTTCGCTCAGTTTTTTGCAACAGCAGCATGCATTGCATACCTAGTAATATCTTAGAGGGCTCGTGGTCTAGTGGTAACACATTGCAAAGGTTAAGCAACATCTAGTCAGGCCGGTTCAAGGATGATCCTCGGAGTGCACGTTAAGCCGTCGGTCCCGGTTGTCATACGAACATCTATGGCAGTCGTTAGGGGTAGGTGGAGCCCTAAATAAAAAATCCGACCGGTCTAACTACAGAACTTCGATATCGCCCATAGGTTGTGGAGATCAGATGGCAGTCGTTTCACGGAAAATATTAAAGTTCAGCTGAATCGCAGTCAGACTGTAAAGCCGACCCTAACTGCGTTGGGAAAAGGCTCGGTGAATGATGATTTTTTTAGCACTTCGAGTTTTATTTGAATACATTAATAACTAGTTGCAGTTATACTGCCGTAATCCGTAAAGGATGAATTAGGTCTTTACTTTCTTAACCTAAGAATCGAGATATCAAGAGTTCAACTTCAGGTCTAAATCGAGAGGAGAAATTTAATATAATTCCCAAAACTTTAAGATTTTGGTAATTTTTGGATATCTAGATAAGATATCCAAAAAAATTATTTGACTTAAAATAGGTAGAGTCAAGATATTACAACGATGATTTAAACTGCTGCTTTTCTTAACTGCTTCGGTGGCGTGGTCGGTAATGCATCAGCTTTCGACTCCGGAGTCTCGGGTTCGATTTCCCAGTCGAATCAAAAAATTGTGTGATACATAAATGTTTGTTTCGGAGTTTGGGTGTATTCTATATATATTATGTATGTATTTAGAAATGGTCCAAGACGCCCAGCACTTTAATTGGCTGTGCACTAGCAGCTGTCACGTAAGATTTTATTGCCTTTAATCAACATTTCATCACAAGGCAACGGGTTTCAATTTTTTATTTCAAAATTACAATAAAGCTGCTACTTTTTATTAAATTCAATCGGCCATTTTGGATATAACCCATTATAAATGTGCCCGGTGATGGCAATAGGCTTGCCCCCTATTAGGAGGGACTAAAATACTGGCAAATTGTGGGTGTGTAATGCACCTCTGCCTACCCCTTCGGGGTTATAGGCGTGATACGTGTTTGTGTGTGTATTTAGAAATATATAAGTATGTTTATAAGTGGTTTAGATCCCATAGCACAAGCTGAGTCTGGGCTAGATGACATTGTGTGAGAATGTTTCGGGTGCAAAGGGGCCCTTCTTACATCTATCAGGCCCCAGCGACCTCACCTGCTAGTGGCGCACCTGCTGATTAACGGACGAGGTTCGTATATTACGGTGCCCATGTGGTGGCTTCGGCCCAACGTGGATACCAGGTGGTACAACAGTGTTGGTCCGGGGGAGTACCACCATGCAGCTGTGCTAAAGCCCCCCAAGTAACCCAGCCCAGGCTGGGTTGCGTTAGGGGTCCAACAGCTGCACTACCGGGCCCGGGGCGATGTATGGTGCGGCAGGCATGGGTCCAGTGGGGGCGAAGCGGAGTCTAGTGTGGGTGGTGTGGGTCGATTCGCCGGCCAGGGAGATCCTTAGCAACGGCGTTGCCGTGGCCGCCCGTAACCCGGCTCCGCGAAGTATTTGCTGGACGCTCTCGACGCTATGCAGCGACGCGCTTGTCGCATTATAGACTATCCGGAGGTAACGGGAAGCCTTGCGCCGCTAGCTCAGCGCCGAACAATCGCTTCCTTGGCCGCGTTCTACCGTAGTTACCACGGTGAGTGTTCTGAAGAGCTCTCCAACCTGATCCCACCCTCTCCCTTCCGATCCCGAACAACGCGTGCCGGGCAGAGACGTCACTCTCATATCGTGCAAACCGTCTTCGCGAGAAGCGAACGTTTTAAACGTTCGTTTCTCTGCCGAACGATAGTGGCTTGGAACTCCCGGCCTGCGCACGTGTTATAGTGTTTAAGCGAAGCGTGAAGAGGCACATCACTGGGTCGTCAAGTTGAGGGCCACTCTCCATAGTATTCCTTTATACTGTGAGAGTCGCCCACAATCGCCAGATGTCGCCACAGCTTACCATCAGGCGGGTTTTGATTTTGATTTTGATTTTGGCGTCAATTTGTCGACCCAAAGATAAAAAAAAAAAAGTCCAAAAAATATTTCATCATTCACCGAGCCTATTCCCAATTCAGTTGGGGTCGGCTTTCCAGTCTAACTGTGATTCGGCTGAACTTCGATATTTTCCGTGAAGCGACTGCCATCTGACCTTCACAACCCATGGGCGATATCGAAGTTCTGTAGTTAGACCGGTCGGATTTTTGATTTAGGGCTCCAACTACCCCAAACGACTGCCATAGTTGTTTGTATGACATCCGGGACCGACGGCTTAACGTGCTCTCTGAGGCAACGTCCAAAAATATTTATGATTATTATTTATTATATACACAAGTGGAGCCATAGGTACCAGTTAGTATATTTAAATAATATTCACATGTAATTACTACTTAAAATGTAGTTCTACAATTGAAATAAATAAATGTTTAAAGTTAAATGTCAAAAATTCTCAAAGACCTTGACGAAGTAATGCGGCTCAGCTTCGATGTAATTACTCCAATAACAATCATAGTTTATTATTGTATTTACATTGCTACGTTTATGTTTGTTTGTTTGTTTATAAAATTCACACAATGGGGTAGCTACAGACATATTAAATATTTTTTTAAATTTTCATACAACGTCATCTAGTTGAAACTAAGCTTGGGCTATGGGAATTGGACAACTGATAAACATACTATATAACTAGTCCGGCCATAAATACTGTAACATTAAAACTTTTATTTTATTCAACTTTTTAATTAATTTGTATTTAGAACACGTACTCGTATATTATTTTAAAAACTTCTTTCGATTTCGCGCCATTTCGGTCATCATCCTGCGTCAGTTAGGGTTTGTTGGGGTGTGTCTTATCAGGGAGTTACAAAACTACATTTTTGTGAAAAAGGAGTGAAAACTTCAGCCAAAGTGTATCAAGATACTGTCTTGGATCATGTTGTGAAACTACTCAGCAATACACTTTTTTAAAATATACCGTGGACTTTAAAGCAGGACTCTGCTCCTGGTCACAAGGCACGAACTACCCAAACCTGACTAGAAACCAACGTTCTGGTTATAAAGATAAGAGCTGAAGACTGGCCCTCATCTAGCCCAGACCTCAACCCTTTAGACTAAAAATTATGGTCAGTTTTAGAGGACATGGGCTGCTCTAAACAACACGACATTGAGTCTCTTAAAAAGTCTTTGGAGCAAGCAGTGGAAAAATTTCCTTTGGAAATAGTGCATAAATCCATAGATTCGTGGAAAAACAGATTTAAAGCCAAATGTGGCCATTTCGAATAAAATATATTTTTCCTGTCTTTCCTATCCTGTCCTTGGGAATTTGCAAACGATAAAAAATATTTTTAACCGACTTCTAAAAAAGGAGGAGATTCTCAATTCGACTGTGTGGTTTTTTTTTAACCTTATTTCTTCGGTAAACCAATTTTGAAATTTTTAAATTTTCGTTTTAAGTTGGATGCTACTACTTCCCAAGTGGATCCATATAAATTTGCTCCCATTCCGACAACTGTTTGGTCCCATCCCGGTAGTTTGAAGTCGGTTGTTGTGTCATATTTTAACTTGTATTTTAAATTACATTTAATTCAACTTAGGATTGTAAGTTTGTAACATAGATTCTGACTGTTTCAAGGTGTTTAGAACATATAATGATTACGGATTATCTGTTTTAAATAGTGACCGGTAAATGCATGGCTTATATCCAATACTCCTATTGCGTTTTTTTTAAATCCGCGGATTGTAGGCCGCTGCCGCACCTACGTCATTGCCGAGCGCTCCCGGTAAGCACTGAAAGAATTCCCAGTGGCGCCCAGCGGACCTTAGCCACCTGTGTGGCCGTACTCCTATTGTGTGGAACGTACGTTACTATTGGCAAAATATAGGTGTCTACCTGCCGACCTGGGGATATATAATGTAGATTGTAGACTAAGTCAACTTCACATGTAAGTGGTGCATCTGCTACCAGTAGACGAGGTTTTGTCCAACATATACAGGTGTTACATAAGGGTTATATCAACCTCAAGACACCCCCATCAGTTTGTCGTCAAGAACGCCTTTCGATATGTGTCGACCACCAACGGGGGAAATGCAGGTTGTTTCCCCCGTTAACTTTGCATCCAAAACACCGAAAAATCGCGAAATGTAGACGTTTAACTATTGCGAATAAGTTTGTTTTTAAATTTGGCATAATTACAGGTGTGCTTATTTTTACGGCAATTTTAAGGTTTGCAGTTGTGGTCTTTGTAGCTAAGATTGTTTGAGCATTCCGCTTTAGGAATGGACTAACCTTTATCACTAATGGACTTAATAGTAGCTTTCATGACAAGGGAGTAAAATTAATTGTTGTAGAACGCGCTATTTTGAATTCAGAGCGAAGCGAAGGATTGTAGATTAGAATCCCGAGCGTAACGAGGGTTTCTAAAGTAGAATCCTGAGCTTAGCGAGGGATTCAAAGTACGTCACCAGAGAAAAAAATAATTTTACTCTCGAGTCTTACATATTACTTTTCATCGCGTTTAAAAAGGAAAAAAATGTACTAGCGATGAAAAAAGTTCACGCGTTTTGTTTTTTTTCGGTTGGATTACTATGAAAGAATCATGTTCCAAATTCAAATCTCATTATTTCCCGCTAAAAACTTTCTGAACAAAAAAGAGCTACTTTAGGCGCACTTATGTAGGAACAAAACGCCACTTTTTGAATAGAAGTGATTAGAAAAATTTATTACGACCGATTGTCACACCTACCACAAAAAAACATATGAATCGGTCAAGCTATTTGGACAAGTTTGGCAACACGAGAATTTTATATATTAGATATATGTATATCTGTGCCTAACTCTTTAGAGAACCATTGTATTATCAATAACAGTTTTAAGACATCGCCTACAACCATTTCCCCGAAATACCAAGCCATCAATTACCTACCGAAGCAAAAATGTATGTAAAACGTTAGCATGAACTGGACTGCATTTTGTAATCATTCGATGTACATATATATATAGAGGTGGCGTTGTCTGTTCTTACATTCGTGCTGTAACCTCCGACCCGCAACCATGAAACTGGTGAGTGCATTTGTTATACTAGTGTTGTGAGTTTACGTAAATTTTGATAGATCAAGGAACGTAATTTCTGTTCTACGGTTGTGGTTTTACTAGTTCAGTTGATGAGCATTGATATTTCTGGTTCAAATCCAGCGTAATAAAATAATATTTAAGACATAAACTCTCTTTCTAAATGTATTATGATACAATTAAGTATCTACCGAGTTCTAGAAAGTTACAAAATTATTGTTGGAGATGTGTTAGTTTAATCTAAAAAATAAAAGTTCTGATATTAAATTCACAAAAGGTCAAGTAATTTTTGGGTTTATAAGGTACTTTTTAAATTTAAATCAAGAAAAATGAAACTTTCCTTTTCAACCGCATTCCAAAACAGGACGAGGTTCTCAATTTGGCTGCATGTTTGTTACCTCATATCTCTGGAATGGGAGAAACGATTTTAAAAAAACATTTTTTTAAATGAAAACTACTTCAATTTGGTCTCATTTCGACAATTATTTTTATCCCATTTCGGGAATTTAAAGTCGGTTGTTGTAACGTGTATTTTTTATAAAATGAAAGTGAAATACTCGTATAATTTAATAAATAATAAGAAAACTAAAACACCCAAAATCACGATTGTTCCACAGATCATCATCTCCGCTTTCTTCGGCCTCGCTGCCTCAGCCTTCGCCCCAGCCTACTCAGAACAATCTAACCGTCCCCAAGCAGCCTACGAGAAGAACGCCAGGATATTAGCCCTAGACTCTGACGTCAAAGAAGACTCGTTCAGATACAACTTTGAAACTGAAAATGGAATCAAAGCTGAGGAACAGGGTCAAGAGGTGAGTTCATAAAAAATCACATACACAATAAGTTATGTTCGAAATCCTATGTAATGTTATAAAAAAAAATATAAAAAATAACGAAATTAAAATTGTTAGAACTATCTATACTACTATTATAAAGAGGAAATATTTGTATGTTTGTAATGAATAAACTCAAAAGCTACATTCACCCTGAGTAACATAGGCTACTTTTTATCCCGGTAATGTGTTCCCACGGGAACCGGGAACGAGTAAACTAAATCACGCGGGCGGAGCTGCGGCGATCAGCTAGTATTAACTAAAAATAATTATCTAAATTGGTTTAATCAGTCGAAAGTTAAAGTTAAGGTTACAAGCATAAATAAAAATAATACCTAATATCCTTTTTTGAAGTAGGTTACAAATCATGCTGAATCAAATTTATTTTTATTTATTTTTAAGGAAAGCTTACAACTATTACGTTGACAGTTGTTATCAATGAGTGGTATAATGATGCTTGTCAAAACAAGCTTTCATTATGTAGTAACGACTTTACACTTTTTGCTTTCTTTTTCTAAATGCCTGACCCTCTGCTTTTCACGTGATAATAATGTATGTATGTTTAAATGGCGTCTTATTCTTGAAGGCAGAGGCATACTATACTTAAATTTGCCCCACGTAACGGCAAGCTTATAGCCATTAATGGGCACCATATACTATAAAAAATCTCTATAATAGTCCTTCTGTAGTCCAAACAGCAAGGACTAACGTTAAATACCTGCATCATAATTATAATCTTAGTTAACTACTAATTGCTCATGAAATTAATTTTTAACTGTTCTATAATGTACCAACGAACTGTTGTTACAGTTTTATAATTATGCTGATGTATGTCAAACTCTGCATAATAGCTATAAGACATTACGTGGTATAATTCTTTCAATAGTGGGAACACTGTATACGTCTAGTTTGTCTTTTCTAGATTCTAGATAACACATAAGGTTCTATTGTGAATGACAATGAAAAAAAGTTTGTCCTATTAATATTTTTAGAAAAATAGAACAATGCTATTCAAACAAGATGGTCACGAGATAAAAGTTTATTTAATAGAGATACCTACTACTAAAACAATATTGTTATTGTTGATAAATAAACTTGTAACTTTTTTAAATTAAAATAAAATAAAATTATAAAACAATTAATATAAAATCAAAATACCACTTTATTGAAAAATATTAATTTATTCAAAAAATTAATAAAAACTTATTAATTTATAACTAAAATCAATAATAAGTTACATAGTAAGCTTTATTACATACACATTTTGCAACTTTATTGTGGTTTCATATAATAGGGGAGTCACCGTGTAGCCACTTCTGAGGACATTATACCTAACATAGTTTGCAAGACATTCGTCCAGGACTCTTAAAAAGGTTCCATGGCATAAATAAACCAATAAATTCAATCTAACCAATACAAATAAAAGCACTAAAATACAACCTCTTAAGGTGTTTTACGTGACCTAGTAATCTTTTTAAGCGACTTGCTCACTATCCTAGGCTCGGTAGGGCGTTGACCGAGTACAAGAACCTAGAAGAGGTAACCTATTAGGCAATCTCTTTAATACATACCGGTTTTAATCATAGATTAAATTATTTGATAGCTGTTTAACGTGTAATAAATTGTCTTGGGATAATACGAGTAGTAAAAGTTCAATCACTTTCTTTTAATTAAATGTTACAACGATAAGTTTCTTAAGACATTTTGTTCGAATTGCTATTAGTATGTCAAGTCTGGGTACTGACAGATCAGGAAATAGTAATTAATAAATCAATTGAAGATGAACATAATTAATTATTATAAATAGAACACTAACATACATAACTTTTTTTGACTGCCTCGGTGGCTCAGTGGTATGAGTATGCGACTGCCGCCCCTGAGGTCCCAGGTTCGATTCCGGGTCGAATCGAATTATTTGTGTGATCCACAAATGTTTGTTTCGGAGTTTGGGTATTTTCTATGTATAATATGTATGTATTTAGAAATATATAAGTATGTTTATCAGTCGTCTAGATCCCATAACACAAGCTTATATTAGCTTAATTTGGGCAAGATGACGTTGTGTGAAAATGTCCAAAAAAAAAAAAAAACATTCAACACATTGTTTCATAATATAACTATTGTTTCCACCAAGTGCCGACAATTGAAAGTACTAAACTCGATATTAACATAAAATAAATTTTTGAAGTCCGAGACGCCTAGAACTTATATTGGCTGTGCCATAGCGGCTGGCACTTCAGATTTTGTTGCCTTTAATCAACATTTCATCGCATGATTATCATTCACCGAGCCTTATCCCAACTTAGTTGGGGTCGGCTTTCCAGTCTAACTGTGATTCGGCTGAACTTCGATATTCTCCGTGAAGAGACTGCCATCTGACATTCACAACCCATGGGCGATATCGAGTTCTGTAGTCAGACCGGTTGGATTTTTAAGGACTCCAACTACCCTTAACGACTGCCATAGATGTTCGTATGACAACCGGGACCGACGACTTAACGTGCTCTCCGAGGCACGGAGTCAGTGTCTTAAGAAATGGTCACCCATCCTAAGACCGGCCTGACTCGATGTTGACCACTAGACCACGAGCCCCTCCAACATTTCATCGCATGGTAACAGGTTTATTTTTTTTTAAACTACAATATAACTGCTACATTTTATTAAATATATTCGGCCATTTTGGACATAACCCATTATATGTATGCCCGGTGACGGCAATAAGCTTACCTCCTATTACGTGGGACTATAATTACTGGCAAATTCAGGGTGTGTAATGCACCTATGCCTACCCCTGCGGGGATATGTGTGTGTGTAAATTTTAGAATAATTTAAGCGAAATATGCACCTAATCAAAGTCTGTATTTTACATTTAAATTAGTGTTATTTAAGCTGAAACATGATGTTATAACGTATGTACAAACACTAGTGTCGAGACAGTTAAATTAACTGTGCAATTGAGTCGTTAGGAGCGATTTATCATCAGTTTAAATGTCAGTCTACAATCTAAATTTGTAAATCTATTAACCTTAACAGAACACTGTAATACTTTGATAAAACATTTTTTTTTGGAAAAATCTAACAAAAGTATATAAAAGATAAATACAAATAACATCTTATCGTCGTCTTGCATCGTCTTGCATTTTATAATAATAATTGAGTGGAGCTAAATCTTAGGCGACAAGTGTAAATCGTTTGTGTGTCTACTCCTCCGAAACGGCTGGACCGATTTTGACCAAATTTAGCATGCTAGTCGACATCATACCCGGGAGTGCATATATCTGAAATCATGAAATTAGAGCTGACCACGGAGGATTAATCTACGAAAATGTCATGAACATCACTGAAAAACCAGATGATTAAACGGTTGTCATGGAAACACGTGCGTCAACAATGAAAATAGATATTTTTTTCATTGATTAATTCATTTAAGGCCCTTCGCTGCGTTAAGCGAGTTCCCGTCGCGGGTGTCCGCTCCGCGTGCTTGATTCATGTAATTTCAAGAACAGCGCTGCGTGAGGGCGCGATAGCCGTCGCACGCAACGCGGGCAGCGGGCCCCGCATCGCGTGTGACGGGACACGCGTCGTGTGTACGCGCGACGGAGCTCGCGAGCGGGTCTGTTTCTACAAAATCATTGAGCGCCGCTCCGTTATCCGTGTCGCACGCGCCGTGCTGTTACAGTCTTTGAAATAAGTTGGTTACAAATTCTCCACACAACAGTCTAGACGTGACATATGGGCTGATTGGCTGACGCCTTTGTTCACGTCGTCGTCTTTTGGTTAAGTAATATATCAATAAATAACCATTTCGACTGTCCACCCGCGCGATCAAAATTATACTAGCGTCGCTGCGATAGACGGGTGCCCGTCGCGTGGACCCGCGCCGGGCACCCGCGACGGGCACCCGCATAACGCAGCGAAGGGCCTGAGTGTTCGATTCTGATTCTGATATGTAATAAAAACATTTGCTCCACTCGACATTTGCAATTAGCAGCTTGCATTGCATACCTAGTATATAATGTACTGGGCCGCGTAGGTAATATCGAGTATAGACGAGCCAATGTCGATTTATTAATATTTGTATGAAAAAAAATAATTAAAAATGTTGCAAACTCGTAATACAATATACTTGCTACATATGACCTTCAGAAACGGTACCATTAAAGGTCTGGGATACTTTTAAAATAAACCTGTATACAATAATCGATAATACCGATATGTCCAAAAAAGTAGAGCAGCGGTGCATTTAGCTAAAACACACTGGTCCTTCACATACGACATAAGCCACGCGACCGGGGAGACAGCGACACACTAGTCCTACGTATACCACGTCTTACGAAGTCTGACGTATACGTTATTGGTAAGGTGGTGTCTGGGAGTATCTTACGCGCTAAGACATTTTAACGTGTGTGACAGCGTCGTACACGTGGAATAGTATAGGAACACGCTAATCTGGCGCGGTGACGCGTAAGACAGCGTGGTGAATGATCAGTGTGTTTGTTATTATACAAATGGCATAGGCCCAATCCGGTTTAAGTGTCATAATGCATGGTATACGTCGTACGTGAAGGACGAGTTTGCCCGTGCCTTAACTCCCCCTCAATTTCGTAAGTAGGTTTATTCGTCCTACGTACCTATAAATTAGGAGGCAAGCCTATTATCTCAACCAGACATCATACCACCAAAATTCAACCAAAAATGGGAATCCTAACCTAAATTCCAAGAACCAGGATCGATGTTACATACCTATAATTTCTATCGTCTGTATTTTATTGCCAAACCTATAAATTATTTTATTAGGTGTTACCAGATTGTTTCTATAGTTTTCAAGGTTCAAATCTAAATAACCACATCGGGTGTTTCGTCACGTATAACATTATTATAAAGAATCACTATCACTATTATAAAACAAAGTCGCTTCTGTCCGTATGTATGCTTAGATCTTTAGAACTACGCAACGGATTTTGATGCAGTTTTCACCAAAGGATAGAGTAGTTCTCAAGGAAGGTTTTTGTGTATATTTTATTTGTCAAACAGGCGAAGCCGCGGGCGTGCGCTAGCATTTAATAAATCTTTTCGTTAACCATGTAATACAAAATTTTAAAATAATCAAAAATTCTGAAACTTTATTTTTAAATATGCCAATTCGACCTGGGGCTGGTGCTCAAGTGATGGAGTAGTAATTACTCCATCACTAGAGACCAGCTCAGACTCAGATTCTCCGACTTTTTCTTTATAATATACTTGCGGACGCCCACGGCCCGTGACAAATTATATTCTAAAACCTTCCTCAAGAACCACTCTATCCATTAGTGAAAGCAGCATGAAAATCGGTGCAATAGTTATTGAGTTATTCACGAACAGACAGACGCTTTTTATAATAAAACTTTGTTTTTTAATATAAATCTAATATATTCACAATCGATCACATAAATATTATTAAATTAGAATTATTTTCGTAAATCTTGCAAGAATGCTCAAGGCGACCACAAATGCAATAGGCTTGCCTTTAACTATGAGGATTCAACAATGACTGGTGAAATGTGGGTTTAAGAACTACCTATGTCTACCCCTTGTATAAATACAAGATTTTGTAATGCATAAATAAATAAATACTTAGGACAATTCACACAACGCCATCTAGTCTCAAACCAAGCAGAGCTTGTGATATGAGTACTAGTATACTGATATAAATATTTATATACTTTTTTTTTGTAAATACATACATATTATACATAGAAAACATCCAGACTTCGGCACAAACGTATCTGTCTTCACACAAAGTTTGTACCGACCGGGAATCGAACCCGACACTCCAGCGTCAAAACCGGATGCACTACCGACCACGCCACCGAAGCAGTCAGTTAAATAGGTTGTCTCTCTGATCCTAGCACATCTTTCGACATTAATATTGAATCTTAGAAAAGTCAAGGTCTTAAGGCAAATTGTATTACAATTAACCTCATTTACTGAACGATCGTAATAACTAATATTTAATCTGACATTTTGTTAAATTATTACCCTGGCATTTAGTTAATAACTACGTGTTTCAGACATTATTACAATTTGATGTAACAAGGGTACTATTATCTATAAAACATTATGTACTCGTATATTGTAATCACGTCTGTTTCACCGAAAGTTTAACTTTTGTTGTTTCACCGCACGCCTGTTGCCGTTTACCGGGAACTTTTATGTTTGGCAAGGCCTCGTCCCTCGACCGGCAGGTGGTGGAACCGCTACGCCCATGTACACTTATATCTTTTAAACCACATAATCGAGTTTAATGTAGTTTCTAGCAATAGACCGAAATATGAACTCTAAGTGCGTCATACTCATAAGTACCTATTACTAAATTTATTTTAACCGATTTAGAAAAAAATAACGTCATAAATGGACACAACAACCAACTTCACATTACCGAAATGGGACCAAATAATTGTCGGGATGGGACCAAATAATTGTCGGGATGGGACCAAATGGAAATGGAACCACTTGGGAAGTAGTTTTACTTTACAAAAAAAAATCGGTTCATTCAGTGCAGAGATATGAGGTAGAAAACATAAAAATCCTTTTTTGGATGTCGGTTAAAAAGGAGGAGAGTTTTTTTAGTATTATCTGTTTTATCGACTGGTGAACCACTTTTGATATTTTTTATTCATCCCGAGTGGACCCATTTCATTTTGGTCCCATTCCGACAAACTAAAATCGGCTTTTGTGTCAATGTTTGACGTGTTTTTAACAAGTGATCAAAACTGAAACCTTACTAACATAATTTATGAAACTCGTTCATCAAAAACAATAAATAAATAAATAAATAAATAAATATGTTAGGACAATCCACACAACGCCATCTAGTCTCTAAGCAAAGCTTGTGATATGAGTACTAGATAAACTGATATAAATACTTATATACATTTTTTTTTGTAAATACATACATATTATACATAGGAAACATCCAGACTTCGGTACAAACGTATGTGTCATCACACAAAGTTTGTCCCGACCGGGAATCGAACCCGAGACTCCGGCGTCGAAAGCGGATACACTACCGACCACGCCACCGAAGCAGTCACAATATCTTCAAATTTTTTATCAATTTTCAGGTCGACGGCATCGAAGCTCAAGGTGGTTTCCAGTACACCGGAGATGATGGTCAGATCTACTCTGTTAGTTATGCCGCTGGAGCTGGTGGCTTCCAACCCCAGGGTGCTCACTTCCCCACTGCACCTCCCACTCCTGAGGCTATCCTGAAGGCTTTGGAGCAGAATGCTAGAGATGAAGCAGCCGGTATCGTTGATGATGGTAAGCTAATATGTGTTATAGTATTTTTGTAACTATTCCCAGAGTGCTGAAATCTTAAGGTCCTTAGTCAACCACGCTTGAAAAAATTGTATTTAAAGTGAACCTGCTGATCAACAGACTGGTTTCTGGCAATTTAGAAAGTTCCTGTTAAGTAGCTTTACGTCTCGGTTACATGGGTCGATATCCCACATGCGGGGAATCAATAACCTGCCTGCCATATGACTAATAGGAACCTGCTGCACCCCGGATGCTATCGACCAAATAAAAATGTACTCTTAAGATCACCCCGTTGCGTGATTGCAACAATATAGTTGGTGAAAATAGGGTGTACACTATGCCTTTGTTTACCTCTTCAGGATAAAGTGAACATGCCTATGTTTGTGTGTGGTCTTAGTTCTTCTAAAACAATTTACATAAAACTAAACCGTAACTAATTCATGATCACTTGCATCTTTATAGTACACTGACCTTTGCAATACTTTAGAATGACCTTTCACCTAGCTCAGAAATAAGAAATTTATACGTTATTTTAAAAGAAATTTGTTAAAGTTTAAAAGTTTAAACTTGCTGTAATATCCCACGAAGAGTATGTCCTTGGTTCTTATTGAAATTTGCAATCAGTTTTGGAAATTATCTTTCCTTAAAAATGCGTTTGAAGATTTCCCAATAAGATCACGTTTTATTCTCTTTATTCTCAATTCAAGTAAATACTAGCTCCAAAGATTGTAGTAGATAATGATTACTACTGTTTTAGTAAACAATGGGTCAGTGCAGTGAAGGGATTGTCCCACGAAGATCTCAAGGTCATTCCTTCATCTGCGGCTATTAGACTAAACTATGGGAATTTGTATTACTGAGAGTACACTAGATTAATGTTTAGTAATTTAAGTAATAATGATGATGATGAACCCAGGGATTAGATTTCGTGTGAAACTTAATAGTTTTAGCCGTGGATAATTTTGTCGTTTTACTTCGGCGTAAAGTCATAGGAATTTAAGGCATAATAAAACTGCCTCGTTTGTTGGCATTAATTCTCTATAACCTTGGTGGTAATATACATCCCTACATAATTATACTCATGCCTGTTTCCGCAAAGTAGTAGGCAGATTATTCAAATATTCAAAAATGTTATTTATGTAGATCAAAAAGACACTCATGAAAGTTAAAATGTTTGTTCAACATTTACTGCAAGATTCTCAAAGCAACATGTAGCCTGTTATGACATTGTTATGGTAAAAAAAAATACTGCTATTATATGTTGATTTTAGGTACTGATACAAGCAAATGAATGTTTTTTTATTTATTTACAGGTCTGTACAATCCAGGTAAATACGGTGACGCTCAAGCTGCCTATGGCCAACAGCAACAGTACAATGCTAGAGCACAAGCTTCTGCAGCTTACAGACAACCCTACAACAAATTCTAAGCAGTACACGATCAGAATTTAGTCATAATTACTCAAATACAAAATTTGTAAAATTAATTAAAGTAGAGCATTTTTCAAAGCGTTCGCATTTAACGCACACGCGTATTTAATGTTGTTTGGATGCGTTTTTGGACACATACAAGAGACGGAGATTGTAACGTATTCAAGTATGCTTTACTTTAATTTATTTTAATAAAATATTGTATTTACCTTTAAGTATTAATTGATAGAAAGACTAGATGTGATATTTTTTTAACTTTCTAAGAAAAGACATAATTATAATCTTCTTCTTTTTCGTACACAACAAAGTGTTCAATAAAAATGTATACTATGTGAAAAACTTAACACTTGTATAGCAGTCGGGAAAAAAAAGTGGAAAATTATTTATGCCTGAAATAAAATATACGAATGATTAATTCTCATACATCTGGCTTTTCCTACCCATAATGAAATATACATTTAAAATACAATACCTACTTACATAACAGATGCCAACGTCTCAGGCAATCCCTTCCAGTTATCAGCTAAATAAACTTATGTTAAGTTAATTGAACATGAAATTATAATATATGTGTTTAAAAATGTTTACACTATAAAATGTCGTTTAAAAAATCCTACGCGTCATTGCTGACTGGTAATGTTCTCAGAATGCTGGCTGTGTTGCCACGTTGGATGGTGATACTTATTCTTTGGGCCAGGAAATAGCCAGCTTTCTGGTCCTAAGAAGCATGTAGCCTTAAACTAGAACTTTTGCTAGTACAGCTAGATGACTTACTTATGCATTTATACAAACATTCGCCTCTTTCCCATTGGGTAGGCAGATACTATGAAATATACATAAAAACTCCAAAACACTGAACCACGGGAGGCTGACTGATAGAATACCCTTTTGGCATTTCTGAGGAGTAACAAAAATATCTAGAAAAAACCGGGCAAGTGCGTGTCGGGGCACGCATAAGATAGGGTTCCATACTTACCCATAAAAGCCTCTATAACTCCGAAACTAACAAAGTCATACCATCCGTTATAGATTATTTTAAAGTTCAGTATTTAACCATCATGAATTTTTTAGGTTCTTCACGATAGCCGTTAAGATTTTAAAGGGGAGACGGGGTCCGCCCTATTTTCCCAAAAATATGCTCTATAAAGCTGAATATCTCGCAAACGGATACTTTAGTCAAAAAATCATCTTAGCAACCTTTCAATGAATTTAAAAGACCTATCTACTCGTAATAATATCCCACACGATGGGGTAGACGAGAGAAAATAAAATTATCCCCACTTTACTTGAAGGGGAGGTACCCCTGAAACCGGTGGAACTTCGGACCACACTTCCGAAGTTTGGTCTCCAAAGTGACGGGGGCAACAGCCGCGCTTTCGCGACTAATGCCTAACTTAAAGGGACCCTACGCTTCCTGCAGGAGATTGTACCTGGGGATCGTGCGGAGTATGGCCGTATGGGCGGCGAGACTGACGGCCAACAACGCTTCTATACTACACAGAACGCTGAGGACCTTGGCCGTCAGGACAATAAGAGGGTACCGCACGATCTCCCTAGAGGCTGCATGTCTTCTAAACGCGACCCCTCCATGGGACCTGGAAGCGAGAGCCCTTGCGTCATTGTTTCAATGGCACAAGGAGGCACTGGAGAGGGACCACGGGCCTGCGTCTCGAGAAATCGCTCCTCCGCTTGGATCTCATTGACACTTGGAGGGTGCGACTCGAGCAACCAAAGTGGGGAACTACCGTCATCGCGGCGGTGAGACCAATCATGGACGAATGGCTGCAGAGGCGGCATGGTGACCTCACGTACCGTGCGACGCAGATCGTTACCGGGCATGGATGTTTCGGTAGTTATTTGTTTCGCATCCATCGTGAGGTTTATTTAAAACTGGATCAAAAAGCGACCCTGGTAATTTCAGACCAATTTCAATACTACCTGCCATTAGTAAAATTTTTGAAAAAATTATATTGCAGCAATTACAATCACATTTTAATTCAAATATGCTACTACATAATGAGCAGTATGGATTCACAAGAGGTCGTTCTACCATTCACGCAGGGGTAACGCTTTTGAAGCATATTTTCAATGCCTGGGTCTTTTTTCTGCGTCTGGCAACACTATTGAACAGTCGTAAAATTTTAGCTCCTATAAATTTATTAGTGAAATAAATACAAATTACATCAGATAACTCCAATATCATCACAATAGTAGTGCAAAAATAATCATTTCAAAGAATTTTGTGTATATTAGTGTAAAAATAAGCTAAAAAGTGACGAATCCGCTGACCGTATTGTTCAATGTTATTTCACGTAAATACATAATGTTTCTCCTATAATAGGTAAAATTATTTTATTATACGTGTTTATTCATATACTCAACATTGAAAACAGGCGATCTATTTTCGTAAGTACAGAAAAGTTTTGATTTTAATTTACCGGTACCTAACATAACCTCGAACTACCTACTTGTATTTTCTAAATTGCGTTTAATTGCACTTATTTGTCGAGAATATGAATACCCGTAGCCGTAGAGCCTTATCCCGCCAGCAGGAGGAGCCCAAACTTCAGCTGGTGTTGCAGGAACTTAAATCTAAAACAGAGCTCTGTTTACAATTAGAAAAAGAAAGAGAAGAAAATGAAAACTTGTTGATAGGTGCTTTAGACGATAGTAAAAAACTAAAATCTGAACTAGCTAGGCTTCATATTAGTTATGATGAAATTGTAATGCAGCGGAACCACCTTCAATCAATAGTAGATAGGTTTCAAGAGTGCAGTGACGAGTATGAAGGGACCTTGAGGAGGACTACCTTGCTGGAACAGGAGCTACGGGATGCCCAGGGGCACATCTTACACTTGGAGTCAGCTGCCAAGCAAGTCGTAGTCCAACAAACGGATAACCTTTATAACGAGCTAATGAGTGGTACTCCACAGTTTGTTCCTTCTGCAACAGTTCCAAACCTGGACTTGTCTACTATAGATCTTACCAATGACAGTTCATACCAACTGGACAAGCCAGTTTATTTTTGCAGCAGGAATAAACTAAAAAAATACCTAAAAATAAAGAAATTCATTTTAAAATCAAAGAAACAATTAAAATATCATAGAATCTTAATCAAAAAGTGTAAAAATGTTAACTCTAGTTTAAAATTAAGAGAACAAGCTAAATTATCTATGTTAGAACTTAAACAAAGTCATTTAAAATATTACACTGACACACAACGCTTAGAGTCACAACTAAAAAATTTGCAATTTGAATTAGAGTATGTAACTAAGAAATATGAATGGTCTCTAAAAGACTTTAATAAGTGTTCATCAAGTATAGATAAGGTACTCAAAACATCTAATTATAATACTGAGCGCCTTAATACCTTCATAAATAACCACTCATGCAATATCAATTGCACAAGTCCTTCTCAATCATTGGAGAACCAAGCTTCCCTTACAACTTGCTCACCTTCTACTTCATTAGTGTATGAATTGTGTGACAGTGTAAAAAGTAATAGTCATACTGGATATACTAAACTAGTTTTATTTAGTGATGATATTGGAACTGATTTTAGTTCTTTTCTGATACAACAATTTAATTCAAATTGTTATTCAATTATTAATAACTGTTATCCAGGTGCATCTTTAAATGAAATTATGCAAAAGATATTAGAATATAATTTTGACTCAAACAGTAAAATAATTATTTTCTGCTCAAACAGGGGTAAAATTAACAAAAATGAACTATCCCTATACTTTGACAAAATGCAAAACTTAAATGTTGCACATGTAGTAATGTTTACATTACCATACATAAAAGGTGTGCCAGACGTGGAAAATTCTCTTAGATATAAGATAAATTTACAACTCAATTTAACTAGCCAATATAATAATAAATTCCATGTAATTGACTTTAATTCTGTTTTTAAGAGAACTGTATATAAATACAATTTGTCAACTTCTGACAGTAACTTTAACAATAACAAACATATTGTTTATGTAAACAAAGGTAGTTATTTTCTACCAAAGCATTATAAGAGACAAATAGCAAGTTTGCTATTCAATTATTTTTACACTTCAGCCAAGAACTTGGCTGACAAAACTGCTTTTATTGAGCAATGTAGATTTAGTGTTAAGACTTTGGAATCTGTTCCAAGTAATTTAAATTACGTCCTACGACAACAGAGGCAATATTACCCTTTAGCAGACATAGTCAATTAATTGAATTAAATTTAGTTACAAATATTAATTATGTTAAAAAATGCCCTCCAAATCAAACCAAATCAAAAAATGTAAATTATATCAACATAGGGCATCAAAATATTGGTTGTTTAACACATGGCAAAGAGTTAGAGTTGGAACTGTTAATGAATTCAGATAATATTGATATTTTTTGTATTACAGAACATAATTATGCGTAAGCCGTATGAGCTCATGTTCAATTTCAGTAATCACCGGGTTGGTAGTGCATTCTGCAGGGTGACCACAGTACGGGGGGGATCTTTGATTTTATTAAATAAACAACTTAAATTTAAAGAACGGAAAGATATTGTGTCTCTTTCTCTAGAGTGTAAAGTCGAACTGTCGCGCGTGGAAATGGAGCAATTCATAGTAGTATGCGTGTATAAACCTGGAACCTCACCCTTTTGCGAATTTGAGGAACTTATTGACAAAGTTCTATGTAAACTTGGAAAAACTAATAAGTACCTAATAGTATGTGGTGATTTTAATGTCGATTTACTTGTTAATACGCCTATGAGTTATAATATTTTAAATTTATTTAAATCACACATTCTTACAAACTTATTTTTGGAGCCTACTAGATATTGTAATACAATAGCCACTTGCCTGGATAATATATACAGCGATATGTTGCCAGAAAGTAAAAGTATTATAAAAAAGCTAGATTCAGACCATTGTGGGCAAATAGCATCTTTTAAAATCACTAAAGAAAAAGTTATAAAACGTAAAATATTATGTAGACCAATAACTGGTGACCGCTTGGAACGTATGAGGGTTGGACTTTGCAATAAAATTCCGTTCTTAGACACTGGCTTAGATCCAAATGTAATGTATAAATTATTTTTTGATTCTTTTTACAACGAGTTCAACTCCATATTCAAGTCTAAGGAGGTCATGATTAGTGATAGTCCTACTTTCAGTGAATGGGCCACTGAGGGTATACACAAAAGTAGACAAAAACTTTATGAACTATACTCAGAAAGACAGCTTAATAGATCAGTTGAATTTCTAGATTATGTTAAAACTTATTCAAAAAAGTTTAAAGCAGATTGTTTAGCAGCTAAATCAAAATATATAAGTGATAAAATTCTCAATAGTGCAGACAAAGTTAAATCTACTTGGAAAATTATAAACGCGGAAAGAGGTCAACAAAAATTAAATGATAATCATTTTAAACTTAATATAAATGGTAAAATAACTACATCAGACTTCGAGGTCGCTAACGAATTTGAAAATTTTTCTCCCGAATTCCTGTAGATTCGACAAAAACCCTAGGCTCTTCAACCCCCATTGCAGAATCTTTGTTAAAAGCAAACGTTCCTTGTTGTAACGTTATATTTAAATTCAGTAAAGTTAACATAAACACTATCTTAAAAACTTTTAAATCTTTAAATATCAAGAAAACAGCTGACCTCTGGGGCATCTCTGTGTATTTAGTAAATTCTTTTATTGAAATGGTTGCTCCTGAACTAGTAATAATATTTAATAATTGTGTTGATAGTGGTGTGTTCCCTGATTTAATGAAATCTAGTAAATTAATTCCCCTGTTTAAATCGGGTAGTACTTCAGATCCGTCCAATTTCCGTCCCATTTCTGTACTACCTACATTTAGTAAAATTTTTGAAAAAATTATGCTTAATCAAATGCAAAATCACTTTAACGTTAATAAACTATTACATACAAAACAATTCGGTTTCACTCGTGGTCGGTCCACCACTGATGCCGGTATTAAATTATTAGAGTGTATATACAGGGCCTGGGATGAGTCATATGATGCTTATGGTGTATTCTGTGACTTATCTAAGGCCTTCGATTGCGTTCAGCACCAGACTTTAATTAAGAAACTTGATCATTACGGAATCCGGGGGACGGCCTTGAATTTCGTCAATTCTTACTTAAGTGATAGGGTCCAGAAAGTAGTGATCAATGGTAAACAGTCACCTGGTTCTCTGTAGCAATGGGGGTACCGCAGGGTTCAATTTTGGGACCTTTTCTTTTTCTAGTATATATTAATGATCTCCCTCACCTCATAAGAGACGACCACGAGGTAGTTTTGTTTGCTGATGACACTTCTTTAATATTTAAAGTTCAACGTGGACAGCGCGAACTTGACGATGTAAACATTGCCCTCTCTAGGATAGTCCACTGGTTTTGTGCTAATAATTTATTATTAAATGAAAATAAAACTAAATGTGTAAGATTCACCTTACCTAATGTAAGACTTGTTAAAACCAGTGTTAAGGTTAGGGATGATATAATAGAATTGGTCGATGACACTGTCTTTCTGGGCATAACGTTAGACTCCAAATTGCAATGGGGGCCTCATATCGGGAAAATTTCGGCCAGGCTTAGTTCAGCAGCCTATGCTGTCAAAAAGATCCGACAACTTACAGACATTAAAACGGCGCGTCTTGTGTACTTCAGCTACTTCCACATTCCATTATCATGACATATGGCATACTACTGTGGGGTAACGCCGCCGATATTGAATGCATGTTTGTGTTGCAGAAGAGGGCTATCCGGACTATCTATGGAATGGGGTCTCGGGAGTCATTAAGAGATAAGTTTAAGCATATTAACATCCTTACAGTGTATGCACAGTATATTTATGAAATTTTATTGTATACCCACAAGAACAAAAGTAAATTTGTGAAAAATAGTGATAATCATAATCTAAACTTAAGAAATAAGGATAAACTGGCTGTTCCTAAATTTAGGCTTCATAAAGTGAGTGATTCTTTTGCGGGGAACTTTATTCGAATGTACAATACATTGCCAACCGAAATAGCAAATTTATCTGTCAATAAATTTAAAAAACTAATAAAAAGTAAATTGTGCCATAAAGCTTATTATAGTATTAATGATTTCTTAGATGACAAGGCGGCCTGGTTGTAACAACGTAACGAATTGCTCCTTTCTAAATAACTCTGTATTAGATTTAAGATGAAATATTTTGAAAAAAGCCGAGCTGAGTTTCTTGAGGGCTCTTCTCAGTCTCGTTGCATTTTGGAACCCTCGGTAGAGTCACACCAACTTCTGACGAATCTAAATAATTTTCTGAAAATTTCAAAGATAATAAACGTTATTTTATTTTATTTTATTTTTATTTTAGAATAAGCAAGATGCCATTGGTATATTTTGCGATCTCTCCAAAGCTTTTGATTGCGTTAAACATAATACCCTATTACGGAAACTCAATTATTATGGTATCAGAGATTCTGCACTGGACCTAGTTGCCTCATACCTCAGTGATAGAATACAACATGTTGATATCAATGGTAGTCGGTCTTTAGGGGCTTCTGTAGCTATGGGCGTGCCACAAGGATCAATTCTAGGTCCGTTTCTATTTTTAGTTTACAAAAATGATCTACCGTTCTATGTACAGAACTTGTGCGACATTGTTCTATTCGCCGATGATACATCACTTATTTTTAAAATAGATCGCAAGCTGAGGAATTTTGACAAAGTAAATAGTTCACTTGCACTAGTTCTGGATTGGTTTACCAACAATTTACTTCTGAACGCAAAAAAGACGAAGTGTGTTAGATTTAGTATGCCTAATGTTCAGAACTACGGTACTAATATTATTTTGAACGGTGATACCCTTAATCTTGTAGAATCAACCGTATTTTTGGGTATTACTCTAGACAGTAAATTACAGTGGAACACCCAAATATCGGGTCTTGCAGGGAAACTTAGCTCTGCGGCTTTTGCTATTAGTAAAGTCAGACAGCTCACGGATGTAGAAACTGCCAGGCTGACTTATTTTAGCTATTTTCACAGTGTCATGTCGTATGAAATTTTACTGTGGGGCAAGGCAGCTGATATAGAGATCATTTTTATACTCCAAAAGCGAGCTATACGTGCGATTTATAAACTGAATGCACGAGTTTCTCTTAGAGAAAGATTTAAAGAAATAGGCATTTTAAAAGTTGCATCACAATATATATATGCGAATATTATGTTCGTTAAACAGAATATACATTTATACAGTATGAACAGTGACATACATGCAATAAATACTAGAAATAAGCATAAATTGGTTGGGACGTATTATCGTTTACAGAAGGTTCATGACTCCTTTGCAGGATTTGGTGTGCGTTTTTATAACAAAATTTCTCTAAACATTATGAACCTTCCTTTGAATAAATTCAAAGTGGCTGTTAAGACACACCTCCTAAAAAGGCATATTATACTAGTAAAGATTATCTAAACGATACAGAGAAATGGCAATGAGTTGCTTGCTCATCACTCGAGCTACATAGGGGTTACTTCTGTTTGAAATGTTGTTTTATTGCTGAAACTCACTTATTATTGTTAAATTATTATTATTATGATATTGTAAGGTATGGGTACTTTGAGATTATGTGGCACCTTTAACTAGTATTTGACTTTTTTTGTGAATAACAGAGATTCATAATTTCTAAGTTCACCTGATCCACACATGGTCACGTACTGCCCTTGCCCTCTTTTTATTGTTGTAACAGAATCATTGTATTTACTGGCGAATAAAAAGAGTGGCCGTGAGTTTTTCTTGCCAGGTTCTTTCCTCACAGGCTCTACCTATTGTCTTGCGAATCTGGCGGTAAATGTAAATGTAGAAGCATTTTCTTTTTTTGACGTTCATAAGTGTTACTTTGTGACCTACATGAATATCGATATTTTGATTTTGTTACACCCCGGTGTCAACACTGCGAGGTTTCCGACGACGATACCGCACTCCACACGTTGGTGGAGTGGTCAGCGTGTGCGAGTCAACGCCGGGACCTCGTAGTGGGTCTGGGCGTGGATATCCTCTCGCTGGAAACCATGCTCCAAGCGATGGTCTCCAGTGCGAGTAGGTGGAACGCAGCCGTGTCCTTCTGCGAGCAAGTCATACTCGCGAAGGAGGCGGCCGAGAGGGAGAGGAAGCGTACCTTCCCCGCTGAGTTTCGCAGTCAGCGGCCAGGGCGCCGCAGACTCATCTACGCCCAGGACCATCGACATCCATGATCAGGGCCTGAGGACGGCGGGATAGCCACCCGCCGTCCTTGCAGAAGCAGGCTAGAAGGGTTGCGTGCTGCGGGGCCTTTGCCTCAGCACGCAACCACGCAGGATAAAACCCAACCCCAACGACGCGGAATTTTCTTTCCGATCAAACCCCACACCGGTGGCCACCGGGCGCCACTGGAAATGCCTTCAGTGTAACCAGAGACGCCCGCAGCATTGGAATCGTCTCGCGGATTTAAAAAAAAAAAAAAGCGTCCAGTAATTTTAATTAAAAAAGAAAAGTAATTTTTTACCAACCAGATTCCAGTCCGCATCACCGCAAGTTTCAGAACTCTAAAAACTAAGGCAGTGCTATATACGCCGATTCAGAACAATCCGTCTCGATTATGTAAGCTATAGAATTTTTAGCACCTTGAAAAAAGTTTGAAGCAATCTGACTTGGATAGTTGAGGTTAGAAGACTCAATTGGTAAGAAGAAAACCAGTTTCCACTTTAGTCTTCGTTGTTATTTTTTTATGCACCTTAAAAAAGTTTTGGAGCAATCCGACTTGGATTGTTTAGGATTAAAGTATTAAACGGTTGCTATGATTATTTCCTAGAATCAGAGTAGAGTAGATTTGTTAAGCACTCAGAATTAATGTGACATAGGATTAAAAAAAAACTAAATAATTTTTCGTATTCCGCAACGTAATGCCAACTTCAAAAAAAAATATTTTAACAAAATACAGCTTTGGTAACGACAAAAGATAAATTGATAATAAATCGACTGGTACCACTGTACCAGTCGATCGTACCACTGTATCGTCGACAAACGTGACTTCGGTGACGTAAAATACAACTAAACGATAAAAGTCGATTCGGTCAAATACTTTTCAGTGTTATGATAGGACTTGGGTTTTTGTGGCTGGTGGCCTTTTAGGTTACCTCAGGCGCTGGGCCAAAATCCAGGCTCAAACGCTCAAATTACAATACCGAACAACGTTTACTTGTCCTGCACCGCCAACTAGTTCAGAGTAACTAGTTCTTCTGTGCGGGAAAGTCAAGCATTTGCACAGCACAGCAATCAAGATGAATATCGTTGGAGCCACTTTTTTAAAAATGAAGAAGAAAAATTATAGCTTCAATTCCGTTAGGTGAATGTAATAAATATAAATTAGTAATGTTATAAGCTGGTACATACATTTTTATCTGGCAGGCTTTCTTGCTCGATAAAACGTATTTTTTATTATTACTAGGTATCAACTTTTACTTAGGATTCTAATACTTACCTCAGTTTTTACAACATAAATACAATCAGGCTACACCGAAAGGGTAGGTAGTGACACATTATGCGCCAGCTATATTGTTGGTCTCATAGTAATTAGTTGAATGTCGAATTGTTACCAACTCTATTGATCGGCAGGAACTCACATATCTGTTTCCATATAGCAAATAGGAATTATATCATAGTGGAGATTATTGGAACTAATTCATAACATAGAGTAACGAATTACTTGCTTGTCAGAACATAGAAGTATGTAACTATGCTTCATAGTTCAACGACTCTCACAGAGATGGCGCAAGACGCGTTAGCTTGGTGATAAATTACGTTGGTCACGCCTTCTATTACGAGGGGGTAATCAGAGGTGCAATACACACCCACATTTTGACTGCCTCGGTGGTTCAGTGGTATGAGTATGCGACTGGAGTCCCTGAGGTCCCATTTTCGATTCCGGGTCGAATCATATATTTGAATGATATGTTATGCTGCAAAATGTAGACACTCGCAAGGGAATCAAAATTAAAGGGTCCCATGCACTCAGAATCTTGAAATTTGGTACAAGCAACGTCATAAAGAACAGATAAAGGAAAAAATAATATTTATTTACTTTTGTTCGGAACCCGCGGTGCGTGAGTCCGACTCGCACTTGGCTGGTGTTTTTTAAGAACACCAGCTATGGAAATACCATTTACCTCTCCAGCTATGTTAAAAGTGCTTGTGTTAGGAGTGGGTTTAACATCAGTACTGTAGTGACCAAACAGACGTCGCCGTCGTCTAAGGTGAAGTCCAAACCTTTTAGTTACTAGGCACTGTCGCTTGGGTATTGTCGTTACTGGGTACTTAACGTTACATGTACAAGTAATTAATACTTAAATTATCTGCAGTCCAAGTTTAATGGTTAAGAATAAATGCTGGATTTGATATAATTATCAACTGATAAGTATACTCGTAGTTGATAGTTTTGATTGTCGGCACTTGGTGAAACTTATACTAATACATGATAAACAAATATTTGTACACTGTTTCACTTTTTATATAATAATTATATAATATACTAGTGGACGTCCGCGACTTCATCCGCGTGGTAATTTGGATTTTTCCCCTTTCCCGTCGCGCCGCGTCATATTTTGAACAATGCACACAATATCTTTATAAATTGTAGCCTATGTGTTATTCTGATGTATAAGCTATATTATTGTAAAGTTTCATTTTAATGAAACTTTACAATAATATAGCTTATAATAAATCCTACTAATATTATAAACGCGAAAGTTTGTGAGTACGTATGTAAGTATGTATGTATGTATGTATGTATGTATGGATGGATGGATGTTTGTCATGAAACTTTCGCGTTTATAATATTAGTAGGATTTATATAATATCTAGGATTTAACCATTAGCAAAGGTTTTTACCCAACTCTCGTATTTATCATGTACCTGTGCAGATTTATTTAATTTAACGATGGACTTCCGAAAAGTAACGCCTGATAGTATTAACTTTATAAAAACAGCAAGCGTAGCTTGTCAGGTAAAACTATATATTACCAAAGGTTGTTGTTACACTTTGCATATTTATTAAACAAGTATTTTACTAACATTTCTTCAAGCCTTAGGGTGCAAAGGGGCTCTACCAACATCTATAGGGCCCCAGCGACCTCACCTGCTAGTGGCGCACCTGCTGATAAACGGACGAGGCTCGTTAATTTACGGTACCTATGGAGTGGCTTCGGCCCCTACGTGGGTACCAGGTGGTACAACAGTGTTGGTCCGGGGGGGTACCACCGTGCAGCTGTGCTAAAGCCCCCCAAGTAACCCAGCCCAGGCTGGGTTGCGTTAGGGGTTCAGCAGCTGCACCGCCGGGCCCGGGGCGATGTATGGTGCAGCAGGCATGGGACCAGTGGGGGCGAAACGGAGTCTAGTGTGGGTGGTGTGGGTCGATTCGCCGGCCAGGGAGACCCTTAGCAACGGCGTTGCCGCGGCCGCCCGCAACACAGTCATGGGGCCCGCCTGGGGCCAACCACCCCAGGAGGCTGCCCCACATGTTGCGCATAATCCTGATGTGGGATCGCCGCTCCGGGTGGTAACCGGTGTGGGGTAGCGGCGGCCTTTCATCAGGGGGGTTTGGGAGCCCTTCCGTCCGGCGAGTCGGCTCCGACCTAACCACACGGTTCTAGACAAAGCTAGCCCCTGCGCTTTGTCACTTACTGCTGCACCAAATGTCGCCCTGTCTTCACGCTTCTTCTTCAAAATCTACAATGGCAGTGCAACAAAAAAGAAATAAACGTTACACAGCGGCCCTAGGAAACCCCACAACTCTCACCTCTGGGACGGCTCCGCGAAGTATCTGCTGGACGCTCTCGACACTATGCAGCGACGGGCTATCCGTATTATAGATTGTCCGGAGGTAACGGGAAGCCTTGAGCCGCTAGTTCAGCGCCGAACAATAGCTTCCTTGGCCGCATTCTACCGTATTTAGGTACCACGGCGAGTGTTCTGAAGAGCTCTTCAATCTGATCCCACCCTCTTCCTTCCGATCCCGAACGACTCGTGCCGGGCAGAGATGCCACCCCCACACAGTGGATAGCATGTTCGCGAGAACCGAACGTTTTAAACGTTCGTTTCTCTGCCGAACGATAGTGGCCTGGAACGCCCTGCCTGTGCACGTGTTTCCTCCCACATATAATCCTGGGTTCTTTAAGCGGAGCGTGAAGAGGCACATCAGTAGGTCGTCAAGTTGAGGGCCATTCTCAATAGTAATGTGTGCTGTGAGAGTGGCCCACAATCGCTAGACGTCGTCTCGACTTACCACCAGGCGGGCGGCGTCAATTTGGCGAACCAAATATAAAAAATAAAAAAAAAAAAAAGCCATTTTTAAACTGCGAAAGCGAAATCACACACTCACACACACATACACCCACACACCCACACATCACGCTTATATCCCCGAAGGGGTAGGCAGAGGCGCATTACACACCCACAATTTGCCAGTATTTTTAGTCCCACGTAATAGGGGGCAAGCCTATTGCCGTCACCGGGCACTCTAGAAAGTGGGTCATGTCCAAAATGGCCGAATTAATTTAATAGAATAAGCAGCAATATTATAATTTAGAAAACTAAATTTGAAACCCGTTACCTTGCCATGAAATGTTGATGAAGGGCAACAAAATCTTACGTGCCAGCCGCTGTGGCACAGACTTAAGTAAAGTCCTGGGCGTCTCGGACTCTCGGAAAGCGAAATCGGTCAAGTTAAATCCTGTATATTAAATAAAAAGTGAAACAGTGAACACGTGTTTGTTTATCATGAATTATCTACTGACATGGAATTAAACAGTGTAACTTGCGAACCGGATAGGGAGTAGGTAGGTAAGGAGTAGCTGCCTCGGTAACTCAGTGATCTAAGTATGCGATTGCCGTCCCTAAGCTCCCAGGTTCGATTCTGCGCCGTATTTTTCGGAGTTAAGGTTTTTTTATGAACATTAAGTATACATTTAGAAATATAAAAGTATGTTCATCCGTATCTCGGAGAGCAGGTTAAACCATGGCGTCGGTCCCGGTTATCATACGATCATCTTTGGCAGTCTTTAGAGTATTTAAAGGCCTATAACAAAAAATATCGCCTATGGGTTGTGGAGGTTAGATTGATGGCAGTCGCTCCATAGAAAATATTGAAATTCAGCCGTATCGTAAGTAAGACTGGAAAACCGACTCCAACTGGGTTGGGATAGGCTAAGGAAAGGCTAAGAGGATAATGATGATTCTGAGCTAGTGGATTGTTAAAGGTTATTATAACCGTGTGACCCCTCTCGGGTATTCAGACTAACCAACTTATATAAGGGGGTTGCCTGCCTGGCCCCGCGCTCGACGATTCGCGGGATCCCGGCGGGATATAATTTGAAACCTACAACTCCTATACCAAATATAAATATATGTACGTAAAGCTGAATAGAATCTGAGTATTTAAATTCAAAAGATGGCTTTTCCACTTTTATCGAGGAAAAAATTCAAAATTTTGATCATGTTATTGAGTCTATGTAATATCAGTATTCATTCAGCTTTCACTATTCTTCGTTTTTGTCTTTTCGTACCCAAATTTACACATGCCCTCCGTTCAGGACCATTTTGGATAAATGTAGAAATTTTGGGTAGACTAGACAACTTAATACAAAATTGTTTGTGTAAAATTTTAAATGTAAATATTAATGACCGAGGCTGGGTCCAAGCGTCACTTCCAGTTCGCTTGGGCGGGCTAGGTATTCATAGAGTCACGGATGTCAGTCTGCCAGCATTTCTGTCGTCGGTCCATAGCACCGAAGAATTAGTCAGGAAAATTTTGTCAAATACACTAATTGATTCCAAGGTGCGATGCAAGACCGATGCCATAAATGCTTGGAGGATGTCTTGTCTCAACACTGATCATTTTTTTTTAAATCTGCGGCCCTAGATCGCGGCTGCACCTACGTCCATTGCCGGGCGCCTCGGGTAGAGACTGAAAGAATTCCTGGTGGTGCCCGGCGGACCTTGGCCCTGCGTGGTGGTGGGGTGTTACCCCGCATCTTTGAAGGCGTGCGTGAGGTTAAGCCCCATTTTATGTTTAGATAACATAACATAACAAAACAACACTGAAACAAATTACAGCTTCATGTACAAGCGGCTTTATCGCTGACAGCAATTTCTTCCTGGCAACCTTAGGATGGAAAAGGAGAAACAATATAAAATAATAGACTTAAACTTACTATACGGATTGTGTAAACAATAATAAAAAAGTGAGACTTACAGGATTAACATAAAATAATATCATATGACAAGCGATAAGTAATGGTCTACAACAAGGTCTTGAAGGACGACAGTGACTGTGCAAGTCTCACCTGCAGTGGCAGTGCATTCCACAAACGTGCGGCTTCAACAGTAAAAGAGCTATCATAGAAATTTGTGGAATGCACTGGTATTTGCAACAGCAAATTCTCCGAGGACCTCAGACACCTAGAATGTGAGTCACTAAGGAACTTAAAACGTTCTTTAAGATCGAAGATAGATAAGAACGTTCTTGAAGGAGGAGTAGAAGGATTGATATTATTTTGAACGGTGATACCCTTAATCTTGTAGAATCAACCGTATTTTTGGATATTACTTTAGACAGTAAATTACAGTGGAACGCCCAAATATCGAGTCCTGCAGGGAAACTTAGCTCTGCGGCTTTTGCTATTAGTAAAGTCAGACAGCTCACGGATGTAGATACTGCCAGGCTGGTTTATTTTAGCTATTTTCACAGTTTGATGTCGTATGGAATTTTACTGTGGGGCATGGCAGCTGATATAGAGATAATTTTTATACTCCAAAAGCGAGCTATACGTACGATTTATAAACTGAATGCACGAGTTTCTCTTAGAGAAAGATTTAAAGAAAAAGGCATTTTAACAGTTGCATCACAATATATATATGCGAATATTAAGTATGTTCGTTAAACAGAATATACATTTACACAGTATGAACAGTGACATACATGCAATAAATACTAGAAATAAGCATAAATTGGTAATCGTATTATCGTTTACAGAAGGTTCATGACTCCTTTGCAGGATTTGGTGTGCGTTTTTATAACAAAATTCCTCTAAACATTATGAACCTTCCTTTGAATCAATTCAAAGTGGCTGTTAAGACACACCTCCTAAAAAAGGCATATTATACTATTAAAGATTATCTAAACGATACAGAGAAATGGCAATGAGTTGCTTGCTCATCAATCGAGCTACATAGGGGCTACTTCTGTTTGAAATGATGTTTTATTGCTGAAACTCAATTACATATTTTTGTTAAATTATTATTATTATGCTATTGTTAGGTATGGGTACTTTGAGATTATGTGGCACCTTTAACTGGTATTTGACTTTTTTTGTGAATAACAGAGATCCATAATTTTTGAGTTCACTTGGTCTACACATGGTCACGTACTGCCCTTACCCTTTTTTTAGTGTTGTAACAGAATCATTGTATTTACTGGCGAATAAAAAGAGTGGCCGTGAGTTTTTCTTGCCAGGTTCTTTCCTCACAGGCTCTACTATTGCCTTGCGAATCTGGCGGTAAATCTGAACGTAGAAGCATTTTCTTTTTTTGACGTTCATAAGTGTTACTTTGTGACCTACATGAATAAAGATATTTTGATTTTGATTTTGATTGAATAGTACGTTGTAAAGGAGAGAGAGTATATGAGTGTTACGGCGAAGGCGAATTGGGAGCCACCTGAGAGTCCGGCGAAATTCAGAAACGTGATCATATTTGCGTAATCCAAATATGAAACGAATGCAAAAGTTTTGAAGCCGTTCAAGTTTATTAAGTTGCTCCTCAGTGAGATCCAAATAGCTGACATCCGCATAGTCCAGGATAGGGAGTAGCAGAGATTGTGCCAGGGATTGCTTAGTAGCCGTTGGTAAAAAGTTTCGAAATCTTCGCAAGAACCCACCCGCTGCAAAAAGTTTGCGGCTAACTTTTTGTAGTTGCACCCCCCAGGATAAGGTTCGATCTATGTAAATACCAAGATTTCTAACGTTCATACTCTAGTCAATAGGAGTACCATTAAAAATAATCCGTGGCAACTGAGTAAAATCTGTGCGTGATATCATCCAGGAACTACCTATCACAATCGCCTGAGTTTTTGATGGGTTAACTTGCAATCCATAATTGACGCTCCACTGACAAATCTGTTCTAAATCAGAGTTAATTACTGAAATGGCATCTGATATTTCATTCGCTGGACCCTGTGAGTAAATCTGAAGGTCATCTGCATAAAGGTGATAGGAAGAAGTTGTATTATTCGAGATGGAATTTATAAAAATATAAAAAGTAACGGAGAGAGCACGCCGTCCTGCGGTACACCAGCTGTGATGTCGCACCAAGAAGAAAGATACTCTTCCACTCGAATACACTGCCGGCGACCAGCCATTCCACGCGAATCACCGTTGGAGATATGTTAAGTGAGCGAAGTCTGCTAATAAGAATTTGAAAATCTACTGTGTTAAACGCGTAACTAAAGTCCAGCAAGCAGAGTACGGTGAGTTTACCGGATTCCATTCCGAGCCTGATGTCATCTGTAACATTTACCAACGCAGACACAGTGCTATGGCCAGGTCGGAAACCAGACTGCAACGGGTTTAAGAGGGAATACGTGTTTAGATAATATGAGCTGAGCTGCAAAAGAACTAGTCGCTCAAGCACTTTTGAAAGGAAAGGTAGGATAGAAATGGGTCTGTACTCAGAAAAGGAAGAAGGATGAGGTTTTTTAGGCAAGGGAAAAATAAGTGCTTCTTTCCAGGCCGATGGAAATCTGCTGGTCGAAATTGAAGCCTTTAAAACGTGGGTTATATATAACAGGAAGGATTAGGTCGAGTATGGGCATGATCATATTTCGATCAACACAGTCATTTCCAACGACTTTTGATGTTGCAGACATTATACTCCTCTTAACATCACAACATCACACACCTCTTAACATTTATATGGATGTAAATGTAATCATTATGAGTTATTATTATCTATTTTATGTAGTTTCTTCATGAAATTACATAAAATAGATAATATATAATACATAATCTCACTCATAGAACATGAACATGCAATAGCCAGTAAATAATAAACTGCACCCTTTATATTACTCTCAGAGGTAAGTAAGTAAGTTCATTAAGGTAATAAAATTGAAGATACGAATTTAAAATTACATAAACCTTGACATTTTGTATTCAGATACAGATTAAAAGTGCTTTCATGTTATATTCGTGATACAACTACTATAAATAAATCTAATTCAACCGTTACAAATGTGTTTACATTTGGCTCTGAATGATAATAATATCATGATTGCTTGAGTATGATGGTTTGAAGCTAAACCAACTTGGATTGTGTTAAGTGTTTATGCAGTTAATACATATCATAGATTATTCAAGTTTCGTTATTTAGGGTTCCATACCCACAGGGTAAAACTGGAACCCTATTACTGAGACTGCGATATCTTGGGATGTATCTCTTGAACCGTGATAGTTAGAAAGTTGAAATTTTCACAGATGACGTATTTCTGTTGCCTCAAAAAAAATAAAAACTAAAAAATCATAATATTTGTAATAAACGGCAAAATAAATCACGTTTGTTGTACGAGAACCTCCTTAAATATTTAAGGAGATTCGCGTACAACAAACGTGATTTTTTTTGCCGTTTTAGTACGGAACCCTTTGTGCGCAAGTCCGACTTGCATTTGGCTGTTTATTTTTATTTCCGGAGCGCGGACTTACAATTTAATATCATTCAAGTTCAAACTTATTGATGAGTAACTTATAGAATAGTAGTTTCCGATAGCTAAAATTAATGTTCAAATGCTTGTTTCAATATAGCACACTGCAGAGCTTGCAATATCATAATATACTTATTATGTGAACAAAAATCTAGTAGGTAACACACTAAATTATTTACTTCAATCAATCATTACATGAATTGATCCGCTATTAGTTGCTGATTGGGCTACATAGATGTAAATTTTAGTTATAAGAGGAAACACCTAATATTATATGGGTTCTAATACTCTTGGGATTATACGAGTAACGTTCGCGAGGGATAAGCGGAGCTTTTCATTTATATGAGTGACCACGAAAAGTACTTAGAATAAAAACTCTTTTTGTAGCTGTGTACAACACTTGTGTATGTAAAAGAGGTCACATAGACGTTCAAGTACACTGCACTCACACAAATGCAAAGCTCCGCTTATCTCTCGCGAACTTTACCTACTATAAATAACTGTGCCACCGGTGGAATAGTTCTCGTTCGGGATATATACTCGTATCTATTGTAGTCGATAAAAGTAGCAATTTACGTAGATTCGTTCTAGATGTCATTGGCAGGTACAGTTCGCGAGGTATAAGCGGAGCTTTGCATTTGTGTGAGTGCAGTGTACGTGAACGTATATGTGACCTCTTTTACACACACTTATGTTGTACACACAGCTACACAAAGAGTTTTTACTCTACTTTTCGTGGTCACTCGCACAAATGCAAAGCTCCGTTTATCCCATGCGAACTTTTACGTGGTTCCTAAACAAACAAAATAATTATAAACTTAAGACTAACGGGTCTTTTACGCGATTATTGAGATATATACATACCTCTTTATTACCCGACGTTTCGGCCCTGTTACAAGAGCCGTGGTCACGGGTGGACTGGCTTCAGCTCATCGTCGTCTTCGTGAAGTGCGGGTGAAGTGTTCAGGAAGTGTTGAAGCAGAACGGGTATCAGGGACATACACAACACCGTGAAAGGAACTAGGTACAACCCTTGGGAGTAAGCAGAGCACCAGCATTTATGCCGTACGTGAAAGGAGTGACGGACAAAATTGGAACAGTACTACAAAGATACTCCATTAAGACTGTATATAGGCCACACTCCAAAGTCGTAAACCACCTGCGAACCCCTAAAGATACCATTCCTCTACAGACACCGGGTGTTTATAAGGTAGACTGCAGCTGTGGTAGTTCATACATCGGACAGACCAAACGTACTATCGCTGAGAGGGTCAAAGAACACACATCACAGCTGTAAAAAACCGCAAAATAAACAAGTCTGCGATTGCCGAGCATTTGTTGGAATCGGGTCCCAACCACTGGATTGAACTCCACAAGCCACAAGTCCTATCCACTGACGGACACTATTACTCCAGGATAGTGCGGGAAGCCGTCGAAATAAAAAAGTATCCCAACTTTAACCGGGAAGATGGATATTGACTATCTACGTCGTGGAATCCGGTGATCAGCAAATGTACTCGCCACCTCACCAAACGCCCGCTTGCTGATACTATCAGTGTGGTATGCCGTAGTGGCTCTCCGAACACAATAGTTAGTGACGACAAAGTGAGGGTAGTTGAACAAACCCGCACTTCACGAAGACGACGATGAGCTGAAGCTAGTCCACCCGTGACCACGGCTCTTGTAACAGGGCCGAAACGTCGGGTAATAAAGAGGTATGTATATATCTCAATAATCGCGTAAAAGACCCGTTAGTCTTAAGTTTATAATGTGTACAAAACGCGAAAGTTTAAAGAAGTATTAAACAAAATAATTGTTACACAATACAATAACCACTCCAAAACGAGATGATCTAATGACCGTACGTTGTTCTTTCTTTTCTTTTTAATTTGGTCCTTATTAGTTTTCTGCCAATAATCACACGCACGAGTTGTCGTCGATAATGAACACTTCGTGCCAATATAGTTAATAAAACACGCCTCAATAATCATAACAGCTTCATTGAGATCTTCATACACTTAATGAGATTTCAAATTGCTTGTGAACGAAAGTGGCCTTGTGATGTCAAGGATCGGTCAAGGTTGAATTTGATGAGAATTTTGCAGAGGTATTGTTTTTGCAAATTGGTTTTTTTTTCGTATTAGATATAATTATGTAGTAGTTACTTACCGTGTCCTATGAAGGCGTCTAACGTGCGTTAAAAGTACGTGAGTAAAAAAATACACGTCGAAAATTGACATAGCAACCGACTTTAAACTACCAAAAAGGGACCAAATAGTTGTCGAAATGGGACCAAATTGAGGTGGGACCACTTGGAAGGTAGAAACTTCCAATTAAAGAAAATTTCAAAATCTGTTCACCCAGTTCGACGATATGAAGTAACAAACATAAAAAAAAATCTTACAATTGAATTGAGAACCTCCTTCTTTTATAAAATTCGGTTGAAAAGAGCTAATGGGGCGGGTTATCGAAGCTCTTCCATGCGAATCGTATCCTATAGGTACTATATGACGTCAATCTGAAATAAGAGGATAGAAAATGTGGGTGTGTAATGCATCTCTGCCTAAACCTTGGAGTATATAGGCGTGATAATTATGTATGTTAAAAGAAAATTATATCTTTAGACCCAGTCTTACTTCGTAATGTTTATCTTTATAATCATCCTGCAACATGCAAATACTAACTTATCAATTAACCGCAAAACTCGAAAGTAGTTCAGAATGGATTCACGTAAATATTAAACGCAACAGTACGTGCTTTTGTCAAGGACTTATACTGTTTTATTACTAGCAAACATCTGCAATTTGTCTCTTCATAATAATAGTAAAATCTTATAATTAATAGGTTAGTTTAGTTTATTTGCCTACATAGTACACACACACACACACACACACACATACACACAACGCACACACATTATACGCACAAACTGGTGTCTTTATGGAAAACAGATGCGTTGATTGAATGATATTTTTTATCATGTATGTGGTGCTTGTCCCTACTCTAATGTATGGTAGTTAATGTTGGGTTTGGCAGAAGAAGCATGAGAGTAAAATAAATGCATTGGAAATTAGAAGGTTGAGAAGTATGGCTGGGGTATTTTATTATTATTTCCAACGGGGACACCGGCAGCCGGACGGACGATCCACCCGCGGTTCTTGCGGGCCACTTCGTCCATTTCCCCAGTTCTCCCCTTGGGGAGAGTATGGTTGATCCAGCTCTCACGGTCCCCCGTCGAATCTTCTTGTGTCCTTTACAAATCTTATTATCTGTTCCACCTTCAGATTGCTAATGTCATCTTCGTATAGTCTGTCCGACCCTAGGAGTTCCCATCTGGTCAATGAGTACATGGGGCATTCTGCCAGCAGGTGGAAGCTTGTTTCATCGCTGTCCATGCACTCTGGGCATTTCGGGTCGGTTTTTACTCCTATCACTGTCAGATGTCTGTTTAGTCGACAGTGCCCTGTTATTACTTCTATGGCGAGTCTCATGTTTCCTCTTGAGAGTTTCATGATATGACTCGTCGTTCTCTTGTCCATACCCTTGATGAAGATTTTCGACTGTCTCATTCCAGTCGAGGTCTTCCATCTTTGGTTGGTTTCTGCTGTTGTTCTGTGGCTGATTACTCCTTTGGCGATTTTGTGTGCTATGGGCAACCGGGGTTCCGGCCCCACAAAGGTTTTCTCAGCACCTTCTCTGGCGAGTTCATCAGCCCGCTCGTTGCCCGTGTTTCCCTCATGTCCGGGGACCCAGGCAATCGTTACGTCGGTGTTCTTGGCCAGTTTATCTAGTGATCCCTTACATTCCTTGACTGTTGCTGATGTTGTCTCCACTTTGTCAAGCGCTTTCAGTGCCGCCTGGCTATCGCTGTATATGGTCACCTTTCCTGTTGTGGTTAGGTGTTCCATTATTTCCACGCATTCCTTTATGGCATATATCTCTGCCTGAAAGACACTTGCAAATCTTCCTAGGGGTATTGACCTGTCCAATTCAGTTCCATCTTTGCATGTTATATGCACTCCGGATCCGGATAGACTAGTCAATTCCTTTCTTGAACCGTCTGTATAGCAGATAGTATCACTGGGATCTATGCGCCATTCCTCTCGTTTCCCTATGTGTATTCTGTATTTCTTGTCGAAGATTCTCTCCTTCCTAATTAGGTCGTTATTGGATAGAATCATTGACAATTTATCTTCGTAGTTCTTACTTATACTTGCATGACCTTTGTCCATAAAATTTCCGGTCCATAGGCCAGTGCTTCTTAGTTTGAACCATTGTTCGGTTGCTTTTCTTTTTATTTCTAGATCCAAGGGATTCAGCCCCAGTATGATCTCTAGCGCGGCTGTTGGTGTAGACCTCATCGCGCCCGTGGTCATTAGTGCTGCAAGCCTTTGGACTTTATCTAGTTCTTGATTGTTTTCCCCGATGGCAGCCTTGTGCCACCATACCAGGGCTCCACGTAGGATTCTTGGCAAAATTATTGCCTTATAAATCCATAATGCTACTTCTGGTTTTATGCCCCAGGTTCTTCCTATTGTCCTTTTACATTGCATCATTGCCATTTTGGCTTTTGCACATGTATTGCTAATATGAGTCTTGAAGGTTAGCTTGCTGTCCAGGGTTACTCCTAGATATTTCACCTCCCTGACTTTTTCCAGTTCGTGATTATCTAGTCTCACTGGTACAGCACATCCTATTTTTGTCTTATTGGTGAACAAGACTAGTTTGGTCTTGTCAGGGTTTAGGTCTAAGCCCTTAGTCCTGCACCATGCTAATGCTTATTTAGGCCTCTGTTCTTGATTTCGCACATGACGCTGAGGACTTTTCCTGTCACTAGGAGCACACCGTCGTCAGAGTAGACTTGCGTGTATATGTGCATCCTGTTTATCTTTTTTATTAATTCATCTATAAGCAGGCACCATAGTAGTTGGGATAGGCATCCTCCTTGTGGGAAGCCTCGTTTTGCCACCACTTTGTATGTTGTTCCTGCTATTTCTGCCTGTATCTTACGGTGTTTCAGCATGTTTTTCACCCATCCTGATAAGTCTCTGTCAATGCCTTCGCGATTTAGGGTGTTCTCTATTGAGTCGGGGGTGGCCTTGTCGAATGCACCCTCAACATCGAAGAAGCATCCTAATGCATATTCTTGGTTGCTTATTGATCTTTGCACTCTTATAACCAGGTTATGTAGGGCAGTTTCAGTTGACTTGCCCTCCAAATATGCGTGTTGGTTTAAGTGCAATGGAGATCCGCTTTTATCTATTTGTTCTCTTATTAATCTATCTAGGATTTTCTCCAGTGTCTTCAGTATGAATGAGGAGAGGCTGATACATCTGAAGGACTTTGCCTCCTGATATGATGTCTTCCCTGGTTTCGGGATGAAGACCGCTCTCACCTCTCTCCACCTGCTTGGAATCTGCTTAGTTGTGATACTACTATTATATAAGTTGAGTAGATCTTTGCCTATGTCTCTTATTGCATTCTGTAACATTTTTGGGAAGATTTCGTCTGGTCCGGCAGCCTTGTATGGTTGGAAGGACCTCACGCTCCACTGTAAATGTTCTTCTGTGATGATTGCACTCTTGTCCTGTACCTCTATGGGATTTAGGGTGGGTGGCGAGTTATCATCTTTGTCTTCTACACTTCCTGGAAAGTGTGTTCCCAGCATCACTTCCAGTATCCTTTTAGGGTCGGTGATGAGTTCATCTCCGTTCTTAATACTTCCTAATTTGCAGGTTAGAAAACGTTTTCACTAGTCGCGCCGCGTCTGGGTATTTTTCAACCCCTTCGCAGAACGTTTTCCAGCTGTTCCTGTTTTCCCTTCTGCATTCTTTCTTATATATATTTCTCACTTTTCTGTATTCTTGCCAGCTCTCGTCATCGTCCTTATCCAGGGCTTTTCTGAGAGCTCGGCGCGTCTTTTTCCTCTGTTTCTCTAGAGCCTTTGTCTACCAGGGTTGACCTTTCCCTGGCCTTATCTCTCTCAGTGGGCATGCCTTGTGGTATGCTTCCCTAAGAGCGGCATCTAGTCTGTTTGCTTCTTGTTCAATTTCTTGTGTGTCTCTTAGCAAGGTTTCTGGACCTGGGCTCCATCTCTCCAGTTGCTGTTCGTATGTGGCCCAGTCTGTTTTCCTCACATTTCTTGTTAGAATCTTCTCTATCTTGGCTTCTAGACTGAAAGTGATTCGTTTGTGGTCTGACATTGAATTGCTTTCGTCTAGCTCCCAATCCTTAATGTGTTGACTTATTCTATCTGTAGCGATAGTAATGTCCAACACTTCTCGTCTTGCCCGGGTTACAAATGTGGGGGTGTTACCCACATTAAGTATTTCCAAGCCAGACGTACTTATGAAATCCAATAGTAAGTCTCCTTTTTTGTTGCAGTTGGTACTGCCCCACACGACATGGTGGGCATTCGCGTCGCAACCTAAAATAATTGGAATATTCTTACCTTGGTATTTTCTTATAATTTCTTCCATTTCTCGAGAAGGTGGCTCGAAATCTCTTTCGCTAGGCAGGTATGCGGAGACTACGAGCACCCTTTCTTTTGTATCTGTCCCCGTTTGTATTGTTATTTCAATGCTAGCGAGGTCTCTGTAACAATCTGATTTTATTAATCCTAACGTCCTTGCTTTACTGCTGGCGTATATGCATGCCCTAGGTGTTGACTCACCATCCTCATGGCGGATGATGTCTCCCCCCAAGGAGCCAAGCCCGGTCACGCGTCCATTTGAGACATGTGGCTCTTGCAGTAGAGCAATATCTATCTTCTTCTCTACCACGTATCGGCAGAGCTCAGTCATAGCGTCGATGCAGTGGTGGAGATTTATCTGGACTATCCTTATTTTTTGTGTATTTTTGTGTAGTGTGTTTCTGTGTGGTGTGTTACTGTTAGTGTTCATGTTGTTTGTGTGTATTTGTATGTGTGTTAGTGCTCTCTGTTCCCTCCCTTAGCCTTTGCGTCCGCGGCCGAACCCCCACACCAGTGCGGTTGCAGTGATACAACGCTGAGTGGGGGCGTTAGGTCCTTTCGCGTGGTATTGGGGAGGGGATGTTCTGCGTCTGTATTCCCGGAGCTGTCCTGTGAGCGAGGCCTCCGGCTTTCAGTCTGACTCTCTGATGAGGTTGCAGCCTGTGTACCGCCCCCCCCCCCCGCTTGTGGGCAGTTCCGGGCGTGTGTTTAGCGCCTGTTGTGTGCTGTTAGGGTTGGCTTTCCATTGGATCGGCATACTTCCTTCCACCGGGGCCCCGTGGGCCTCAGTTTGGTCGGTGTCTCCGCCTCCAATGAGAGACTTTCCCTGTGAATTTGTTGTGTGCTTGGGACATGTGTAGCATGGGCACTTTTCCTCTGTCTGTGTGGCAATCTTGCTCACAGTTCTGGCATGTACTCTGGTGGCCTGGTAATGTAGCGAGACCAGACTTAATTTAGCGACTTCCTCAGGGACTCCTACCACTAGTCTCACTCCTAGTGGCAGTTCTTCCTTGCGGATGAGAGTCCAGTCGGTAAGCCGCAGTTCTGCCCTATGTCTGTTCTGGCCTCTGACATAGTCCAAGGGTTCCAGTTCGAGATCTTCCGTACTACCTGGGAGCCAGATCGACATCCGGTACTTTTCCAACTTTTTGGTCTTGAGGGGGGCACCATTTTGTTCCCCAAAGTCTAGTCCTAGCAACCAGTCGACCGCCTCCTCGGTGCTTGCCGTCACCAGAAAGTAGCCTTCCGCAACCAGGCCTGAGGCGTCGAATGCCAAGAGTCGACTGTCGGCGTTGTTCTTAATGGCCCTGCCTATCTCTTGTGCCAGGTTCTTTCTAATCCCAGCTGCTGTGGCCTCGTCCACCGCTACCCCGTCCTCGCGTTGTACTGTGACCGCGAGGTCACTTTGGGCTGCCGCTGACCTCCAGGGTTCCTCGGCCTTGGTGCCTTGTTTCCGGCGCTTCGGTGGGAGCTGCTGGGATTTTTCTCCAGGTCCTGTGCCTTGCCTCTTCATCTTCTTGGCCCTGTAACCTTCCCCTCCCTGAGGTGCTGTCGGTTCCGTTCTGGCCGACTCACCTCTGGGTTTGGTCTGGTTCTGGGCTGCTTCTGCTCGTTTCTTGCGAGCCTTGTTCCGCCTCCATTTGGATTTGGTCACCCACTCGCCCTCTTTGTTCTCTCTTTGGTACTCCCCAATCGACATTTTTGTCAGGTCGTCCCCGAGAGTCTCAGACATAGACCTACCGGGACGCACCTGGTCGTTTGGTTTCTTATTTAAGCTTACTAACTTTGTAGTTGGCGATGATTTGCCCCCCCCAGAATACGAGGGGCAGCCCGAACCACTAGATGGTCCAGGGAGGGATTCCCCGGCACTGGAAGTACCGGAACCCTCCTGGGGTAATTTCTTTTTATCGGTCGCCTTGTTCATTTTGGTGGTTACCGGGGTTGCCGGTTCGCTGGATCGGGAATTAGGTGGGGGGTTTGAGATGGGAGGGGAGGTGGCGGATCGGGTATGGGGAGGGATGGTATGTTTGGATAAGGAGGGGACGGTTTGGATAGGGATTGAAGATAGAACTCTCGGCTATAGATTATTAGTTACGTCTGTTTCTTATGGAATCAGACCAATAACAGGCGGCACCGCGTGAAGGAAGTCTATAGCCTTGCTTTGGGGATCTGCACGACTGTAGCGCTCTCCCCCAAAGCCATTCACCAGACTCAGCATTGGATGTGTGCTGAGAATAGGAGTTCTCCATCCTTTTGGTCCAGCTGTTCACGGTCTTGTTGACCGTGGATTCACCTTCCCAATTGTTTTGGATCCCCCCCGCCCATGGCTGGGGTAACGTTAGTGGATAAAGTAAGGAACAGCGTGATACGGAAACGTTGTGGTGTGACAGAAGATGTAGTGACCAAGATAGAAAAAGGGATGCTTATATGGTTCGGTCATGTAGAGAGGATGGATGATAGGAGACTGACAAAACAAATATATGAAGCGAGTGTGAATGGACATACTAGTAAGGGTCGACCTAGGCGGACTTATGGCGAACTTATACTTATGACAAATCGCAGAGGTCTTGAATAAAGGCCAGGATAAAGCACCCGTAACCGGCGAGCATGCATGAATACATTAACGAAAGTTGAGGAAGCGAAAGAAGTATGTTAGGATCGTAACAAGTAGAAGGCCGTGGTCTCTGCCTACCCCACTGGGAAAGAGCAAGGCGAACATTTTACCAGAGCCTCGTTAATTGCTAGGCAGGTGCATTTACAGGAGAGGTTAGCTCTTGGTGAGACCAATATGCACCCAATGTCAACGTCTATAAAATGGAAATGTATGACGTGTGTAATTTCACAGTTTAACAGTTTTTTACATAATGCATTAAAAGTTAATAAGGAACAGACAGAGGATACAAAAACAATTTGTAATTGGTTTGTCTCTCTGTCTGCTTGTTCCCGCAATTTTCTGGAACGGCTTGACCGATTTTAATGAGACTTTCACCGGCGGATAGCTGATGTAATAAAGTATAACATTGACTAATTTTATTCGTTAAGCCGTCGGTCCCGGTTGTAATTCGGACATCTATGGCAGTCGTTACGGGTAGTTAGAGCCCTTAAAAATCCATGGGTTGTGAAGGTCAGATGGCAGTCGCTTCACGGAAAATATCGAAGTCCAGCCGAATCACAGTTAGACTGGAAAGCCGATCCCAACTAAATTGAGAAAAGGCTCGGTGAATGATGAGTTGACTCAATTTATCATTTCCAAATCAGTTAGTGAAATCAGCTTTGAGCATCTAACTTTAGTATATTTACAGTGTTACATCATTTTAACCCACAGACCATAGAATAAAACCAAATAAGGGTTTTATCTACAAGTTATTTCATACTTAGTTATGAAATCACGATTCTCGAGTATAACTATAATCTTAGAACTTTATTATGAACGATAAATACTCTTGATGTTTCTTAACATTTAAGTGTCTCGACACAACATGGATATTTACTATCACTATGGCTTTTAGTACCCATCATCCTCCGAGCCTTTTTATAACCTAGTTGCGGTCGTATTTCCAGTCTAATTGCGATACGGCTGAACTTCAATATTTTCCGAGCTTATCAAAGCTCTGTAGTTACCAGTTACCAATCGGAATTTCGTTTTAGATTTTTTACCCATAACGACTGCCTTAAATGTTCGCACCGACTAAACGTGCTCTCCGAGACACGGATAAAAATACTTATATATTTCTAAATACATACTAAATACATAGAAAATACCCAAGTTCCGAAACAAACATTACAATTTGTGGTTTACACAAATATTTCTGTATTTAGAAGTTATTTTTAACTGACTTAAAGACAAAGAGGTTTTGCCACTGCTTGCACCAAAGATTTTTTTTGAGACTCAATGTCGCCGTGTCGTTTAGAGTAGGCCATGTCCTCTAAAACTGACCATAATTTGTAGTCTAAAGGGTTGAGGTCTGGCCTAGATGAGCCAGTCTTCAGCTCTTATAAAGTCCGGAACGTTGGTTTCTAGCCAGGCTTGGGTAGTTCGTGCCTTGTGACCAGGAGCTCTTATATTTTTAAGAAGTGTATTGCTGAGAGGTTTCACAACATTGATCCAAGACAGTATCTTGATACACTTTGGCCGAAGTTTTCACTCCTCTTTCACAAAAATGTAGTTTTGTGACTCCCTGATAAGACACGCCCCACAAAACCATCACTGACGCAGGATGATGACCACGTTGTACCTTTCCGACCACTTGAGCAGCTTCCTTAGCTTATTGTAGTGTTCTTCAATCGTGAAATTTTTGTCGTCGGTAAAGAGGATATTTCTGTGCCTTTCACCCGCGTATTGCGACAGAAGGTGCTTTGATCAATCCACTCTCTTTAATCGTAAATAATGATTTAGGGCATGTCCTGTATATCGACGATAAGCACCGAGCTTCAGGTATTCTGGCTCAGCATTAATAGCCTTTGTAGTTCTAACAGCACGCGGCCGCCCCGATCTTTTCTGGTCTTCGACAGACGAAGTGTTTTTGTATCTATTGATAGTACGATATACGCACATACGGCTGATAACAAGTTTTTGAAGTGTCTGGAATATGACCGACGGCGCCATACCCACTTTGTGCAAGGTGATCACTGCGATCCTATTTTCTTTAAAACCCCATTCCATATTGTAATTCGATAATGAACACGAAGAAATATGTGAAATGGCTCGAAATCGAAAGAAGTTTTTAAAACAATATAGGTAGGTACGTGTTCCAAATTCAAAATAATTACAAAGTTGAAAAAATAAAAGTTTTAATGTAACAGTATTTATGGCCTAGACTAGTTATATATATACGAGGGTGGATTGAAAAGTAGTCGGCCTAACACTGATCCATTTAGTTCTAAAAATCACCCTCATTATTTAGTTCAGTTCAGACCTGTTAATTGTGTGAAGTTTGAAACGTGTGCGATAATTAGTTTTAATTTTATAAATTTATAAACAAAGCAATCTGACATCATTTCCGCAAATGGAGCAAATCGAGCAGCGTGCCGTCATTAAATACTTCCATAAGAAGGGGCTGTCATCAAAAGCCATCCATGATGATATGGTCAGTACATTAGGGGATTGCGCTCTTTCATATTCATCCATCAAAAAATGGATAGCAGAATTCATGCGTGGTAGAGAGAGTGTGAAAGACGAACCCCGCTCCGGAAGACCTTCGACGTCCACTACTGAAGAAAATGTTAAAAAAATACTCGACTTAATTATGGGAGACCGCAGATTGAAAATTAGAGAGATAGCCGAGATTATAGGCATCTGTTATGAACGTACTCAAAACATAATAGTCAACGTGTTCGGTTTCCACAAGGTGTCTCCGAGGTGGGTTCCGCGACTGTTTTCAGTTGAGCAAAAAAAGGATGCGATTGACTATTGCACGCGACTGTTTGGAGTTATTTGAAGTTGATGAATGTGATTTTTTGAATCGTTTTGTTACTATGGACGAAACATGGGTTCATTACTATACACCGGAAACAAAACAACAATCAAAACAGTGGAAGAGACCTTCACCACCCCCCAAAAAGACTAAGTTGATTTTGTCGGCAAGTAAGGTGATGGCTTCAGTATTCTGGGACTCGAAGGGTGTGGTTATGGTTGATTATCTTGAAAGGGGTCAGACTATAAACTCTGATTATTACTGCACCTTACTACGTCATTTACGAGAGGAAATAAAAGAAAAACGTCCAGGAATGATCAGAAGAAAGGTCCTGTTTCATCAAGATAACGCTCGTGTTCACACGTCTGTCCAATCAATGGCAGAAATTCACAACTGTGGCTTTGAACTGTTACTGCATCCACCTTATTCACCTGATCTGGCACCGTCGGACTTTTTTCTGTTCCCTAACCTAAAAAAGCACTCGGGAGGTCAAATATTTTTGACAAATGACGAGGTCAAAGCAGTAGACGCATATTTTGACTCTAAGGAAGAATATTTGTTTTTCAACGGGCTAAATGCTTGGTAGGGAAGATGGCAAAAGTGCCAAAACTTCAAGGTGATTACGTTGAAAAATAAAAATATATTTCATTTATTATGTATTTATTTACTTGGTTAGGCCAATTACTTTTCAATCCTAATAATCGTATATTTTTTTATGTTTGTTCACGGATTACTTCGTCGTTTATGAACCGATTTTAATAGTTTTTTTTTATTGGAAAGGAGATGTTTCCAAGGTGGTCCTTTTATAAGAAAACCAGGATCTGTTGATTGGATTCCGGAAAAATCGAGGGGAACCTTCAATAAGCTTGGTGGATGACGAGTATACCAAAAAGCTTACCCCTTATAACGTGGGTTCAACAAATCGAAAGCAATGGACTCCTGCTCACCTTCTAAGATATGGACGAGATCACGTCGGTACGTATGTGTCATAATTATGAATTAGTCTGACAACAATTAGCTGTAAATTTTCAATGAACTAATACCACTAAAATACATAACTCATTCCTCCCACATACATCCTACATAAGTAAGCACATTGTAAAATCAGTTTAGGATGTTTATGTGTCTTTATGTAAAACTAATACACGACTGTGGCTTCACTAAGATAATAGTGACGAGAACATAACAAATAAAGGAAATTCTTTTCATTTCAAAAGAACATACGTAGTTGACTTCACACAAGATGTTGCAACGAAAACTGGTTCCTGAGGAGTTAGGCAAAGAATTTGAGGAACTTATTGACAAAGTTCTATGTAAACTTGGAAAAACTAATAAGTACCTAATAGTATGTGGTGATTTTAATGTCGATTTACTTGTTAATACGCCTATGAGTTATAATATTTTAAATTTATTTAAATCACACAATCTTACAAACTTATTTTTGGAGCCTACTAGATATTGTAATACAATAGCCACTTGCCTGGATAATATATACAGCGATATGTTGCCAGAAAGTAAAAGTATTATAAAAAAGCTAGATTCAGACCATTGTGGGTAAATAGCATCTTTTAAAATCACTAAATAAAAAGTTATAAAACGTAAAATATTATGTAGACCAATAACTGGTGACCGCTTGGAACGTATGAGGGTTGGAGTTTGCAATAAAATTCCATTCTTAGACACTGGCTTAGATCCAAATGTAATGTATAAATTATTTTTTTATTCTTTTTACAACGAGTTCAACTCCATATTCAAGTCTAAGGAGGTCATGATTAGTGATAGTCCTACTTTCAGTGAATGGGACACTGAGGGTATACACAAAAGTACACAAAAACTTTATGAACTATACTCAGAAAGACAGCTTAATAGATCAGTTGAATTTCAAGATTATGTTAAAACTTATTCAAAAAAGTTTAAAGCAGATTGTTTAGCAGCTAAATCAAAATATATGTGATAAAATTTTCAATAGTGCAGACAAAGTTAAATCTACTTGGAAAATTATAAACGCGGAAAGAGGTCAACAACAATTAAATGATAATCATTTTAAACTTAACATAAATGGTAAAATAACTACATCAGACTTCGAGGTCGCTAACGAATTTGAAAATTTTTTCTCCCGAATTCCTGTAGATTTGACAAAAACCCTAGGCTCTTCAACCCCCATTGCAGAATCTTTGTTAAAAGCAAACGTTCCTTGTTGTAACGTTATATTTAAATTCAGTAAAGTTAACATAAACACTATCTTAAAAACTTTTAAATCTTTAAATATCAAGAAAACAGCTGACCTCTGGGGCATCTCTGTGTATTTAGTAAATTCTTTTATTGAAATGGTTGCTCCTGAACTAGTAATAATACTTAATAATTGTGTTGATAGTGGTGTGTTCCCTGATTTAATGAAATCTAGTAAATTAATTCCCATGTTTAAATCGGGTAGTACTTCAGATCCGTCCAATTTCCGTCCCATTTCTGTACTACCTACATTTAGTAAAATTTTTGAAAAAATTATGCTTAATCAAATGCAAAATCACTTTAACGTTAATAAACTATTACATACAAAACAATTCGGTTTCACTCGTGGTCGGTCCACCACTGATGCCGGAATTAAATTATTAGAGTGTATATACAGGGCCTGGGATGAGTCATATGATGCTTATGGTGTATTCTGTGACTTATCTAAGGCCTTCGATTGCGTTCAGCACCAGACTTTAATTAAGAAACTTGATCATTACGGAATCCGGGGGACGGCCTTGAATTTCGTCAATTCTTACTTAAGTGATAGGGTCCAGAAAGTAGTGATCAATGGTAAACAGTCACCTGGTTCTCCTGTAGCAATGGGGGTACCGCAGGGTTCAATTTTGGGACCTTTTCTTTTTCTAGTATATATTAATGATCTCCCTCACCTCATAAGAGACGACCACGAGGTAGTTTTGTTTGCTGATGACACTTCTTTAATATTTAAAGTTAAACGTGGACAGCGCGAACTTGACGATGTAAACATTGCCCTCTCTAGGATAGTCCACTGGTTTTGTGCTAATAATTTATTATTAAATGAAAATAAAACTAAATGTGTAAGATTCACCTTACCTAATGTAAGACTTGTTAAAACCAGTGTTAAGGTTAGGGATGATATAATAAAATTGGTCGATGACACTGTCTTTCTGGGCATAACGTTAGACTCCAAATTGCAATGGGGGCCTCATATCGGGAAAATTTCGGCCAGGCTTAGTTCAGCAGCCTATGCTGTCAAAAAGATCCGACAACTTACAGACATTAAAACGGCGCGTCTTGTGTACTTCAGCTACTTCCACATTCCATTATATATACATATGGCATACTACTGTGGGGTAACGCTGCCGATATTGAATGCATCTTTGTGTTGCAGAAGAGGGCTATCCGGACTATCTATGGAATGGGGTCTCGGGAGTCATTAAGAGATAAGTTTAAGCATATTAACATCCTTACAGTGTATTCACAGTATATTTATGAAATTTTATTGTATACCCACAAGAACAAAAGTAAATTTGTGAAAAATAGTGATAATCATAATCTAAACTTAAGAAATAAGGATAAACTGGCTGTTCCTAAATTTAGGCTTCATAAAGTGAGTAATTCTTTTGCGGGGAACTTTATTCGAATGTACAATACATTGCCAACCGAAATAGCAAATTTATCTGTCCATAAATTTAAAAAACTAATAAAAAGTAAATTGTGCCATAAAGCTTATTATAGTATTAATGATTTCTTAGATGACAAGGCGGCCTGGTTGTAACAACGTAACGAATTGCTCCTTTCTAAATAACTCTGTATTAGATTTAAGATGAAATATTTTGAAAAAAGCCGAGCTGAGTTTCTTGAGGGTTCTTCTCAGTCTCGTGGCATTTTGGAACCCTCGGTAGAGTCACACCAACTTCTGACGAATCTAAATAATTTTCTGAAAATTTCAAAGATAACCCAAGTAACACATTTGGTGCCAAATAGCTTGCATATAGTATTTTTTTGTAAACTTTAGTAATAAAATCCACCATGATTAAGTTCTATAAAGGAGGTTAGATTCTATAAGCAACCTATATGTTACCAAAGGGAGAAAAATTGCAACTTATTTATAGATGCAAAAGCGATGCATGAGAGTTCAAATTGTTATCCTGAGTGGCACTTGGAACTAACGGTGCAAATTGCGCGCCGTGAATGAATGGTTGAACTATAAAGCGATACAGTTCATTCGTTGAGTTGCAAATAAGATCTTATCCGTTCTTATTTTCGGTGGAGATAAACAAATTGACGGTTGTGCTTTGTGCTAAATTGTGTTGTGACAGCAAATTTATTGGATTATTTGGTGAGTATTCAAAAATTATATGTACGTGACGTATAACGTAGGATAACATCACGGTAGCCCTTGCAAATAGTTTTTTGTTGTGAAACCATGGTATATTTACTAAGTAAATTTTGATGCGCCTTCGATCTAATCAAGAATAATGAAAAAATATGCACAGAACAAATAAATAAGATAATACTTTATAAAAAATTGGTTGTTAAAAATCTAACATTATGGTTTCACAATAAGTATAATATCAAACTACACCAGAAAAAGTTATTAAAACTCACTTTATTGTATATTATTGTAATAATATACCATTCAAAAAGATACTTTCAAGGTCTATATTTTTAAACATGGCGATTTAAAATAGACCTTGCAGTTCATATTTCCACTCATTTGTTGCCTCATTGCAGCTCCTAGGTCCAAAAATCACTCATTAGTACCTAGTAGTGATTATTTTCACTTTACAGGTCTCGCTGTATTTACGTTTAATTGGGGATCCTCAAGACGACCACAAAACCCATCTATGAAGGTAAATAAAGTAAAATTTAGGTACTTAAATTGTAAATGTTGGCTGAAAAACAATCCTCGACTTAATTCGATGCCTGATTGCCTACTATAGTTTCCAAATTGTAATTTTTCATAAGCAGTTCTTCTTTACAATAAAGTATAGTACATACCTACCTACACTAATGAGGATTTGAACAAACTTGCAATAGGTAACTTTTATCAATGTGTAGGACTAGGCATATAATCAAAATATTAGTATAAAAGGTGATAGCGGTAGACAGTATAATATAATCTTTGATTAGATGAAGTAGGTACTTAATATACAGAATGTAACGGAAAGGAGGTATCATGCTTAATGGACTAATTTAATTGTCTGAAATAAATATTTATCATTATTATTATTATTCCTATCCATCGCCTTATTCTGAAAGTTAGTTACTCCACAGACAAGAGCGAGGCTCTTAAATTTAAATGAATGAATTATTATTATTAAACAGTATAAGGGTTGGACCACATTTGCCCGCACTTCGCACCTTCGTTGCTATCATATTCTGTTGCTCGAAACAATCATTTACGGGAGCGAGAAAGAGAACTGGTGCGCGGCAGGTTCATAGATTCGCCGGTCTATTAGGTACTTACTTCTTCTTAAATAGCCGTACCCGTAAGTCGTAACATTCAGACCTCCCCAAATGCCATACTCGCCACGCTTGAAAGGCGCGTTGGCGAGTACAGTGACAAAGAACGCTGCTGCCTATTCCTTGATTTTCCCTAAGTCGCTTTTTACGACACCCTAGAGATATGTTTTATAGTATATTATATATAAGATTTTTTTTCAGAATGCCGTTTTTGATAGTTGAAACGATTGAAAACGGTTCCAAAAAACTATCAATTTGTCCGGAAGGATGGGTGGATAACGGAATTTTAAGTTGGCCCACTAAAAAGACTTCTAAAAAATGTAAAATTGAACAACTAATCCCAAAAGAAAATTGGCTAAAAATGCCATGTATTATTAAGAGAAAATTGGATAATTATGAGGCTGCTGATGCGGAGTTAAATGCCATGCTTGAGTTGCCTGATACTGAAAATGAAGGGTACGTTAATGTAAGACGGCCAGACAATGAAGATTTTAACAAGATTGCCAATCAACTGGTAAGTATACCGTGGCGTACCGTAGGTATATATGGCATACCGTGGTATCGTGTATTGTGGTGTAGTGTAGCGTGACATGGCGTGGCGTCGTATGGTGTATTGTGGAATTAAATTGTAATGTATTGTGGGATGAAGTGACATGTCGTGGCGTGATATGGTGTGTTGTGGTGTAAGTAGTGCGTAGTAAAATTAATTGGTTAAGATTTAAGTGTAAAACAATTACTTAACTCAAATATGTGTTGCAATAATCCTCTCGTAAGCTTATAATTAAAAGACTATTGCTAGGGTTTTTAGTTGTGTATTTGAAAATAAAAATCCGTATATGACATGAATTTGAATGTGTTTTATTTTAAAATAACTTAAGTAAGTAGGTACAGGTAAAATAATCAATATTTTGAAAAGGTATGAAGCAAAGGTAACAAATACATTTCATTTTTGTATTTAATCGCTACTAGTTTATATTTTATATCTTTAGGAAAACGTATACATTCGGAAACATTAGTTGATTTTAATTTGTACTTGAAAATCTTAAGATAGGAAGACGAAATAGGAAGCTCAAAAACATTTTCTGTATTAGAAATCAACATACATTTTACAATTATTTTGCTTTCTTGAACTTCGATTGATGTTGTTTCCATTATCTCATGATTTGATGTTACAAAAAGTCTATCCATTTTTCTTTTTGAAATTATGAAATCTTTAAAATGTAAAACTAAATCACCACTTCTACAATTTTTTTTTACATATGGGTAGTTTTTTATAATCTTATTAGTACTATTCACGTCCAAACTATCGCATTCACCGAGCCTTTTTGCTATTTGAGATAATGGTTTGTTGCCAGTTCGAAGCACATTTTTAATCAAGTAAAGTTTGTTTTCGAATGGATAGGCATTAAAACTTTGTAGAATTCCAAAGTTGAGCACTTCATCAACAACATGTAATAAATTATGAACATTACTCGTCATATAGTCTATGCCGTAGAAGGATTTAAAATTTTTCACAAAATGATTCAATAGCTCTCTAGCCAACGGCAAAAAATTAAAATGTTCTTCACTTGAACATATTGTAATTGCACAAAAAAATGACAGGAAATGTTTCATTGCATCAGTATTTAATACCTCTGGTAATATAACTATGCTAAGGTAAAACAAGAACGTCCTAAATTCAGAAGCCTTCCAGTGATATAAACTGCTTAGATTTCTTACAGATCTGTGGATTTCTGAAGGTACTTTGCAATCATCTAGAAAATCATTTACTGTCGATATATCACTTGCTCGCCATTTTGTATCTTTCTTACCAAAATTGCCGTCTCGCCAGCCAATAAGAAGGCGTTTCATAATCCCCAAGTCGATCAAATGCATAGAATCAGCAACAGGAAATGCTTTTATCATATCAATCGGAAGACTTAGTAAAGGTGAATCGACTTTGTGATGTTTACCGTAAAGTTTTTTACGAAAGTCTTCATTATTTCGGGCAGGACAATCTAATTCAGGAAATATAACCGTATGGGATACATGTGAGTATTCACCAATAATGGTACATTTATTACACCCGTGCTTGCCATTAAAGTTGCAAACGCCTTTTATCATTGCTCTTGCAGGAGAATCGCAAACAAAACATCTTATTGCAACATTTACCTTATTCTTTTTCACTAGCAGTCCATTTTGAAATAATGTTTGCATTTCCTGAACAAAAGGTTGTAAATAAGCATTTAAATCGTTAGGTTTTCCATGGCCCGCATAAATCCCAACAATGAATGGTATCATACAAGGCAATTCATAAATCTTGCACAGTATTGGCCAAAACTGTTGTTTAGAACTGTTACATACTGGGAGGCCATCTATGTTGAAGTAAAGGGAAATATTGGCAGGTAATTCTCTGTAATTTTTCTTCAAAATAGTTTCAAGGGGTATTATAAGTCCATTATGCCAATATTGACCAGGATCAATATATATTGTCTCAATCTGCCTTGGAGTGTTCATGAGCGTTCTTGGGTCTACTGGAAGCAAATTTGGATTTATATTGTTTATAATTGTCGCTAAAGATTTCAAAGCTGAATGGCTTATGTTATTTTCTATAGCCCATGCTCTAGTTGCGTCCCGAAATTGTTGAATCTGTTTGTATTGAAACATATTTTCACTTGGCTCACTGTCATAATTTGCTTCGAGGTCAGTTTCCTCAATTATTTCATTATTCACATCATTTTCAGCCAAATTTCCATCTGCAGTAATTTCAGTTGAACTTTCACTAGAATCATGACTGCAAAAAAAATATATAAACTTAGTATAAATCTGCGAAATAGGTACCACAACACCACAACTTAATAATTAAACCACAAGAGATGTCCAGATCTAGCCCTGCCTACCAATCTGTTATTAACACACTATAACGTAGATTAAAAAAATACAAAGTGATCTAAGTGATTTGATAAGTGTTTCATGTAATAGTCAATTACCTAAAATGTTAGAAATTTACTTAAATTCAAATCATACTCTATTTAAATTTATTAATATGTACGGAACCTGCGATAGTGATAGTAAAATTCTCTTGACACAACTGCTCAGAACAGAAAGCCTCCAAACTATTATAAACTGCTTGCTGTACCTTTTACTATGCATTAAATTGATAATTACTTACCTTTCAACAATTGAAGTATCCTCTTTTAATTGATTAATAACATTTTCATGGTCTGAACTAGAACCACTTGTTTCCACGTCCATTATACTCTTGAAAGTACGTGCGACTTGCCGATGATAATTACCACATCGCTTGACTTTTTTCCACTTTACAGTATTCATTTTGAGATTTTCTTTTAGCTATTATGACCGTTTTTTATCATAAACTTTGTGTGTAGCACGTGCCGCACTGAATCGCAATAAAAATAAATACTTAAGTTCTACTACATTCTATCTTTTAGAACTGTTCGATCTTATGTGGTTCTAAATGAGAGAAAATTGTTGCTTAAGGTTTTCAAGAACCATTTTTTGGAATCTGTCTATGCGTTATAGTAGCATATTAGAGTATATTAGACCTTACAAAGCCAATTACACTAGGTTCCAAATTAGCTGCAATAATAACTCTTGAGCTACTACAGGTGATAAATAACTTATATATACTACTTATTTAGTACCAAAGGTTCCAAATGAGGAAAAATTACCACCTATTAGGGCAAGGTTCTTTATGGGAGATTTTAAGATGTCATATGCTTCTTTGAGTTCTAAAAGATTTAAAAAAAAAACCTTTATGCGTGTATAAGTAATAAATTCCGCTTAATGCCACCATAAGTTATAAAGCAGGAACAAAACTCTCTCAAAAACCACTGTAAGTGATAAAAGTAACTCATTTGCAAATTAAAGTACTGTTTGCATCTATAAGTAATACCATACACTCTTGCATCACTTATATGCTACCTACAGTTGCAAAATAAGTTCCAAAATTCACTAACGTGCTACTTGGGAATAAACGTTATTTTATTTATTTTATTTTATTTTAGAATCACGGTACACCAAAATGTTGACAGTTGTTTTGTTCTTCCACACACGTAAGGGGGCAAAATATTTCATGTAACATACTCAGTAGGAAATAATACACAATTTTGTAATGCGTTGGATAGCTGGAAAAAAAGTTACGGTAATGATGGCGGACGCTACTTGGGTGGACGTCAAAATTTATTATTTTCTTTTCTGTAGCCACTGCAGTCAGGGCTCCCATGGCGCTTGATGATAAAAACCTTTGTAACAGCTGAAATATAATAACTACAGCAAAAATAAAAACACTGAAAAATAGCTCGGCGTGTATAGATGAAACTTATCTATTTCAAAACTCGATAGCAATAATCTATAAAACTTTTAGGTCTGGTAGAAGTGAAACCCCTAATAAAAAAAAAGATTAAGAAATTTCTCCGAGGCATCGGTATAAATTTGTTTTTTGACGTATTTGTCCCAGGGATGGCTGAGTGGATAGACATTTTGTGGACACAACATTGGTTCCGAACCAGATACACTACCGACTACTGCCCCAGAAGGCGTCGATAGTCTAGGTATATTTATTTCACTCCATTTCATTTCAACCTCCTTACATTCCTTTACTTGAAGGCGCCAACCATAATCATTGCAGCATCGCTCAAAAGTTGACTGGCCGAAAATGCTAGTCCGCCATTGTGCATTGAGAGTAAATAATTAAATTCTGATTAAATTTAAAGAGTTTTTAATATAAAGAACCTAATATTAAATTAAACAAAACTGATTTGATTTAAAACTGCACCTAACACTGGCAGAAATATTCGAGTGCCTTTCAAAAATCGAACTCTGAGTACAATAGATCATGATTGCTCTATGACATGAATGATGTTCTATATTTGTAACTAGTACACGCCCGCGATTTCGTTTGGCATGGAATTATTATACACTAAATACTCAAATAATACCAAATACTGGTTAGGCGACGTGTTGCCCTCTTGTCATGCTTAATAGAAAATTATGATACATTTGTTTACAATAAGAATTACAATATACATAATTATATACTAAAAATATTTACATTACAAACCATCGTTTAAAAAATCCTCCGCGTCATTGCCGACTGGGAAGGTTCCCAGAATGCTGGCTGTGTTGCCACGTTGGATGGCGAAATTATTGTTTATCTTGTCTTTATTTATGCACTGCATTTAATATAATGCCGTTTACAAATAAAAGAAAAATCCCTGTATTTGGCGTTTTTTATTGCTACTCTGCTTTTTTAAATTGTAGTGTGATTTTATATGGCCTCAGCCCCGCAGCATGCGGGATAAAACCCAGCCCCAACGACGCAATATGAAACCCGACCAAACAAAGTCCGCCGGACGCCACTGTAATTTCCCTGTGTGCTCACCAGAGGCGCTCGGCAGTGGAGGTGGGAGTTCCTGAAATTAGCGCGTTCTACCAAATAAACAAACAAGCTTCAACTTTAGGTATATTATGAACGCTTACTTTGATAGGGTCATGACCAGATCCCTCCTTAATTTCAATTAATCATTATCCTTGAAGAATAGCAGAAAGATTTGACACTCGAGGTCAAGCACGCGCGGTAGCTCCAGATACTCTCGTACTAATTACAAGGTGCATTATCATGATGGGTTTAGATTACTATGTGAATGATATGACGTCAGAATGCATCTCAGGATTGTGAACAGTTGTATATATAATAGGTCAAACGCTGCGTAAAATCACAGTATCATTTGAAACTCATCTACCTAACTGTAGTGCCGATCAAACAATATTGCAAATATGAAATTGGTAATTTTATATTTTACTATTAATATTTAAAGAATATTAAAACAAATTATTAAAATTATTATTATTATCTTGCTTACAAAATAAAATAATAACAAGATGTAAAGATTTCTTAAAAAAACCAATTTCATTTGTTTGAAAAATAAAAATATTTATGAATTTAAGTTTAAAATTTCTTATTAGAATTTTTGGTTCTTGATTAAAATAAATAGATGCAGGATTTTATTTACAAAAGATATTACAATATACACAATCATGTACTAACAACATTTACAATTTTATTTATTTTCTGGATTATACTATATGTTTTGGTTTTGCTTTCACAATATTTAAATTACAGGAATAATAATTTAAATTAAACCAGCAAATATCCTATTTGAAAGACAAAAAAAAGTTGAAAAAAATAAATTAATAACCAAATAAAATTAAAATTAAAAGTTTAATAACACATCGAAGCTTACAGTACAAATAAAATTTTCAAAAACAGGATTCTAAGTTATATAAAAATATTATCGTGACAGTTGGTGGTAGCGGCACTCGTCGGCATCTGCACAGCCGGTCGTCTGGAAAATTTGGAGCGTTCCTATCTACCGCCTGAAAATGGCATTAACTTCAACCAGAATCAATTCTCATCCGGCCTAGGATCGACGTTTACACAGCAACAACGCCATCCACAAAACTCCTTCGCCGGTCCCTCGAATCAGTACCTGCAACCAATCAATAACCCTGGTGAGGAAAATTCATAAAACATTAGATCTTATACATATACTAGCGGACTTGCATCGTCCGTGACAAGTTATAAACAAGCTTCCTCTAGAACCACTCTATCTGTTAGTGAAAGCAGCATGAAAATTGGTGCAGTAGTTTTTGAGTTTATATAATTATAGTGTATAGTATGTAGTGATTATTTGACTGACCAGCTTTTTTGTAAGTCATGACAATGCCGCTGCCTTCGTAGTTTTAACAAAATTAGAATTTCTGGTTTTTTTTCTTAACCAAAGTATAATTCATTATTCGTTACAAAAAGGAAAAATACATATAGAAAGTTAATATTTTCACACATCAAGGGTTAGGCCGCAGCGTTAGACACAGCACAAATTTCGCAAGTCGTTCTGTTGACCCGTAAGACTTAGTGGCCAAAATATATTCGATTCCTCGAGGAGCATTGGTTAAAATAGAGTGCCAGAATTAAGATACATACATAGATTCCATACATACGAATATGGCCAAGTGCTATAGTCATACAAAGAATCACATCTTCAAAATAATAGTTTTAAAAGTTTAGGTAGTTAATAAGATTTTCACAAATCTAAAAAGCAGTCTAATCAAAGACCGTTCACAAACCATGAACTAGATTTTACTTAAATTCGTAGGTATATTAATTACAGCTGCACATTATTTCTTCATTACGATACTAAATAACAGACGTATAAATAACTTTATCACGATCCATTTAATGAGTTCTCTATCTAAACATAGCCGTAATTTTTTTTTTAATTATGGTTATTGGGTTAAAAGTTTTCGTGTTTATGGGTTTTAATGTTTAACATTCACATGTTGTCACAAGTTTTGATCATAACTCAATATTTTTTCAGCATAAAAATTGCTTTTTTTTACTTTTAATTTTGACACTTTTCCAAAATTCTGATCAGTTGATCAAACTATGCGTGTTTTCATTGTTATTATAAATACTCATCAATCTCTTAGATATTCGAGGCCAAGCTTATGTAAACAATACAATACTGAATGTATTGAAATACTCTCTAGTGAAAATAATCAAAGGTATTTTGTGACTAAAATGATTACTTATTCTCTGTGTATTCTATAACTATAACATAATGGTGAGAAATTATGTCAAGGAATGTCCGACTTACAAATATAAAAGTACTAGTTGATGCCCGCGGCTCCGCACGCTTGGAATAGTTTTAATATTCTCATTTTTTTTATTTATATTTCTTATAGTCATAAATAAAACTGTTCTGATTTTCCAGGGTTCAGCAACTCTCGCAACGTACCCGCTGAACAACAATACTCCATCCCAAGCACATCATATGGTATTCCTCAACGCCCCAGCAGCAATATCGGTCAAGGACCCGTTAACCGACAGTCCTTGGCTCCTAGTTCCAGTCAAAACATTCCAGCAGGCGCCCCAAGTCGCCAATACTTAACTCCTAATACTGGCTCACAAAGCGACATTCAAAAATTCGGAGGTGGTAACCAACAACAGTTCGGATCAGCTACAAACCGTCAGTACATCACACCCGGGACAACTGGTATCCAAAAGAGTGGTCTCCAACAATTTGGTGGTTCCACCGCTGGTCAGCAGCAGCGATATGGATCTGCTCTAAACCGTCAATACCTAACTCCTTCAACTAGCAATTCCCAAAACAATGGACACCAACAATTTACTTCAGCAAAAACTTTCCAACAGTCCCAATTTGGTTCTACTCCTAGCCGACAGTACCTCTCTCCTCTTTCTAGTGATTCTCAAAGCAGTGGCCTGCTGAATTTTGGAAACTCTCAATTTAATCAGCGTCCCACGATTTCAAACCCTGACTCTCAATATTTTGCCCCTTCCATCGCCGATACTCAGAGAAATCTTCAGCAACAGTCTGTTGGTCGCCAAAATTATGGTGCTCGAATTTCTAACGGTCCACCAAGATTCGATGGTACCCGTTTCCCAAGTATGCTTTCTAAAACGAAATCTGAACCGAAACGCCTTTACCTTGCCCCTAAAACCAACTCCTTTGACAACGTCCCCGAACAGCGATTTGATGATAGGACGGGCTACGAATACTGAAAATGTATGTAAACGTCTTGTAAATTGAATTTTGTAAATTCTGTATAAAATAAAAAATACCTGTTTTGTAAATTTGCGTATGTTTTTTTAAGTTTATTTTATGTCCTGTCTGTTGTTGTTGTTAAAACAGGGTGTCCCTCATTCCTTAGTTATCCTCATTTGTATACAGTACACCTGCTGACTGACGGACGAAGCTCTGGCAAATACATTTAAAGTAAGGTACCCTGCAACGGCAATAGACTCGCCTTCAAATTACTTGAGACCTACAAAGTGACTGCCATAATGTGGGCGTATGCACCTCTGTCTACCCTTTCAGGTGTAAAGATGTGATTTTGTATGTGTGTGCGTTATACGCTACATTTCAGCAGCTACCCGTATCTAAAGTAGGAAAGTCAAACTACGAGTATTGGGTAGTTAGGTACATCTTTGATTACAATTCCATTCGTTTGAACTGCAGAAGTTGTAGGTATGCATCTTTTACACCTCATTACAGCAGCTTTGTAGTCTAGGAAAGTGTTTCACACACACACATATCACGCATATATCCCCGAACAGGTAGGTAGAGGTGCATTACACGGTTTACTAATGAAAAGCATAAAATATATAGACATAATTTACATTGGCATAACGAAATGAAGCATAATGATCATAAGGCATAATATTATTAAAAATAAATATTTTGGTATAATGCTTGTTGTCATAAATACTAATAACATAATAATAGTGAGGAATAATTTTATAAAGTATAATGTTAGAAACGCATAGTGATATAAACACATAATGTTCTTTAGAATCAAACTAAAATCACAACCATGAACCTAATGCTTATCGAGAACAGGTAAGTTTTTCATTTTTACTGTCTACTTGTTTGATTTTAATTAATACAAAATAAACATGTTCGCGGCTCATGGGTGGCCCAAGGGCCACCCTCGCCGCACCTTAACCTATTCCAATCGAATAATTTGCAAATTATAATAAATAACCAATTACGACCTTTTATATTATGGCTCATAATTACTACCTCTTACTACCATAAGACTACCTCGGTGGCACAATGGTACTATGTACGGACTGCCACGCTCCAGGTCTCGGGTTCGATTCCCGGGTCTAGTGGATAATAATTCTCTTTAGAATTTTACCCAGATAATTATCCCAGAGTCTGGAACTTGTGCCCGGTAAATGGCAATAGGCTCGCCCCCTATTACATGGGACCTAACATAGCTGGCGAGATGTGGGTGTGTTTGCACACCTCTGCCTACCCCTTCGGGGAAAAAGGCGTGATGCTATGTATGTATGTATGTCATAATTAATAGACGAATAAACATTATGCCTTTAAAATTTATGCAACTCCTTCTTATGGCAAAACATATTATGATAGTTATGCTAATATTTGCACTATGCCAAAGGATTATTATGCAGTAGTATTATTAGGCTAATAAAAGTTATGCGAAAATGTTATGCCAAACTATATTATGCCTTAAAATTTTATGCCAAGAGGAGGGATCCTGCATTACATACCCACAATTTACCAGTATTTTTAGTCCCACATACTAGGGGCAAGCCTATTGCCGTCACCGGGGATATTTATAATGGGTTATGTGCAAAATTGCCGAATGAATTTGATAAAAAGTAGCAGTTATAACGTAATTTTGAAAATAAAAATAAACCCCGTTGCCTTGCTATGAAATGGTTGATGAAAGGCAACAAAATCTTACGTGCTAGCCGCTGTGGCACAGCCAATAAAAGTCTGGGGCTTATCGAACTATACTAAGGGTTTCAATAAACTATTAGGTAGGTAGCTACATCTATGACTGACAATTCCATTCTCCCAGACTACTGAGATAGTGGGTATACATGGGGCACACTAAAAGTTTTGCACTTCTAGCTATTCGGAACTATTGGAATTTCGAATGTTATATTTTTTTAAACGTTGCAACCTTCTTAGTAATATAAAAAAAAAAACAATTGGCGGGAAATCATTTGTCAATTGTTTTTTATCACATCAAAGTTCTACGTAGGTATGCAACGAAAATGGAATTAAGTCGAAAAGATTTTAGAGCGATGATTTTTTATGATTTTAAAAGCCGCTCGTCTTTAAAATGCTTTTGGGAGCGAAGCACCTTGTTTGAGCACCGTGAGGCGATCCTTTGCTGAATTTGAGAGAGGTCGAGTTTCTTTACATGACGAATTTCGTGAAAGGCGGCCTTCAACTGCCGTCAACGAAAATAAATGTGGCTACTGTTAAGCGGTTAATTGAAGAAAACCCGTGGATTACCTATGAGACAATTCGAGGACTTTTGGGGATTGGTATTTATATTGAGTTTAACCCACAAAATTTGGACATTTGGACATTCTCACACAACGTCACCTAGCCCAAATTAAGCTAATATAAGCTTATGTTATGGGATCTAGACAACTGATAAACATACTTATATATTTCTAAAAACAGGCATATAATACATAGAAAATACCCAATTTTACATGAAGAATTGAAAGTTCGGAAACTTTGTTGTCGTTGGATCCCTCATGAACTGACAGCGGAGCAGAAGCGGGCTCGCGTGGAATGGTGCTCACAGATGCTACTGAAGTACGACCTTCTAATGCTGTTTATGACATTGTCACAGGAGACGAAATGTGGATTTATTATTTTGATCCCGAAAAAAAACTGCTATCTTGTGAATGGGTGTTTGAAAATGAGAACAAGCCAACAAAAGTGAGGCAGGCGAGAAACGTTGGTAAAAAAATTATCGCGTTTTTTTTCTCAGCTACGGGTAGGTACCATCTGTACAATTCCACTTGAAGATCAAAAGAGTGTTAATGCCGAGTGGTATTCTACTATTTGTTTACCCAGGGTGTTAGAAAAAGTTCGTGAAAGACGACCCAAAAGCCGCGTTTTCCTACATCATGACAACGCTTCTTCACACACGGCCAACAAAACAAAGTCATTTTTAGCTTCCGAAAAAGTACAACTCGTCACCCATCCTGCGCATAGCCCCGACCCTGTGATTTCTGTATTTTCCCCAAAATCAAAGATTTGATGAGAGTTTTCACTTTTACCAACTCCGAAGAGGCAGTGATAGCGTTCATTCGGCACGTAGAAAACATGCCTTCAGATCTGTGGTCCTCCTGTTTTATAAAATGGTTCGATCGCATGAAAAAATGTTTAAATGTAAAGGAGAGTATTTTGAAAAGCAATAAACATAATATTTTGGTTTTTACATGTTGTTTTTTTAAGTTACGCAAAACTTATAGTGTGACCTACGTATAACATCAACCTTGGCTGTTGGATTTAGGTTTAGATTACATTAGAATTTCTGATTTACGAACTGATGGAAAAACGCTTGACAGGAAAAGCGCTCCAAGATTGGCCATTAACCATTAACGTCATTGGCCATGCGCGAGTGTGTAAATGTAAACGGTTCCAGCACAAGATAAGTAGTTCCAGTGTCGCGTACGTGACAAGCGGTCAGTGGATATGCACACATGTCTAGTCCCGCGTGCTTGTAGTGTTGGCACCGCTTTCGGACTTTGGAGAAAACTTTCCTTCTGAACAAAGGTACTGGCAAAGTGTATATAATGCACCCCTGCCTTGGGAATGTGTACTTATGTTTTTTATATTTGATTGATAGCCTAAAGTATAATTTCGAGATTATTCTTCATCCTCTTGTCTAGATTATACGTTTTTTTATTCTATGTAGTTTATCTATAAACTTTATTGAATTAAAATGTTTGTAGTCACGCAAAGTTAAACTTATAAGAGTGAAGTTTAATGACCGCATTAGTAAATAAAAAACATAATAAAGTTATAATAAATTGTTTAGTAGCTTAATGGCACAGATCATTATCATCCTAGCTTACTATAAGATTGATTACGTCAGTGTAAATAAAACATACATTTCGCAAGCCACTGTTGGTCCCTACATAAGGGTGAGCCTATAACCGTGTCCGGGAACTTTCAATACGCTTGCCAGAGCCTCGTCAGTCTGTCAACAGGTTCACAAGCAAATGCCTACCCTTTAGGAAAATATATATTGTACCCATGTACCTACATAAGTTATCTATGTACTGATGACCGATGGGGATCAAAAAGTCTACGATAGCATTGGTAGACGCAGCGTTAGCTGGCCTGCCAAGAGGTTAACTGATAGCCTTGTAAAGGTCACGGGAAGCCTTTGGATGTGGACAGCACAGGATCGAACGCTGTGGTGTCTTTGGGAGAAGCCTACACCCAGGTCGTCACCCCCCAAATACACTCAATATTTTGAATAATAATAATTATTAATTTAGAACAGAATTTAATTGTATTATAATTTAAAAACATATTGAAATAAGTAGAAACTTTAATTTATTTCAAAAGAAACACATTGACGATGCAATATTTTTTTCAGTAATGGTAGCCAGTTTCATCAAAGGCTTGTTGAGGAATATTCTGGAAAGGGTTTGAAACAAATGGCTGGTCCTTGTTGGGTGCAGAAGGTTCAGGATAGTATTGCGAACTAACAGGATTGCTTCCTTGAGCAGCTGGTTCACCAGAACTGATCTGGCTGGCTGCTTGATAATTAAACTGCTCTTGGTGTTGACCAAACGGTTTTTTGGGTGCTTCAGGAGTCAACAATTGATTTGATGCTGCAGGGCTAGGTTCTGGTTGGCCAAACTGCTTATTCCCAGTTAGTTGGCCAAACTGCGTATTGCCTGGTTGCTGACCAAACTGCTTATTGACATTTTGCTGGCCAAATTGGTTTTGATTCTTCTCATCGTATTGTGGTTTGTATACGTTGGAAATTCCAGGACCTGCAATTTTAGATTGATGTTAGGACGGTGTAATTCAGTAATACAAGACAGGGCGTAAAATTAAATTACCCGCTTGCCACCGACGTTCAATAGCTTATGTTTCGAACGGTTGGTATGTGGAAAGCTTCAATATAATAACTTTTTACCTGTCCTCTCCTTTCTCTCTCTCATTCTCCTTTTATTCTACAGCTTTCTCTTCTCATTAAGCTAGTATTTTCAGTGTTACAAGTGTATGGAGGTTACGATACCTACTTGCAATCAGATGAATACTTATATACTATTTTTTGCTAAGGCTATGTTGTGTACACGTTTTTTTAATAACGGGGAAATTGTATTTTGCAAAGATTTACCGTAAAAATATCCGGCAAATTCAGGATCATTTTCAGAGGCAGAACCGTCTTTATCAGGAGCTATATTAATATTGGAGTCCTTTATAGGAGCACCACCACCAAATCCTGGCTTATTGAATTCTCCCCCAAAGGTGCCAGAACTAGCTCCATATTTTCCACCGGAATCAGAACCTTGGTTAGGAGGAAGATATTTCTGGTTTTCCAAATGTTCCAAGCGGCCGGCTGCGCAGACTGTGACTAAACCAGCGATTATAAGCTGTAATAGGAATAACAATGTGGTAAATCTAGGAATCTAAAACATATTACAATCTTTTTTGTTTAAAATCTTTAAAAAAATTATGTAGTCAATAATATAATTAAGTATTAATAGCATTAATCGTCATTATATAAAAAGAACGAGATCTTTGGAGAAAGTCATTTTGTTGGCATTTTGTTTCGAGTTGACCTGTCAACTTTCTTTGGCTGCATGGATTTGTTTGAATGGTTTTACCGATATACTTTTAAATATATTTAGTGAAAAGCTCTTAATTTGGAATTATAAAAAGAGACAGATAAATTTATAACTGACTTCCAAAAAAGGAGGAGTTTCTTTTAATGTTTGTTACCTCATATCTCTGAACTGGGTGAAACGATTGTGATTTTTATTTTTAATGAAAGCTACTACTTTCCATTTAAATTTGGTCCCATTCCGACAATTATTTGGTCCCATTTCGGTAATTTGAAGTCGGTTGTTGTGTCAATTTTTGATGTGTATTTTTAACTGTCAGAAAGTTTTGCTTTATATTTATTTATATAGATGAGTGAATACCAAAAACTTTTAGAATCAGAGTTGCTGATAATACTGTAAAATTTAAAAAGAAATAAATAAGCAATAATATCACATTACCAGTTTCATTTTGGTAGGATGGCTGCAAGCTTGATAACAGTACGTCCTATGAGACACTGGTATACTAAACCAACTGACCTGTTATATATGTACGGCTAATCGTGATCCTGTATCCTCATGATGTCATATGACTCATTATTATATACTTTTGATATGAAATAAGTTTTATAAAGTTTTTGATGTTAACTGATATCGAGAAACTTTATGACCTATCTGAATTTAGCGAGAGTTTGTGCGTGGTTGTCATAATTCTTACTTAATTGCTAAATATACTCGTATTTAAAATGTTTTAATATATTACAAAGTTGACGAGTAATGTTTTTTTTATAAATTTAGGAAATTATCCTAAATTATTAGATTTTATATTAAAATTTATTTTTAGACTAATCGTCACGTTTCTCTCTATCTTAATTTTATTTTTTATGCGCCACAAAAAAACCTTTGACCATTGTTTATTTTTTAAGTTTAAGCTATGTAAGTACTTACACACTATTACCTGTTCTGTGGTTTAGGGAAGATTGAAGATTTTCATCCTAATAATTTATTCTCCTGGGAAAAATAAATCAAGAAATCTAATTCGCTAGTGGATGCATTTATGATCTAGTACTCACAAAAAATAGATAGTACTATTGACTACTATGTTCACAGAGGCCTAAAAGTTTAGCAAGATCACTACCGAACGTGATCGACCTTACTCAGTTTCGTGTATCATATCTTACAAAGCATTAAATTCATTAGATATCTCGTTAGTAAAGTACAGGAAAGATGTTAACTTATTGTTGTGTTTTTCTAAGTTTGATCAATAAGCAAAATCATATAATACCTCGATGTTTGTATCAAGTCGTTTAATGACGTATGATTATCGATTTCAGATTATGCAACACAGTATAGATTTATTAGGCAACAAAATCTTTCGTGCCAGCCGCTATGGCATAGCCAATTAAAGTCCTGGGCATCTCCTTGTTGCATTGAAGACGTTTTTTATCTATCTTCTATATTGAAACATGAATTGCTGTTCGTTTGTCTCGTTTGACTTCTTTTTCTTATCATCCTTCTTCTTCTTCTTTTTCTTCTATCTTTTATATAAGTAAAAATGGATAGCCGTTCGTTTGTCCTGCTAAAGCTCAGAAACTGCTGGACCGATTTGGCTCTTTTTTGTCTTGATATACTCCTAAGATTCAAGGAAGGTTTAAAGGGGCGGTACGGAGTTCGCCGGGACAGCCAGTTATTTCAATATTTGTGAGATGTCCAAGTATGCATACAAATAAGAGAAACACGCCTATTTCTCCGTAGTGGTAGGACGTGGAATAAAATATGCCCATAAACAACCAGAAAGAGATATTAGATCATTAGAAGATAAACTAGTGGTCGCCCTGTGGTCGAACAGTAGACCTCGCGAACATTAAAAATTTTCATTTCAAATTTTTTTGGGATTTTGGCTGAAAACTGTGGCTGCTAGCCCGGAACACACATACAGACAGACAGGCGGACGAAAGCAAAATTGTCCAATCTCGAAATGTAGACACTTCGCTCGCTTCGCTCGCTCGGTTAATTACTGATGTCGGACTCAGGAGTTTTTATTTACTTGCCTTCAATTCCTTTTTATTTTAGTCTCATTCTCCATGACGTGGGCTGAATAAAAACTACTGAAATGTGGCTGTCACTCTAGAGCACAGAGCAAAAAGGGTCCTCGGGAGTGTAATTTGTTTTTTCGATTAATGGCTGTTTATTTTATACAGTCAATCTTAGTGATGCCAGGGATCAGCGACTACGGGTCCGAGTCAAAGTTTTCCAGAAGTCTTTGCGACTGTTAAAGCTGGTTTCAAATTGCATCAGTTTCCAATATTATCAATTCCATTACATTAAACCAAATATTTTTTTTTACAATAATGCGTATTACGTGCTGATGCTTGCCACTCACGTTTATTCATTTTGCCATTCCATCAGTGTCTCACAGGAAACCAATTCGCGGGTTAAAGACTGCATTCTTTCAAGATATCAAAAATCTAAATAATTTCTTGGAATTTCGACGCAGAAAACAAACGTGAAACCAGATACAGTTTCAGGAAGAGCAGAGACTGAAACAAGTACTTATATACCATGAGACAGGTTTTTTTTTATATATTGGGTTTGCCAAATTGACGCCGCCCGCCTGGTGGTAAGTCGTGACGACGTCTAGCGATTGTGGGCCACTCTCATAGCACACAATAATATAGAGAGTGGCCCTCAACTTGACGACCTACTGATGTGCCTCTTCACGCTCCGCTTAAAGAACCTAGGATTAATGTGGAAGGAAACACGAGCACAGGCAGGGCGTTCCATGCCAATATCGTTCGGCAGAGAAACGAACGTTTAAAACGTTCGGTTCTCGCGAACATGCTATCTACTGTGTACTGGGAGTGGCATCTCTGCCCGGCACGCATTGTTCCGGATCGGAAGGAAGAGGGTGAGATCAGATTGAAGAGCTGTTCAGGTCTCATAATTCAACTTGTAAGTTATACTGCGCACTCAGTGATCTACAGAAAATGTCTTTGGATTTGAGATAGACTTAATTCGTAATACATGTGTTACATGTGTTCGTAATACACCCACTTCAATCCACTGGGACATAGACCTCACCACTCAATCTGTGGTCACATGCATCCAGTCAGAAGGCTAGTGATGCAAGGGTGCGTAGAAGGTGCAAAGCCACGAGGTTCTGTCCCCAAACCTCTGAATGGATCTCATCAGGTTCATTATAGATAGATTCAACTTCAGTGGAATGTGCTCGCAATGCATTTCAGTGATAACGGTGGAAACACATTGCTAGACGCGCAGGCGCTCGAACCGAAGAAAGTGACGGGGCGTCCGCGTTCTAGTCTATCAGCAGCCGACGATCACGTTGCCAAGAGTATATGAATAAGGAGGGGTTTTTTTTCAATGACGAGCAGAAGGCTTGTGTCTACTAGAATGAATTTTAACCTCTTTAAGGTAACCGGAAAGCTCTTGCATTAAGAGCGAATTCACATCAGTGGATGATCAAGCTTGTCGTCAAAACGCTAAATAGAGTCATGTTAGTGCCCAAGTTACCAACAAGGGTACAGATACTTTTGTTATTATCCTACTTCAACGTACTTGCGCCGCCTTCCACCGGGTGACATCTGTGTCTGGTTTCTAATCATCTCATTGGTCATCTGTGTATCGTTTTGGGAATATTCTTACAACAGCGTGTCTGGGACCTCCGGCAACTACAACGGCGGACATTTAAAAATAAGTTAACCGTCATGGGATGGCAGTACTTTCACTTGGAAAATGGGATCAAAAAAATATAGCTTACGGTAATTGACGCCCTACAAAAACTTTTAAAATGTTTAAAGGCACCTACTTAAACATTTTATATCTTTAAGATTGCTTACTATTTTTTTATTCTCTAATTATTAGCCAATAATGACTTGGCAGAGAAGATTCAGCAGTTACTATCTCATATGAGTTAAATATTGTTTTCGTTTGGCACAAGCAGCTAATAATGCTGGCTTTAACTAGAGACGTTACTGATGAATCTTTACCAAGTTGTTTTCACTGGAGTAACCGATTAATTAATCAGGAACTAGCACTAGATATATCACAAACACAACAAAATCTATCTGACCAGCTGAAAACCCTATCATCCGGAAACATTTCAACCAATTCTGGACCAAATTGGTGTGGAACCTGAGACACAGCTTGCTCAAGTGACAGTGATTTATTTACTTCTCTAAAACAACTCCTCCCACTTCTGGTTACCAAATGGAAGCTGGTCACACAACAACTGTGGATGAGTAGAGGACGGTGGGACGAAGCACCCCACGTCTGCAATTTCTACCACTAGGCCTAATAACTTTTTGTCTGCGATAAAACTTATCACACTATCTTACCTAACGGGTAAGACGGGTTAAACACCTTTTTTTATTTTTTATTTTTTCTCAAATGGGTCACTAAAAGTTAGTTGAAAAGATTGTTAATTTAAAAAAAAATTGTCTCAGTCGATAACTATGAAAGTGGAAGAAACGAAAGAAGTATGCCAAAATTCCATAGACTCTGTCTACCCCATTGGGAATACAACAAACGTTATAAACAATAAAAATAAGTAAACAAAAGTACATAATTATAATAATTTTATTTGCTTATTAATTCATACATAGCCGTTAATTTTAATATATGTTTTTTTTTTATCTTCAATAGATGTAGCCAGTCTGCTCATCAAAAGGTTGTTGTGGAATGTTCTGAGGCGATTGAGGAGCAAGGTACTGGCGGTTGACGTTCGACTGTGGTTGGAACCTGGAGGGAGTCTTGTAGGTGTTCCTTTGGTTCTGGTTGTAGTAATTTGACTGCCTGGAGACTGATTCCTGGGCATCTATACCTGTGGAAATACGTAAAGACAATTTTAGAGTACGTACCTTTTCCTTAGTAAAATACTATTTATACTGTCGATTGATAGAACTTGCTACAAATAAACGCAATCTTCGGTGAAGCCGTGTGGCTTAACCGGTCAATGAATAAAATTAAAACTAGCGACATAGGGTCTGAGCGCTCACCGCCTTTATAGAGACATTGCTAAACGCTTAATCGATACTTCTCAGAACCAGAAGGCTGGCTATTTTCAGGCAAAAGAATAATATAAATATATCGCAATATATAATACATAATAGTATATAAATATATAGAATATATAATATATCGCCATCCAAAATCATTAAATATGAGAATTATGAATTATGAAGAATTATGATGAATATTAGATACAGCTTGTAAAAGTGACTGCAATGTTCATTATAATTTCCAATTAAAGGAATGTATTACTAACAATAAAAAGGTAACTCACCATTAATTGATCCAGAAAACTGAGGAACTGTCTCTGATCCAAACGGAGTGGGTTTATAGTTGGGAGGTGCTAGATATCGATTAGAAGCCGCTGGGAAATTATTACCAGTATTGTAAGCTGGCTGGTCAGGCCCAGCTCTACCGTACGCCCCAGCGATAGCTCCGAAGGGTCTATTGGTAGATCCTTGTCCGTGATGTCCAAACTGTGAGTTTTGGTGAGGAGGTAGGTATGCACGAAGATTTTGTTGCTGTTCTAGGTGTTCCAAACGGGCAGCAGCGCCGAGGGTAATGATGGCAGCAATAATAAACTGTGGACAATTAAAAATTTAGATTCGCAATTCCGAGGTCATAAGACAACTGCTGAAGACCGCGAAATTGCGATCCGAAAAAGACCACGGAATCTTGGTAGTTCAAATTTTGAGCTAAATGAGGATAGTCCTGGGTTAGACTCGAACCCCCGTGAGACGTATTGATTATAATCGATTTTTTTTTATGTTGAATCTTGGTCAGTTGGCATAAACGTTCCTCTTGAAAAGAGAATAGTCGCTGGTTTGAGTCAAATATTCCTTGGTAGGACAATTACGGTTCGTTAACTTACTTAATAATCATAAAGAACAGTTACCAATTTCATTTTCAATTCTTCTTTGCGCCACTGCAAATGTTATGAAACTGAAGTGATACTGTGATGTTTAAAAGTCTCTTACCTATTATATATGCAAATAATCGTGATCCTGAATACACACATCGTGACGTCATATTATGGTTATCATAATAAAGTACGATAAACCATTATTATAATATGTCCGAGAAGTTTTTGAGCTACCAAACGTGATTGACCTCGGACATAGTTTTATTGTTATCAAGGATCTAATTCATTTTATATGGGTTACTGGGCCTTTGGTCCGGATACTACGGTACTTATTCAGAGTTTTATCTTGCTAATATTATAAATTAACTAGAGCTTGGGGCTCCTCGCATCAATTTCTAATCTGCGCTAATGATATTTTTTTTCTGAGCCTTTAATCTAACAGAGCTGTTGGCCCAGACAGAGGTGACAGATTGAGTTGAATACCTACCACAAAGACTAACTTGGGGTGGTATATGATAAAACACGTTGGTATTATGTTACATCAAGCTTCTTTTAACCGCCATGATAGTCACCCACCGTCCTTACAGAAGCCTCCTGACACTATTGTAACGCCATCTCGTAGCGAGTAATAAGACTACCAAACTCGGCGCCATCTAGTAGCAAATCGCAGTACTACTACGTAACGTCTTTCGGGAATGTTCTGTCAAGGTACTTCTATGTAACGTGTTATCTAGAAGCATCTCGAAGGTGTGGAATGTTCGCGATAATTCTTCCGTGAAGATTCTAGAGTAATCTAGAGTAATGACCGTACTATAAAGGCGGAGCACTTCGGTGGCGGGGGATCAGTATTTCCAGAGCGATAATACGAGTTATACCTGCGAGTTCAAGTGCGATTTAAAGTGTTCAGTGAAGCTTATAGTGAAGTGTAAATTAGTGTTGTAATAAATAAAGTGTTTTAAGGTAGATTGATCGGCATTTTCCATTCCGTAGAACCCCGGCTCGTAACAATTGGTGTCAGAATTGGGGATTTGGACAATGCCGGTGTTACCGAAAGAAGACACAGAGGGCGTCCGTACCAGGGGTCAGCGCCAGCAGGAGTTGGACAGCAGGCGCTTCGGAGGTAATACGCCGGAGAGGTTGGGTGGTCAGGAGCAGCCAACGGTGGAAGCAGGCCCGCCCACGGTATCTCCAGCGCCAGCACCTCCAGACTTTGCTGCGCTGATGGCGATGCTACAGGAGCAAGCCCGTCGCCAGGAAGAGCAGGCCCGCCACCAGGAGGAGCAAGCCCGTCGCCAGGAGGAGCAGGCCCGTCACCAGGAGGAGCAAGCCCGCCGGTTGGAAGAACAGCTGCTGCGGGACAAGGAGGAGCAGGCACGCCGCCAGGAGGAGCAGGCACGCCGCCAGGAGGAGCAGGCCCGCCGGTTGGAAGAACAGCTACTGCGTGACAAGGAGGAGCAGGCACGCCGCCAGGAGGAGCAGGCACGCCGCCAGGAGGAGCAGGCCCGCCAGTTGGAAGAACAGCTGCTGCGCGACAAGGAGGAGCAGGCACGCCGCCAGGAGGAACAGACACGCCGCCAGGAGGAACAGATGCTCCTCATGAAAGATCTTCGAGCGACTTTTGGCAAGGAGATGAATGTGATGAAGGATCAAGTTCATCATGTTGAGAACCGCATCACGGAAGCCGAAACACGGATAGAAGATGTAAAAAACCAGATTACAGAATATGTGAGGAAAGAGCTGGGAAATCTGAAAGCTGGAGATGGGAATGCGACTTCCTTACCTGCTGTACCTTCAGCACGTGGATTTAAAGTACCTCCATTCGATGGGACATCATCATGGTCGGCCTATAAAAAGCAGTTTGAGGCCGTTAAGAAGGCAAACGGGTGGAGCAAAGCCCAGGCCATGACTGCGCTTACATTGGGTCTGCGAGACAAGGCGTTAACCATCCTAGAAGCTCTCGGAGACGATGTATCCTACGAGCAGCTACTAGAAGCCTTGGAAGCCAGATACGGTGACGCTCACCTGGAACACGTGTATCGTGCGCAGCTGAAGGATCGTGTCCAGCGCACTGGCGAAAACTTGCAACAGTGGGCCCTGGAAGTAGAGAAGCTGGTACGGAAAGCATACCAGTCGGTACCTGCGCTCATCAATGGGAATCTGGTGCAAGCATTCATCGACGGCATCCACGACCTGGAAGTCAGGGCTGCTGTGAGGCTCGGGCACCATGAGACTCTCAAAGACGCCTTGGCTCATGCTTTGGAGGTCGAAGCCGTACGGAAAGATCATCGATCTCACCGCGTCAGGGAAGTTGTAGCATCACCGGCTCGCGACCGTTTCACGAGGTATAGCCCTAGGTGCTACACATGTGGTGAGAGGGGCCACCTTCGATCCAGTTGCCCAAAGCGGACTGCTGAAAGAGAAGAAAGTCGTTCCCAAGAGGATAAGGTGGCTAACGTCACCGCCCAGCAACAGCAGGGAAACGAATAAATGCCAGGACTGCGGGGCGGGTGCTGGCTGATGTTGGAAGAGCCCCAAGGGTTTCGATCTCACAAACCCAGGATGGGAACAGCCTGATCATCAAGGGCGAGGTAAATGGAACACCATGCAAGCTGACAATAGATACTGGAGCATCTCGCACGGTTGTCAGTTCCCGACTTGCAAATCGGTTCCTTGGGGACTCTGCAAACCGTGACCGCATCAACTTGGTAACGGCCACGGGTCAGCGCATACCCGTCCGAGGAGAGAAAGAGATGCAGTTAAAGTTGGGCAATGGAATTTACCTGCATAATGTCATCGTGGCTGACATAATGGACGACTGCATACTGGGCTTAGACTTTATGAGGAAGAACTCTTGTGAGATCGACGTCAAGCAAGGAGCGATGAAATGTGGTCAAGAGGAACTTTTCATGGAAGGAGCGTTATCAGGAAAAGTGTACAGCTTGAAGAAGGTCGTGCTTCCTGCCAGATCAGAAACGACTGTACCAGTTAGTCTCCCTCAGAATTCTGGGCGAACACATCGATGTGTACTCATAGAAGGGATATACAATGAACTTCCATGGAAAATGGCCCGAACTCTGGTAAGAGCCAATGAAGCCTCAGTGGTACGTGTGCTGAACCTTAGTGATAAGGAACACGTGATAGAAAAGAGCACATTGATTGGCACTTGCGAAGAAGTAGATTGGATGCGCCGATGCCAAGAGTTGAGTACTGGGAACATCGTCAACAAGGACGCTAGAAACAACGTGTTGACACTTTTAGAAGACTGTCGTAACATCTTAACGAAGAATGAAATGGACAAGGCTAAGAAGATGTTACTCAAGTACGCCGATATTTTCTCTTCGAGTGATGCTGACATTGGGAAGACTGGATTAGTTCAGCATAAAATCAATACAGGAAATGAGGCACCCATCCGTCAGCGACCAAGGAGACTGCCAGTAGCACGAGAAAAGGAAGTTGAGACCATGATTGAAGGAATGGTAAAAGATGGTGTGATAGAACCATCGTCAAGTCCATGGTGCTCACCCGTAGTGCTGGTGAGGAAGAAAGATGGCAGTATGCGGTTTTGTGTCGACTATCGTCGTCTGAACGACGTTACGAAAAAGGACAGCTACCCTTTACCAAGGATCGATGACACGTTGGACATGCTGACAGGGGTGAAGTGGTTTAGCACGCTAGACCTGAAAAGTGGCTACTGGCAAGTTGAAATCGATCCGAAGGATAAAGAGAAGACTGGATTTTCCACAGGAAAGGGTTTGTGGCAGTTTAAAGTTATGCCATTTGGTTTATGCAACGCCCCGGCTACTTTTGAAAGATTAATGGAAATTGTACTCGCCGGATTGACTGGGGACGCCTGTCTTGTCTATCTAGATGACATTATCATCGTGGGCCGTACGTTAGAAGAGCATCTTCAAAACCTGGAACGCGTGCTTGTAAAGATCCGAAGCGCGAATCTGAAGCTCAGCCCGAAGAAGTGCTCATTCCTCAAACGGCAAGTAAGCTTCCTAGGCTACGTAGTGTCTGAAGATGGTATCCGCACGGATCCAGAGAAAATCATCGCCGTCAAGGATTGGCCGGTTCCAAAGGATAAGACGCAGGTCAGAGCATTTTTGGGTTTGTGCTCATACTACCGGCGATTCGTCCAGAACTTTGCGGATATTGCCAAGCCCTTACACAAGCTCACGGAGGAAAAGCGACAATTCTGCTGGGACGGCAGCTGCGGCATCGCATTCCAGGAGCTAAAGAATCGTCTGTGCAATACACCTATTTTGGGTTATCCTGATGCGGAAAATGAATTTATCAAAGAATCAATCAAGAATCAAAGAATCAATTTCATTTATTCAGTTTAGGCACATAAAGAGCACATATGAATGTCAAAATTTTACAATTTTGTCAAGTAATATTATAAAAATACTAAATTAAGTAAGTACATAAATAACCATTAGAAAATGATTCTTTCGCTGGTTCGGTAATTTGGTTCTCCTGAGAAGAGACCAGCAAGAAACTCAGGTAGATTATCCATTTTCTTTTTTAATATTGTTTTGTTTACATTGTTACAATTAGTTTCTATTGTATTATACGAGTGGCCAACAACAGAAGATTAGGGTGACCATGCATTTTTATCATTAAGATATTCGTCTACATTATAGTAGCCTTTCATCATCAAACATTTTTTAACTACTATTTTAAACTTATTAAGAGGCATGTCAACCAAATCCTGAGGAATTTTATTATAAATTTTTATACATTTGCCAACAAACGAATTACCAACTTTATGAAGTCTAATTTTTGTCATTGCCAATTTATTTTTATTTCTTGTATTAAAATTATGGTTATCGGAATTTTTTTTGAATAGATCTATGTTCTTCCGTACATATAAGATGTTGTCGTAAACATATTGAGAAGCAACTGTTAAAATATTAATTTCTTTAAATAATTCTTTCAGCGAGTCACGGGGTCCGAGTCTATAGATTGCTCGTATAGCTCGTTTCTGTAATATGAATATTGTCTCAATATCGGCAGCTGAGCCCCACAGCAGCAGACCATATGACATAACGCTATGAAAGTAGCTAAAATAAACTAATCGTGCCGTTTTTTCGTCAGTCAGAGACCTTATCTTTCTAACCGCATAGGCAGCTGAGCTAAGTCTTCCTGCCAAGGCTGTGATATGAAGACCCCATTGTAGTTTACTATCTAGAGTTATCCCAAGAAAAACTGTGGTATTGACTATTTGAACTAATTCATTATTCATAGTAATATGAGTATCCACCTGTCTAACATTGGGCATAGTAAATTTTACACATTTTGTTTTCTTCGCATTGAGCAGCAAGTTGTTACTTGTGAACCAATGCAATATTTCCGAAAGGGTATTATTTACATCGTCAAGTGCTACTTTTTGTCTATCACTTTTAAAAATTAATGATGTGTCATCAGCAAATAATACTATCTCACAAAGATTTTTAGTGAAATAAGGAAGATCGTTTACGTATATTAAGAATAAAAGGGGTCCTAATATAGAGCCCTGGGGTACTCCCATGACTAATGAGGCGCCAGAAGAGTCGGTGCCATTAATGTTTACTTTTTGTACTCTACTAGTGAGGTAAGACTCGAGTAAGCCAAGTGAGCTGTTCGAAACACCATAATAACCTAATTTTAGTAGCAAAGTCCCATGATCAACACAATCAAAAGCTTTTGATAGATCACAAAATATACCAATAGCATCCTGCTTTTCCTCCCAAGCATCAAATATATGTTTCACAAGTGCAACTCCTGCATCCGTTGTGTTCCTGCCTTTAGTGAAACCAAACTGTTTGTTATGAAGTAACTTATTGTCTGTAAAATGTGAAAGCAATTGATTAAATATTATTTTTTCAAAAATTTTACTGAGGGATGGGAGTATGGAAATAGGTCGAAAATTTGAAGGATCACTTTTGTCTCCTGCTTTAAATAAAGGATTGATTTTACTGTACTTCATAAGATGAGGAAACTGATTTTCATCTATACATTTATTGAATATGAATGCAAGGTGAGGTGCTATAGCGGGCACTATTGATTTTATTATATTAGTTGAAATGCCCCAAAGATCCTCGGTATTTTTTATATTTAGTTGTTTAAAAGTTTTAAGTATAGTGACAGAGTCAATATACTGAAAATCAAAGTTAATTCTACATTTATCAACACTAGATTTAAGAAGAGAATTGGCTACGTTTTTTGACGAATTTAACTTATTTGTAGTGGTGATTGGAACATTTGTGAAGAAAGATTCAAATGCATTGGCCACTTCAGAATCAGTTTTAATATGTTTATCATCTATTTTTAACTCGAAGGATCGATCACGTGACTTTGCTTTACAAGTTTCTTTGTTAATAACATTCCATATTGCCTTCGTTTTATTATCAGATTTTTCAATTTTAGCCCGTATATAATTAGATTTAGCTGTTGAACATACTTTTTTGAATAGTTTGGAGTACTTTTTAATCTGTTCAATTACTTGTGGCTCATTAGTAGATGCCTTTGTCTCGTATAATTCATATAATTTCCTTCTACTTTTATAGATTCCAGGCGTAGCCCAATCACTAAATTTTATTGTAAATTGATTTACATTTATTGTTTTTTTAGTGAAAATGTTATCACATTCGTATTTGATTACTCCGAACAAATCTCCGTAATGATCATTCGGGTGTTTATCATTATTCAACTCCAAAAGAGGTACTTTATTCTTAATGTTTTCTTTAAATTTTTCTAATCTATAAGTTGTGATTGGTCTACAAACAATATTTTTTGATAATGGAACATGTTGGAACTTAAATCTAGCTAACTGACCTGCATGATCTGAATTTACAAAATGTATTATAGATTTCTCATCTACATCGCTGTTAGAAAAAATATTATCTAAGCAGGTAGCTGATGTGGCTGTGGTGCGTGTTGGTTCACAAAAAAGATTTTGTAAGTTAAAAGATTTAAAAAGGTTGAGGAACCTTAGCGCGTTCTGAGAGTTTTCTAAAATATTAATATTAAAATCGCCACATACAACTATAGTCTTCTTACATTTACATACCTTTTTTAAGGCTTCCTCCATAATGGACTCAAACAGGTAGTAATCTCCAGAAGGAGGTCTATAGACGCTAATAATAATATATTGTTCTAGCTCTGCACATGATAGTTCAATATTTCGCTCACTTGTGAGTGCTACTACGTCTTTTCGGTCTTTTGATTTTAATTTGTCATTAATTAAAATGAGAGACCCACCTCTTATAGCGGAATCTCTAGTAAACGCACTAATGATTTTATAATTATCAATATTAACTAAGAGTTCATGTTTTTTTAACCAGTGTTCAGTTAAACAAAGTACATGGATACGTTTTTCATTTAAAAATTTTGCTAGGGATTTCCTCTATTGTCCTACAACTAAGTTTAAATTATTGTCACCCTTTTCAGGAACAGATTCCAAGGTCACAAGACAAACATTGTCACTTTTCTGCTCAATAAAAGCAGATTGTTTAGCCAAGTTTTTGGCTGAATAACTAATAAAATATGATAGCGAAGATGCTATCTGTCTCCTAAAATATCTATTCAAATAGAATTTATCTTCCGTCAATAACAATTTATTTTCTAAATACATGTTAATGTCAATCAGATGGAATTTATTTGGATTATGAAATGTCAATGTATGTATTGTTTGATTTAGCTTATATCTAAGATTGTTTTCGGCCTGTGACAAGCCACGGCTATAAGGAAGTGTGAATAAAATAATGTTTTTAACATCTAATAAGCTCAGTAATTCTAAACAGTTTACAATTGCATTTCTGTCTGCATTTCCCCTATCTCCCACCAAAATTAAAAGTGTACAGTTGCTGTTTAAATTACAATTTTTAATTTTTTTTATAATGTTACAGTAAGTTAATCCCGGCATACAATAGTTAGTAACATTTTGTTCTAAATATGAACTAAGTAACTGGCCCATTGAATTCCCTAATTCATCACAAAACATCACTATTTCAGATTTAATCATATTTCGTTTGGTGAAGGAACTACTGGGTTTCTTGTTTGACTCAAGTGAAGGGCTTATGTTTGAAGTCAGCGAGGACTTACAGACCGGCTCAGGACTAATTAAATGGTTGTTTGATGTCAATGTGGAATTTGGACTCATAAGCTTCTTCATGGCCAGAATGTATTCCTGATACTCACTTTTAACATTACAATACCTGTCAGTCATTATGTCTAGTGAATTTTTTAAATTATTAATTTCTGATTCTAACTTTAAAATATTGTTATTATGATCAGAGATATTATTTTCAATTAATAATGAATACATGTCAAGTTCATCGCCTAGTTGCCTTCTCTCATTAATATACTTGACTTTTTTGTAAATACTTTTTTGTCTTTTAATAAGTTTTTGTGTTTTTCTTATGTATTTATTAATTTTCACATATTTCTTAATTTTGTTTCTACTGCACTCAACTATGCCCATCTTGTGATTGGAACAATGAGCTGTTAAGGTATCATCCTTTGTTAAATCTATAGTAATAGTGGGTTCTAAGCTGGGTTCAGTAGCAACAAGGCTGGGCACACTACCAACTAACTCCTCAAACAAGTTATGGGTATGGGATACTATGTTGTCACGTTTCTCAGCCTCAAGGTGGGAAATGAGGTGGTGGGCTTCGTGCAGTTCCTGTTCCAAGACTGACATGCGCTTGAGACCCTGTTCATACTCGTCACTACACTCTCTGAACCCAGTCACAATATTTTGTAATCTGTCCCGCTCATCTAACACTAACCTATTCTCTGTGTGCATCTCAGCCATCTGCTTTTTTATGAAGTCGTATTTATTTAGGCTATCTAATAGTTCCTTTTCATTTTCATCTCTTTCCCTATGCAACTGTTTAATCAACGTTTTGGATACCTCTAATTCCTTCAATGTCAGGTCAAGTTTTCTCAAGATATCTTCTTGTTTAGCCTCATCACGGCGAGCAGAATACATGCTACGTGTGACTGGCATTACGATATTATAAATTTATACTGACTTAGATAGTAAAAAGCTACCTGATAATACACTAAATACACAAATAAATACGTAAGTAATGTCAAAAAGAATCTGATTGAATATACTACAACTTCAAAAACTAACAGGTACGATAATAAGTAGTTATTTATTAGTACGATTACCTGTATAAAAATCACTCAAATCACATTAAATCCGAGTTGATAAAGTTTCACTTTTAAAATTTTCAAACAGTCATTGACTTTTAGCCGGTAAAACAAAATACGCAAATATCACTAATTTCTTATTTATTTTACACTGGGTTTTACCTAGATACACTTTGATAATGGTAAGATTGTGTTTTGTGATGAATTTTAGCCCTAATTATCGAAAATATTAATAATAAATTAAAATAAATACAAGACGAAATGCGAACAGATGTTAGCCGTAGTGTTGCCACAACCCCCCTATAGTTGACACAGACGCAAGTGATATCGGACTCGGAGGTGTGTTATCTCAAAGGAAAGGAGATCGAGAGGTCGTTATAGCCTACTTCAGCAAATCCTTATCGAAACCTGAAAGGAATTATTGCGTCACGAGGAGAGAATTACTCGCCGTGGTGAAGACATTGCAGCATTTCAGCAAATATTTACTAGGGCGAAAATTCCTTATACGTACCGACCATGCTGCATTGAAGTGGCTATTACAATTTAAGAATCCAGAAGGACAAGTCGCCAGATGGATTGAGCTATTACAGGAATATGACTTTGTAATCGAACATCGCAGTGGGAGATCCCATGGCAACGCAGACGCATTGTCAAGAAGACCTTGCCCTGAAGACTGTAAGCACTGTGCCAAACAGGAGATAAAGGAAGCCATACCTGTGAAGATGCTTAAAACGGATCTGAGCGACGAATGGAAAGAAAGCCTACAACATGCTCAACAGGACGACGCAGACATCAAGCCAATATTTGAGTGGATTAAAGCAAGTGCTCCTAAACCCATGTGGAGTGACGTCGCTTCAATGAGTTCAATCACAAAAAGTTATTGGGCGCAATGGGACAGTTTAGTTATTCAGGATGGAGTCTTGTGCCGCAAATGGGAAAATGCTCGAGGAGACAGCTGTCATTTGCAAATGGTCGTCCCTAAAGTTAAGGTCCCAGATGTGCTACAGCTCTACCATAATGGATGTTCAGGGGGCCATATGGGAGTAAAAAGGACTCTGTTGAAGATACGTGAGCGGTTTTACTGGATCCACTGTCGCGACGACGTTGAGGACTGGTGTCGCAAATGTACGAGTTGTGCTGCTGTGAAAGGACCTCATACACGGAGCAGAGGTGCACTGAAACTGTATAACGTTGGGGCACCATGGGAAAGGATAGCCCTAGATGTTGCGGGACCATTTCCTGAAAGTGAAAGCGGAAACAAGTACTTCATGGTTGTGATGGATTATTTCACGAAGTGGCCAGAAGTCTTCGCTATACCTAATCAAGAAGCTACTACGGTCGCAGATAAATTAGTTCACGAAGTCTTCTGTCGTTTCGGGGTGCCTCTAGAAATCCATAGCGATCAAGGAAGAAATTTTGAATCTCAGGTGTTCCAGGAAATGTGTCGGGTCATGGGTACTCACAAAACCAGAACGACCTCTTACCACCCGCAGTCAGATGGAATGGTGGAGCGATTTAATCAGACATTGGAGAGATATCTGGCAAAAGTTGTGGAAAGCAGGCAAAAAGATTGGGACAAGCACATCCAACCGTTTCTTTTTTCTTACCGAAGTGCGGTTCACGAAAGCACGTCAGTGACACCAGCTTATGCGAACTTTGGAAGAGAATTACGGTTGCCTGCCGACTTACTAACCGGTATACCACCTGACGCTCCACGCAATATCACTGATTATGCGAATGACTTGCGCAGCAGGATGAATGACATTTATGAGCATGTCAGACAATCAGGTCAACAAATGTCTGAAAAGATGAAGACCCGTTACGACCGAAAGACAAACAATAAGAGCTTCGATGAAGGTTCGTTAGTGTGGTTACATAACCCAGTCCGCAGTAAAGGGAAGTCTCCTAAGCTGCAAGCTAAATGGGATGGACCATACCGAGTTGTGACCAAGATTAACGATGTCACTTACCGAATACGGAAGAGTCCAAGAAGTGCGCCAAAGATAGTTCATGTGGATCGATTGGCGCGATATTATGGGCCTGACAATGCTCGGGACGAGCATGTCTTAGGAGGGGGCAGTGTAACGCCATCTCGTAGCGAGTAATAAGACTACCAAACTCGGCGCCATCTAGTAGCAAATCGCAGTACTACTACGTAACGTCTTTCGGGAATGTTCTGTCAAGGTACTTCTATGTAACGTGTTATCTAGAAGCATCTCGAAGGTGTGGAATGTTCGCGATAATTCTTCCGTGAAGATTCTAGAGTAATCTAGAGTAATGACCGTACTATAAAGGCGGAGCACTTCGGTGGCGGGGGATCAGTATTTCCAGAGCGATAATACGAGTTATACCTGCGAGTTCAAGTGCGATTTAAAGTGTTCAGTGAAGCTTATAGTGAAGTGTAAATTAGTGTTGTAATAAATAAAGTGTTTTAAGGTAGATTGATCGGCATTTTCCATTCCGTAGAACCCCGGCTCGTAACACTATAATAAACAAATCGAACCTGAGACTTTTCTGTTTGCGATTCATTTTGTAAAATAATTCCAGATAATATTTCTAAGCCGACTTAGGAAATAGATTAAAATCGAGACCCACATTAAAAATTGCGCTTGTAGTCTAGTCCACTTCATGATACGAGATACAAGACTTTTGTACATATCCCAAGCTCCCAGCAACAGGAATTGGTTCGACCTCTGTAGTACCCGAGAAAAACTAACGGGCCTCTGACTACTCTTACAACCCTTAGAACTTTGTTACGGATGTGGGGTTAAAGATTAAGGTTGCTTTTTACTCCTACTAAAGTAAAATAAAATAAGATCTACTTACCTATGTTGTGATCTATTATGTCCAAACACGCTAATCATCATTACAATAAGTTTGGTTTGAGAATTAGATTCAGTAAGGGTGTTTGTTACTCAATCATGCGTAAAATGTTGAACACAGGTGCTTATGTAAATTATTTATGTTGGCCTTTACAGACTAAAAATTACGACTGCAAAATAATTATCATAATATAATTATCGTTTTAGCATATAAATTGTTTATCTATTTATTCTACATAATTTGTAAAAAACAACATTGAATCAGCTCAAAATTGTTTAGATAAAACCACTTATTGGCCTCAGTTATTATTTAATGATCCTTACAAAAATGTGACCTGTAAAGAAAATATACACACATTTCATAATTTAAGTATGACTTTCCAAAAGTCCATCTGTTTATTAATACTCCCGCGCCAGCCCAGATTATTAGTGCTGGGGTAGGTTATGAGATAGGGACTTAAATAAAGAATTTCCTAAAAGGTCACATATAAAACTATTTATCGCGATAGTGTTTACCTTTCGTAATTGAAATGGAATCGAGAAAAAAACTCAATGGGATCACATTCAGAAACTTAACGCACTGTACTTAGTTTAAAAAAACGGTAGTTTATTTTACCATTGCAAAAACTATTGAATTAGCAGACGTATGTACTTAACAATGATCAACTTTGCATGGCAGCAGTTACTAAGTAGTACGTTAAATGATTTTTTTCTCTACATAAATGATAAACAAAAAACGCAAATGGCCTGATTGACTGAGTAATCGTGTTTCCACTACGGTGGCGATGTTTCTCCTTTGAATTATAGTTACCGAATAGGCAGAAACTGTTAAAAATCGACGGCGATCTGGCAAACCCAATAGACAGATATTTATATGAAGCAAAGTTGGGATGATGGATGTGGTCAGAGTATTCACCTTTTAGTAAAGGCCGCAGGTTTGAGACCCGCCGATGACATTTCAGTTTTTGTAATTGTTTCTCCGTTCAACTTCCAGACTGGGGAGAATTTCTTTCGTCTATACCTCTACATCTATCATCTACGGGTTCTGTCAGATCCTGTTTGAGGCCGTATTTATCAACCGATTTGCATAAAACTTTACACACACTTCTTGCTTACAATGAATAACATTTGAATGATATGTTTTGGATTGGATGACAAATGAAAGAGTAATAAAGAAAATTGAAGAAGAAATTTTCTAAACAAAGCCGCTCCCGAAGTCTACGGTTCACAGAACCACTAGTTTATAATTTCTATCTAAACATTAAGAACTGTAAAAGCAAACTGCATTTGAAAGCAATAAGCTTTCAAATGCAGTAATATACTGATTTGCAGGTGGCTCCGATACTAACCTTAAAGCTTAAAACACACTGGTTCTTCACATACGACGTGTGCTACGCGACGTGGGAAACAGCGACACACTGGTCCTATGTCTTACGACGTCTGACGTTTACATTATCTACGCGCTATGTCACTTTAAACTTGTGTGACAGCGTCGTACGTGTGGGATAGCATGGGAACACGCGAATCATAATTCGTTGGATACTGCATGTGAAGGATAACATGTACATGTGATGTCATAATGCATTGAAGGATGTCTTTGCCCGTCCCTTAATAGCGTAATCTAGAAATTAGATATGAAATGTCGGTACATATGGTCGTAATATAATATTATTTATTTTACAATTTCAGAAAAGTCTGTATTTGCTTACCCACTAAAATTGGAAACATAAAAAATTCCTCCTATAATCTAATCTACCTTTTCTAATTTCCGCAACGCTCGAGTTACTACAATTTAGCATCAATCTCTCTCCTACTGTGTAGGTGTACCCACTATACTATACTACTATATATATTATAAATATTATGTAACAAAACAAAATTCAACATTTTGTGACGAGTCCCTTTGGAGCTGTCAAAATCAAATTCAGTAAAATCAAATAAAGTTCCGCTAACGTAATGTTCAAATACTGCCAATTAAAGCATCTTATTGAAGCAATTAATATTTTTTATCGATTAATCGATTCAGTGATACATTGACGGTTATGACGGTTTCGTGAACTTATAAAGGTTTTAGAGAACAGACGGAACTTATTTAAAATATATAAAGTGATATATCAGATACTTTATGTAGTAGGTACCAACAGCTTTGTGATTCAAGACTTCTACACACTTAGGTATTTTTTTTAATTTTTTTTACGTGCTGAATTGTCAACTCTGCAATTCCTCTGGCGGAGACCCCGCACTCCACACGCTGGTGGAGTGTTCAGCTTAGGCAAGTCAGCGCCGGGATCTTGGCGTGGATTCTCTCTCACTGGAGACCATGCTTCGACTCGTGGTCTCCAGCGGGAGCAGGTTGAACATTAACGAGAAGGAGAGGGAGCGTACCCTCCCCGCTGAGTTCCGAAGTCAGCGGCCAAGGCGCCGCAGACTCGTCTATGCTCAAGACCACCAACCTCCATGAACAGTATGAGCTCGGTGAGCTAGGAACCCGCCGTCCTTACAGAAGCAGGCTAGAAAGGTTGCGTGCCCTTTCTAAAAAGGAAGCCCTCACCGGCGCGGGATAAAATCTGACCCCAAAGATGTGGGACAATACCCGACCCAACCGCGTGACAGAGCCCACATTGGTGATGAAAGTCCGCCAGCGCCGCAGGAAATTCTTCCAAGTGTCCATTTTAACATAATATGTGATAGATGTTTATGACGTAGTATGCGATGCGTTCAGTTTCAATAAGAATAATAAACCTGCCAAGTGCGAGTCGGACTCGCGCACAAGGGGTTCCATACCAAAACAGCAAAGAAATCACGTTTAATGTATGCCCTTAAATATTTATTATAACACTAGCTGTTGCCTGCAGCTCCGCCTGCGTGTTATAGTTTTCTTGATCACCAGTTACTGATTTATTACGTACTAGCTGTTGCCCGCGCTACATAACTTTTTTATTAATAAAGCGGTTGAAAACCAAACCGCAAATTCAAATCAAAAAATCAAATCATTTCTGAGATTAGCGTTACAACATTCAGACAAACAGACAAAAGTTCTAAAAACCATTAATAGTGAACTCCACTGTGGGTGAGGTAACCTGTTCTGAAGAGCTCTTCAATCTGATCCCACCCTCTTCCTTCCGATCCCGAACAACGCGTGCCGGGCAGAGATGCCACTCCCACACAGTGGATAGCATGTTCGCGAGAACCGAACGTTTTAACCGTTCGTTTCTCTGCCGAGCGATAGTGGCCTGGAATGCCCTGCCTGTGCACGTGTTTCCTCCCACATATAACCCTGGGTTCCTTAAGCGGAGCGTGAAGAGGCACATCAGTAGGTCGTCAAGTTGAGGGCCACTCTCTATCGTATTGTGTGCTGTGAGAGTGGCCCACAATAGCTACACGTCGTCACGACTTACCACCAGGCGGGCGGCGTCAATTTGGCGAACCTAATATAAAAAAAAAGAAAACCTACGACAAACTTATTATTTGCGGTTGGTACAGTACTCGGGTCTAGGGATCGAACCGCAAAATTAAGTTTGTTTTTTACTGTATATACTTTTCCGGGATAAAAAGTACCCAGTGTGGTGCCCAGGATATTAAAGAATAATTATACCAAGTTTGATCGTAATCGAACCGGTAGTTTTTGCGTGATGCCTGAACAGACAGACAGACAGACAAAAATTTTTTTAATCACATTTTTGGGTTCGGTATCGGTCTAGTAACACCCCCTGCCATTTATTTTTTTGATATCTTCAATGTACAGAATTTTCACTTCTACAGATTTATTATAAGTATATAGATAGCAGCTGTTACTTTAGATCCACATAACATTTTTATTCATGAACCGATTGAAATAAAACAAATTGAGTAAACCACAACGAATTACTGAAAACCGCATTCAAATCGGTTAAGCCGTTTCTGAGATTAGCGTGTTCAAACATTCAGACAAACAGACAAACAGATAAACAGACAATCAGACAAAAATTCTAAAAACCATTGTTTTTGGTTCTATTGCGTTTATAAAGCCCCCTACAACAGTTTCTCTATTATATCTTGGATGTACAGACATCGACCACTTACAATTATATTATTTTATTCTAGCTGTTCCCTGCAGCTCCATCTGCGTGTTATAGATTTCTTGATCACCAGTTACTGATTTATTATGTATAGCTGTTGCCCGCAGCTTCGCCTGCGTGGTACTTTAGATCGACATAACTTTTTTATGAACCGATTGAAATAAAACAAACCTTAAATGTTAAGTTGAATAAACCACAACGCATTACTAAAAACTGCATTCAAATCGGTTAAGCCGTTTCTGAGATTAGCGTGTTCAAACATTCAGACAAACAGACAAACAGACACACAGACAAACAGACAAAAATTCTAAAAACCATTGTTTTGGGTTATTGCGTTCATAAAGCCCCTCTACAACTGATTCTCTATTATGTCTTCGATGTACAGACATCGACCACTTGCAATTTTATTATATGTATTGATTGATTATTATTATGTATTGATTAACGGTGTTTGGACACAGCCAGCGTCTGTATCAGTACATACATTGGGGTACCTAATAGTGTGTGCTAATAGTAATTATATTTAACAATCACTGTAATTTGCTGTCCCATTTAGAATTTTTTCCAAAGGATTTTTATTTTGTCTGAATGTTTGAACTCGCTAATCTCAGAAACGGCTTAACTGATTTGAATGCGTTGTTCACTGGTTTCTTGAGACCGAGTTATTGCCGACAGTACTCTTTTTGAACTCAAGCGAGACTCCCTGTCGGTGAAGGTCTCAGATTCACGCGACATAGCATGCGCCTCGCGATCAGCAGTCAAATGCGCTTCGCGTTGTTCATTGGTTTCCTGAGACCGACTTCATGCCTACAGCACTCTTTGAGAACTCAAGCGAGATTCCCTGTCGGTGAAGGTCTCAGATTCACGTGACAGGGTGTGAGCCTCACCGTCGGCAGATAAACATACCTCACGCTGTTCACTGCTCTCTCGATTTCGATAGGCCATCAATTGAGAACGCTGTGAACTCAGTCGTGATTCTCGCTGAAGTGACGTTTCTGAAGCACGTAACCTAAACCTGCCGTTCCTGAGATGCAGTAAGTCTTGCTTCATGATCCTCTTCAGATTCCTGAGATCGAAATAATCTTAACCTTTTATCATTTCTGCTGCATTGGCTGAGGTTCGATTTTCTTCGAGGCATTCTCACTTACTATAATACGACTTAGAGATGAGTCGTATACAATAATACTTATACAGTTACAGGCAGCAACCTTACATACCACTATTATTTCAACTCTCTTTATTTAATTTAGTATAGTAAATAATATTACGGAGACTGACTTAAAAGGTGACAACTACTAAAAAACAGGTTATTTTGCCGTTTTGGCACGGAACCTTTTGTGCTTTCTGACACGCATTTCCCCTTTTTTATATATTTTTATAAGTATGTAGGTATATGTATTATGTATACACACGTGTTATAAAACAGCAAATAGTGGAAATCAAATCTGCAAACAAAGTTATTTATTACTGAGCTACTCAGACTGCAGATATATTAGTGGTATGTAACACCTGTCCTGGCTGCGGGTATTTTGATTTAAATGGATCTTCTAAAGTGCCCTATCAGCAATACGCTTGCCCTCTATTACGTTGGACCAACAAAAGTACTGGCACAGTGTTGATGTGTAACGCACCTCGGCCTACCCCTTCGGGAATATAGGCGTAATGTATGTCTGCCTGTCATGTCTGCCACTTGATATATTTTGTGCCAATTGGTCACCCATCCTAGTTAGAACCGCGACTGGGGTTGCTTAACTTGGGATTTTGCGTGATTCTTTAGATCAACATAACTTTTTTATTTATCAACCTTTTGAAATGAAACAAACACTAAATGTTAAGTTGAATGCACCGCAACGCATTAGTGAATAGCATTCAAATCAGTTAAGCCGTTTCTGAGATTAGCGTATTCAAACATTCAGACAAACAGACACACAGACAAACAGACAAATATTCTAAAAACCTTATTTTGTGGTTCTAATGCGTTCATAAAGCCCCCCTGCATCAATTTCTCATAAATATCTTCCTTGTACAGACAGCGAACAGTTACAATTTTATTATATGTATTGATTGATTGAATAGGCAAAATTTAAATTACTTATTTAAAAAAATTTGTGAAGCAATTTTGGCATACATTCATGGTAAATATTTATGTACATAGTACATACTACTATGTACATAAATATTTAGTTTTTGTTATATATATAAGTTAGAAGTTATTGAAAATTCATAAATAAATATATTAGGTAAAAAAGGAAGACATTAAAATATGTACAAAAATAATAAATACGTTCCCACGAGGCTCCTTGCAGTGATTAAAATACAAAAAAATAAAATAGAGATGACAAAAGGCTTCGCCATGCGAAAGTGAAGAAACTCGACAAACAAAAAAAAATTATTATATTCGGTTTTTTTAGTATTTTTTGTTATAGAGGCAACAGATGCAGTTGTTAAATGTTGTAAAAAATGTGTAAAATTTCAACTGTCTAACTATCATGATCCATGAGATACAGCCTGCTGACAGACAGGGAGACGGACAGACGGACAGCTAAGTATTTGTAAATTTAAAACTATATATATAATTTAAAGCTAGTTACTGGTAAATGTGCACTGTAAAGGTGCAGGTAGACAAATTTTAAGACCAATTAATTCAATTTTAAAATTTTCATGAGATACAGCCCAAGACACGGATGGACGGACAGCGAAGTCTCAGTAAGACTGTATCCCATCTGGCCCGGTGACTTGACCCGGCGCCGGGCCAGATGGAACAAAAAAGTTTTATCAAAGGTAAACATATCACCGGGCCAGATGACACAAATTAAGTGCCATCGTCCCCGGTAAGGGGAGAAAAGAGGATATGTACGCCTCGTAATTTGTAAAATATATCTGGATGCATCTACGAAAGGGATTGAACTTACAAATCAAAATGCTTAGTATACAATAATCAGTTTTTATTGTGTATCAACTGTGTGTCATAAATGTCTTCATATAAGTAGATCCTTTTTAATTTGAACATAATAACAATATTTTTATAATAATAATAATAATCAACGAAGCCAAAATTATAAACAATCAACAATATACATATAAATTGGTCTCTTTACCGAAATCAAAAATAACTAACCTCTTATCGGCCATACTACAAAATAAATTTCATATGTGCCTATATCACAAATGTTAATAATCGCAGTTGTAGTTGAGTATAATCAATATCAATAACAATAAAAAAACTTTCTTTCCAAAATCAAAAATAACTAACCTCTTATCGACCATACTACAAAATAATATATTTTTTAATTTGACCAAATAACAATATTTTTATAATAATAATAATCAACGAAGCCAAAATTATAAACAATCAACAATATACATATAAATTGGTCTCCTTACCAAAATCAAAAATAACTAACCCCTTATCGACCATACTACAAAATAATTTTTATAAGTGCCTATATCACAAGTTTTTTATTGTTATTGATATTGATTATACTCAACTAAGTACAATCTGTAATTATTACCATTTGTGATATAGCCACTCATAAAAATTATTTTATAGTATGGTCGATAAGAGGTTAGTTATTTTTGATTTATGAAAGAAAGTTTTTTGATTTTTATTGATTTATTATACTCAACTACAATCTATGATTATTAACATTTGTAATATAGGCAGTTATAAAAATGATTTTGTAGTATGGTCGATAAGAGGTTAGTTATTTTTGATTTTGGAAAGAAAGAAAAATAAATAATAAATTGTCTGAATCGGTCCTTTGTATGCCCGACAATAAATTTAAAACATTTATAAAGACCACTTTATGTCAAAAAGCATATTATAAGACAGTTGATTACCTTAACGATAAAAGTGAGCATGGTGCAGTCGCCTCCTTACTGCCGTAAGTGTAGCATATTTTGTACTTAGGTGACTACAATTTTTTTTTTTGCATTTTACACGCTTATTGATTTTGACAGGAGACCAATGTACATTCGTCCACACTTAGTCTTAAGAAAATGTGTAAATATGTCAATTATTAAAAAAGAGTAACCGAGAGTTTTATTGCCACGTTTCTCTCGGTTCTGCTTATTGCTTTGCGAATCTGGCAGTACATATAAATATAGAAGCAATTATATTTTTTTATTTTAAGTACTTACTGACGTTTGTAAGAGCCATTTAGAGACCTATAAATAAATCATTTCATTAAAAAAGATTTTTAATGTTATTGATATTAAAACAATGGTAAGTAAAATGTTTTTAAGAAAAAACCTTTTAAATTTATATAATAGCATTAATTTTTCGCAGAATTAAAAGGACAACAAAACGTCGACAATTGTTTCGCCTCTAAACGAGGCATTATCAAGGCTGTTCTCTCTGAGACAGTCTTGATAATGCCTCGTTTAGAGGCGAAACAATTGTCGACGTTTTGTTGTCCTTTTAATTCTGCGAAAAATTAATGCTATTATATAAATTTAAAAGGTTTTTTCTTAAAAACATTTTACTTACCATTGTTTTGTCATGGATTTTCGCCAAGTAACGCCTGTTTCTATCCAATATTTGTTATTGATATTGATTATACTCAACTACAATCTGTGATTATTAACATTTGTGATATAGGCACCTATTAAAATTATTTTGTAGTGTGGTCGATAAGAGGTTAGTTATTTGGGATTTTGGTACAGAGACCATTTTATATGTATATAGTTGATTGTTCATAATTTTGGCTTCGTTGATTATTATTATTATAAAAATATTGTTATTTGGTCAAATTAAAAAATATATTATTTTGTAGTATGGTCGATAAGAGGTTAGTTATTTTTGATTTTGGAAAGAAAGTTTTTTTATTGTTATTGATATTGATTATACTCAACTACAACTGCGATTATTAACATTTGTGATATAGGCACATATGAAATTTATTTTGTAGTATGGCCGATAAGAGGTTAGTTATTTTTGATTTCGGTAAAGAGACCAATTTATATGTATATTGTTGATTGTTTATAATTTTGGCTTCGTTGATTATTATTATTATTATAAAAATATTGTTATTATGTTCAAATTAAAAAGGATCTACTTATATGAAGACATTTATGACACACAGTTGATACACAATAAAAACTGATTATTGTATATTAAGCATTTTGATTTGTAAGTTCAATTCCTTTCATAGATGCATCCAGTTAGTATTTCACAAATTACGAGGCGTACATATCCTCTTTTCTCCCCATACCGGGGACGATGGCACTTAATTATATATAATAAATAAATAAATAAATAAATAAATAAATTTGTGTCATCTGGCCCGGTAAACATATCACCGGGCCAGGTAAAACTTTTTGTTTCATCTGGCCCGGCGCCAGGCCAAGTCACCGGGCCAGATGGGATACAGTCCTCAGTAATAGGGTTCCCGATTTACTCTTTGGGTACGGAATCTTAAAAATTACTTGGGTAAGGGTAGCGAATATATAGTAGAAAACGATGCAGGGGTTTGTAACTGGAGGTTTCAGGCCGTAAAATTACAACTGTTATTGTTGCTACGTCAATCTGTAGTATAGTGGGTTATTTTGACAGCGTTTGATTTACTACATTATGTTTTTTGCTAATAATAACCGATAAGGAGTTATTTTTAACAAAAACGTTGAATAGGAAATAAGTGGCGTTAAGTAGGCTTTTAATCCTAAAGAACACTAAGTAGCCTTGAACTTTATTTTGACTCTACGGGTAATTAAGGAGGCAGAGTAGACAAAACGCAAAAAGTTTGATGTTGTTATTGTCTAAGAGTGTCTAATGACAGTTTACGTTCTACTAGGTACCTGTCTGTGACTCCGCCTGGTTCTCATGGGAATTAACAGTATGAAATGAGATATTATAATCTTAACACAATCGTCTATGAGCGGATAACCGTAACTCCATTTACTTGGCTTATAGCTTCATCTTTATACAGGAATACTGGTAATTCGATACATTCCTTCCTGGAGGGTATACAAGAGGGCAAATGCAGCAGACTTAACTCTCCCAAGGTATGGCAGAAAGTTAATAGTGTCAGTCAGTTTTTTAACACCATAATTGAAATAATAGAAATAAATAAATAAATATAAACTCAAACTAAGCAGAACTATGAGTACGTGGCTTAAATTGAGGGGATACGAAGATGGGTTACTACGGAACCCTATTCTATGCAGGGCCCGACACGCGCTTGACCGGTTATTTCATTCTTCTCTAATTTCCTTATTGTTTCAAAATATATTAGGCTAGCTCTTTAGCTCCAGTTAGGGTTGGCTTCCCAGCTTCAAGAACTGCATAACCCATGGGCTATATCAAAGTTCTGTCATTACACCAGTTGGATTTTTTAGGGCTCTATCTACCCTTAACAAAGAAACATAATAATTTTAGTAAAACATTTCTAAAAATATCCATTTACAAATTAGTAAACAAAGTCGTGTGTGCTCCATCAGATAAATTATAATTATTATGTCATTCAGACAAATAAGGTTTTAGACCTTCTAACTTAACTCTATTTATTCAAGAGATTTAGTTCTTGAACTCTTTCATTTTGCAAATCAGTCGAGTTTTTTTTTCTTATAATATATTTTTTTAACATTACAAGAAAGACGTGGAATGGAGTGGCAAATTAAAATAAAACAGTACTAGTAACAGACGAGCGTGTAATACTTTGGTAATACTCTTGTATGTGTAGAATATTATAACATAATAACATTTGAGAAAATCGCTTCTTCTCAGTGAAGGCGTATGCAGACTATATATTAATTATATAACCAAGAGACAGCAACTTTGAATTTGCTAACCCCTACAGTTTGCTCGAAGCTCATCTTCAGTCAGACAACGCTCATGATTAAAACTTTCGTTTTCAAGTTTAGTCACAGTTCTTGATCTTTCAACAAAAGTATTTTCAAACTAAACCTGGTGAATCAAAATTAAGTGTAAGAATGGTAAGCATAAGTGTATCAGGTTTTCTATACAATATTTTTATGTAGGTATCTAGCGCCATCTAACGACAACGTGTTGAACTACATCCAAGTCTTATTCTGTATCGCTATCCAAGGTTCTATATTAAGCTGCATAAGATTTTACTAGCTCAATGAGGTATTTAAGGACCTCGCAAAACTAGGCTTTAATCTCCTTACCGTGTTCAAAAATAATACTTGTTTTATGCAATTTAAAGACTCATAATCAGGGTGCTATGTGATGACTTGTGAAGGAGTAATATTGCACCACGATCTTCTATATTCGAAGTTTAACGGATGTTAAAGGGCTCTAAATATACATGCTGAGTGCCATCCTATTTGTGCATCGTGCAATTTGCGATATAATGTAACTTAGTACTTTTTCTTCGTGGATAGGGTGTACGTGGCTGGTGGCTGACTAGGAAAGAATGTGGACTATTGACTATCACTATTGCAAATTACAAACTACGAGACTCGTAAAATCTAGTGAAGAGGCACATCAGTAGGTCGTCAAGTTGAGGGCCACTCTCTATCGTATGTGCTGTGAGAGTGGCCCACAATCGCTAGACGTCGTCACGACGTACCACCAGGCGGGCGGCGTCAATTTGGCCGAATATAAAAAATAAAAAAACCTACGACAAACTTATTATTTGCGGTTGGTACAGTACTCGGGTCAAGGGATCGAACCGCAAAATTAAGTTTGTTTTTTATTGTATATATTTTTCCGGGATAAAAAGTACCCAGTGTGGTGCCCAGGATATTAAAGAATAATTATACCATGTTTCATCGTAATCGAACCGGTAGTTTTTGCGTGATGCCTGAACAGACAGACAGACAGACAGAAATTTTTTAATCACATTTTTGGGTTCGGTGTCGGTATAGTAACACCCCCTGCCATTTATTTTTTTGACATCTTCAATGTACAGAATTTTCACTTCTACAGATTTATTATAAGTAAAGATTTAAACTAAGTTTAAATGTTAAAAATAATGAAAGTGGTTTATAATGTAAAATGCAGTGATGCACAAATAAAACACTATTTCTTTCTTTCTTTCTTTCTCTATCAACATTTCTGTCGCCCAAGCACTTATATTTTTTTTATATATTTGGTTCGCCAAATTGATGCCGCCCGCCTGGTGGTAAGTCGTGACGACGTCTAGCGATTGTGGGCCACTCTCACAGCACATACGATAGAGAGTGGCCCTCAACTTGACCACCTACTGATGTGCCTCTTCACGCTCCGCTTAAAGAACCGAGGATTATATGTGGGAGGAAACAATGCACAGGCAGGGCGTTCCAGGCCACTATCGTTCGGTACTCGCGAACATGCTATCCACTGTGTGGGAGTGGCATCCCAGCACGGGTTGTTCGGGATCGGAAGGAAGAGGATGGGATCAGATTGAAGAGCTCTTCAGAACAGTCGCCGTTGTAAATACGGTAGAATGCGGCCAAGGAAGCTATTGTTCGGCTCTGAGCTAGCGGCTCGAGGCTTCCCGTTACCTTGTAACACTGAGAAGTCAATCTCACCCACCAGCGGGATCAACGGAGAGACTTATGAGACTTTTATAGATATCCCAGGGCGCCAGTTCACATATGAACGGTGTGTGTGATGATAGGAGACTTCAATAAGGCAACAACAATAAAGAGGGTTCACAGAGAGTATATTTATTACCTTAAAACAATTAAACAATGGGTATTGAATAGAGTTATAAAATGTACACAAAAAATTGGTATTAGGTAGCTTCTAGTCCACTTCTTAAATTATTTAGAGAATAAGTATTGAATCTAGTTATTAGGTTTACACAAAAGATCTTAAATTGCAAATGAAAGATACAGAGATTTCTTTGTTTTTGAATTGTGATGAACCCGATGGTCCTTGGAAGTATTTGAGACAGATTTATTAATGAAGATCAGGGGATTAGTGGTTGAACAAGTGTAGTAACTTAGCTTTAACACATGGTCTACGCGGTAAGCTGTGGTCTTGTGGGCCCAAGGTGACCTCGTATATCCTCGACGTAGACTTATCACCTTTTGTATAGTACTGCTCCAGATACTCCGACAACCTCAGAATCCCTGCACCAAGACTTCCAGATACAGGTAACAATACAAAGACACGCCCTTCGTTTGCCTAAAACAAAGAAAGGTTTGTTGTCCGTGGTCCTACTACCTGATCCTACTAGTAGGACCAACATTATTTTGTATGGGCAATGGTCCTACTAAACTGTGGTAGGACCACGAGTAATTTTTTATTGTCCGTAGTAATTTTGAGTTCGTTCTTGAGGGCCCCAGTTCCTAAGGTCCTTCAGGAGAGACACAATTTATTATTTTCTTAATAAATGTTATATGTACATAAATAATAAATTTAAAAAAATAAAGTACCATTCCCAGAGAAGAAGTTTAATAAAGTTTGACCCTACTACTAATATTATAAATGTGAAAGTTTGTGAAGATGGTTGTATGTTTTTAAATGTTTGTATGTTCGTATGTAGTAAGTAATTGTTTTTAACGGATTCTATTACATGTCGGCAACTGAAATGTTAAGATCAGTGTAATTAATATGATAACACAAAATAATCACGAAAAAAGTTGTATTGGTACGTATTTGACGTAAAATGAAATGACAAAAGTATTAATATAGTTATTATTATTAGCGTATGATTGTTGTCGGAAAGCCTCCATCTGCTTTTGACTTTACACACTACGATATCTACTTAATTAAATCATGTCATAAAATCATAATATATTTGAGTTGGGTCACTCAAATTAACGCAGCTTGCGTCTAGTGCATGTAATACAGAAATTTCTGAATTTATAAGCTCCATCTGAACTGTCATAATGAAGTCGTCATTTTTAATTAATATTTGCGATCTTCTTCGGGGTTTAATTTTATATTTTAATGTGCAAGTGGCTTCCAGATCAAATTTGTTTAAGGTGGTCAGAAGTCGTAGCAATGTCACGGTATTTTTATTTACACATTTGTTCAATTTTGAATGCCATCCCTCGATGGCATTGTTTGATCCATGTCTTTGTCCGAAAACATTTAATATTTGGACAATTTTTTTATTTAACCAATACTTGTCTATATATTTCACGAAACTGGACATTTCAGTTGTTGCACTTTCGTATTTTATATCGTTCCACCCTTCCGTAACATGTGTTGGCAGTAACAACGGCAAGGCTGCAGTTAAACCAACAATCCTTTCATATTTCATATTTCATATTTATTTAATCTTAGAACACAGGTACATAATATATTATCTCCAAGATGGCACAGGACATACAAGCTCGAACCATGTTCTACCTATACAGGCATGCAGATTACAATTACCCAGATACATACAAAGAATTACCTAGACACTAAATTATCGTACTTACTAACACTATCCAATTCAAATTATAATACCTTACCACATAAATATTTTAATGCCAGTTATTTAACCAAAATTGCATAATATGTAATAATATTCATTAAAATTGTATCAAGAAAATATTTAACACAATAAACAATGTCGCGTAATCAATGTATTAAAAGTAACTACAAAAATAGAATGTCAAAAATTTTATGTCCAAAGAACTACTAAATGTCAAAAAAATTACCTAACTAAATGTCAAAAGAACTAAATGTCAAAAAATCAAAGATGTCAAAAAGATTTTACCTACCTAAATGTCAAAAATATTAATGTCATAAAGCTTTACAATGCAAAATCCTAAGTTATACAATGTCAATGCAGCAATTATCATTCAGGTACTCCTCGACTGAGTAATAAGTCTTGTTGAGCAGGTATGCCAAGAGTTGTTGTTTGAATATATTAATATTCTCTACATTTCTTAGGTCTCTTGGTAATTTATTATAAACTTTTGGCGCCATTGCAAATACGCTTTTATGAAAGAGCGCTGTTTTACATTTTCTTACATGTAGTTTATCTTTTCGACGCTGACTGCTGATTTGCTCAAATTTTGACATGTTTGTCTTCACGAAGACAGGTATTTCGTAAATATATAAACATGGCATGGTAAGAATCCTCAACTCTTTGAAATGCGGTTTGCAGCTATCGATGGGTTGCAAATTACAGACAGCCCTAATACATCGCTTTTGGCACCTGAAAATTAGCTCTCTACCCGTTCCATGTCCCCAAAATATGATGCCATATCGTAAAGTCGATGCCACCAGCCCATGATAAGCAGTAAGTACCGTAGATTGACTGGATACCCTTCTTAGCTTATATAAAGCATATGAGTGTTGGTTTATCTTACTACATACTTTATCAATTTGCGTATTCCATTTTAACGTACTTTCTATGTTAATACCTAAAAATTTAGTGTCATGTGTTTCATGTACTACCATGCCATTATAATTAATTTTTAAAGCCATACTTTGATTTTGTCTTTGTGTGAAATTCATAATAGAAGTTTTATTTAAATTTATAACTAAATTATTACTTTGCAACCAATTTATTACTGAAATTATGTTTAAGTTGATATCATCCTCAAGTGTGTCCAAATTATTACTATTGAAAATTAAAGTACTGTCGTCCGCAAACATTACCATTGGAAAAGTGGCTGCCATCGGAAAGTCATTGATGTAGATAATGAAAAGTAGAGGTCCGAGAACGCTACCTTGAGGCACTCCATATTTTGTACATTGTTTACTGGATTTGAACACAGTATCAGTCTTATCACATATTTTGTTAATCATTGTCATTTGTTGCCTATTACTAAGATACGATTCGATTAGTTCTGATGTATTGCCTCTAATGCCATATGCATTTAGTTTTGCTATTAGAATTGTATGGTCTACATAATCAAAAGCGCGCGTCATATCCATATAAAGGGCAAGTACCGGCTGTTTTTTATCCATTCTGTCCATAACCATATTTAAAAAGTCGTAGATAGCCATATCGATTGACTTACCCTTTCTAAAACCCTTTTGGCTGTCTACTAAAATGTTATACTTTTCGAGATAAGGATATAGACTATTGTAAATGACCTTTTCAAATACCTTCGCAAATATAGGTATCAGTGCTATAGGTCTATAGCACGATATGTTGTCTTTGTCACCTTTCTTAAAGATTGGTTTTATAACCGTAATTTTTAAGTTATCCGGAAACACGCCGTAGCTAATGCAATTATTAACAATATAGCTTAGAACTGGTGCAATTATAGTACATGAGCTTTTTATTACTTTAGTGCATATGTCGTCAAATCCAGTACTAGCCGTGTTTTTTAGAGACAAGATAATGTCATGTACGTCTTGTGGAATTGTTGGCTTCATGAACATTGAAGACACGCGTTGGCTTATGACTGGTTTCCTGTTTAGAGTTATACCTGCTATTGGTTGTACCTGGTTTACAAATTTATTATTGAAAGCTTCAGCCATTTCTAGGGGATTCGTCAAGATTTTATCATCCAATTTTATTTGCGCTTGATACTCTGGGGGTAATTGCTGTCTATTTCCATTAATAACCTTCCATGCTGCCTTACAAGTGTTTGCTGAGGATTTAATTAGATGGTCATTTTGCGCCCTCTGGGTTAGGTAAATAATTTTTTTCAACGCCCTAGAAATCCTCTTAAACCTGTTCCTATTTTGTAAAGTAGGTTTCAGCCTATACTTCGATAGTAATTCACGTTTCCTCTTAGAACAAGCCCTAACGCCATGACTTATCCATCTAGGTTTACATACAGTGTTTATACGTACCGTAATCACAGGAAAGCACATATCATAAAAGGATTTAAAAATGTCATAAAATAGATAAAAGTCAAGAAAAAGATCCTAATAAGGATCTTTTTCCTCATACACATGCATAAAGTTCGCAGCACTAAGACAATCTGTGAACTTATCCATGTTTTTACGGGAATAATTTCGTCTTGTAGTATACCAATAATTTAGAGTGCATGTCCGTTTCACAGGACAGCGCATATATTGTGCAGTATGATCAGATACAGCCAGCTCTATGATCTCAGATTTGCACCCACGAAAATTGTGAATAACGTTGTCAATACATGTACCACTACTCAGTCGAGTCGCAACCTTTATTGCGTATTTAAGATTTCCTTTTTTGAGCTTTATTCAGTTTACCGCATAAAGATTTTGCTTTTCGCCAGATTGCTCAACTCCAGTGGTAGAAACAACCCTCAATTTGTAATTCTGGAAATAATCCCCAGATTGCATTTATTGCCGCTATCTCATAATCACAATGGATAATTTCCGGTGTCCAATGCGGTAGTTGCGATTTTATGAGAGAAAATAAAATTCTGTAAGTTTTCTCTGTCTTATCTGGTAATAAGGCATAGATTAGTGGAACCACTTTTGTGGTCTCGATTGAACTACCCACATCAACAAGCACTGTATATAACTGAGCGAACGGCTTCGGACAGCTCTTAAAGGTTCCGTCTAAAAAATATTCTTTTATATTTGAAACTATCTCTTTACTTTTTAATGAGCTAAATATAAGGATACGCGAACCTTCATAGGCGTAATCCGCTAACACGTATGATAAAAAAATCTGGTACTTCTACCTCTTCTAGATATTTAAAAACATTTTTTGATACACACATAGACTTATTTCTGATGCTATATAGACAGTGTTGGCTATTCGAGAGCGAAGGAATTTCCTCGACAAAATTTAGGCCAGCATCTTCTAATTCAACTATGGCTTGAATATACAGCTGTGGTATTGGTCGATCTGACTTCGCAACTGTTCGTTTTAAATTTGCGAAAGTCTTATGAATGACATTGTTGTCAACATTTGGTCGACATTTTTGCATTTTCTGTTTGTGTCTAACATCATCCTATAAAAAACGGACTGAAATTAAATACGGAAGCTCTATAATAATATGTACGTAATACGAACATAAGTTACCTTTATCTTAACTGTGCCCGTGCATTTTTCTTTTTTATAATTAGAGCACCTCCAAACTGACCCTTCTTTTTTATAAGACCTCAATTTATAATACTGCTGTCCATCATGTAGCAGCACAGTACCGCCTTTCCGTTTAATGAAGTCCATTGCGAGACATCCCGTTATTTCCAATTCAAATTTTAGTAAATTTACGACTGGATCACGTCAAGAATAACACGGACAATAATAAACATCAACATGACATGATGATTTATTAATCGTCCGTGATCATCCACGCGGACCCGTATGGGTCCCGGGGTAACCAGTTCTGGGCGTAGGCCCATCTCGGTGGTCTCGGTCGCCGCCTGCAATGACAGGTGGGTCACTGTGTCGGACTCGTCGAGTCCTGGGGTTGTCTGTTCCGGTGTGTTGTCGTGGCGGCCGGCGCGGTCAAGCCCACATGAGGAGACCCTGTTCAGGGAGGTCCCGTGAGCGACCAGCGGCCGGCGACGACAGGTCCAAGCAGGTAGGCTACAACCCGCCGCTCAGCGGAGGGCAAGCTCACCGGGTGGTGAGCGCCCGTCGGCCAGCGGCGAGGAGCGGTGTCAGGTCAGGGGAGGGGGTGCCCCTGGAGACGAGGTCACGTGGTAGTCCCTTCTTGTCCGGCGGTCGCCGATGGTATGGCGCAATGTCCCGCAGGCTGCGGGTTTGCGCTCCGTCGGCCCGCTCGAACATCGAGGTACTCAGGCGGCGAATGTGGTCATCGAGGCTCTCCAAGCGAAGATCCCTGGCTATCACATCATTCCGCACGTAGCGCGGGGCTTTAGCTATCGTCCGCATTGCCAACGACTGCTGGGCGCGCAGCGTGGCGCGGGACTTCTTGTTAGTCAGCGCGTACCACGCTGGGGCGGCGTATGAGAGCCGTGTGCGGACGTATAGCTTATACACCCCGAGCTTAGCGCGGGTGGGCATATGTGACGCCAGGATAGGGTATAGGAGGCATCGCGTGGTGCGCGCCTGCGCGACCACATTCTTCACGTAGGGCTGCATGGTGAGGTTCCGGTTGATGGTCACGCTGAGGTACTTTACCGTAGCGGACCACTCGACGGGTTGTCCCAATAGCTTCAGAAAAGGCGCCTCAGGCGCCCCGCTTCCCACGAGAATCGCCTGAGTCTTCGCCACGTTGACCTTCAGTCTCCACTTCAGCCAGGTGGGGAGTGCATCCAGTGCTCGCTGCATCTTCAACGCCGCGTGAGCGCCGTTGAGCGATGTTGTGATGTAGGCGGCGTCGTCGGTGTACAGCGCCAACATGGCGCCGTCAGCGACTGGAATATCGTCCGTGTACCTACTGTAGCACACGGGCGATAGGCAGCTCCCCTGGGGCACACCGGCACGGATGGGCTGCTCCGTAGACAGGACGTCTTCAACTGCCACTTGAAAGCGCCTGTCTTGCAGGAAGGTGGCCACAGTCCTAACTATTCGACCTGGAATAGTGGACGTGGACAGCTTGTACAGCAGGCCGATGTGCCAGACGCGATCGAACGCCTTCTCCATGTCGAGCAGCACCATGGCTGCGCATTCACGCTTGTTGCGAGTTGCAGCGAGGTGGTGCGTCACTCTCGTGACTTGCAGCGTGGTGGAGTGCTCGGCACGGAAACCGAACTGTTCGTCGCGTGGCTGAAGGTGGGGCATCATGTGCAGCAGCAGCAGCTTCTCGAAGACCTTTGAGATCGTAGACAGCAACGTGATGGGGCGATAGCTCCCAGGTAGCAGGGTGTTCTTGCCGGGTTTCGGCAGGAGAATGACTCGCCCGAGTCTCCATGAAGTGGGGAAGTGCCCGGTCCGGAGAATCCCGTTGTATAGTCGCGTCACCGCCGCGATGGAGCGCGGTGGCAGGTGACGCAGGGCTTCGTTTGTGACTCGATCCGGCCCGGGGGCCTTCCGGAGCTTCGTGCGGCGAATCATCCTCTGGACCTGTCCGGGGGAGAACACCACTGGGTCCTCAGTGGGAGCTATCGGTCTCTCGAAGTAGCTTCGAAGGTGCTGCCAGACGGCTGCTGCGTGCTGCGTGTCTGGGTCGGGGTTCGGCGCGAACTGCGCCTCCAGGGAGTCAGCGAAAATCTCCGCCCTGTCCTCGGCACGGTAACGGGGGTTCCGTCACTGGCACTGAGGGGGCGGATTGGCGCTGGGGTCCCCGAGAGGCGGCGGCATAGGCGGTGGATACCCGTCCAGTCCTCGCCAGCTTGCTCGATGAAAAGTTGCCAGGATTCGTTCGAAACTGTCGCCAGTTCGCTCGAAATCCTGGCTGCCAGAGCGTTGAGCCGGGTCTTCATGGTCGGGCATCTGGTAGTCTGCCATTGCCTGCGCAGTCTTCTCTTCTCCTCGATCATGTCACGAAGGTGAGCGGGAAGCTGGGGCGGCCTGTGTGCGTGCGAGGTGTCGACCGTCGACACTCGAAGCACGTCAGTCATCGACGCGCTGACGACAGACGAGGTTGGAGTTCCACGCTGTGTGCTTCGCGTTGAAGTCACCGGCGATGATCGTGGGCAGTGGCGAGTCCAGCAAGGTGTGGACGTCAGCCACCGCCAGCCGACAGGACGGCGGCTTGTAGAACGCGAAGACACGCGTGGGTTGGCGCTCGATGCAGATCTCGGCGTACGACGAGGCGTACGACGACTGCAGTTGTGGTACAGGCAGCACTTGATGTATGATTCTCCGACGAACCAGTAATGCCAATCCCCTGTAGGCATTACCCAGCGGCGAGGTGTGATCCACCCGGTAGACATAGTATCCGGAAACCTTCAACTTGTCGGCCGGGTGGAGGTGAGTCTCGCTGATTAGGCCGATATCTACTTGACGCTGTGACAGCAGAAGATTGAGAAGACGGGTCTTCTGTGCAGAGAGCCCGTCGGCGTTCTAGAAGGCAACACGGAGCTCAACCGGCATAGTTGCACAGCTCCATTATGTATCCTAGGATCAGAGGGATAGGGTCCCTCTGCTCCTGGATCGCCACGAGGACCTTCTGCAGGATGCCGATGACGATGGTGGTCCGGGAGTCTACAGACGTTGGTGTTCCCGCCGATGGTGCTGGCAGGGCCGCTCGTGTCGCCTTCGTCCCCTTGGCTGGGGCAGCGATCACGGCGGGTGTCCGGGACTCTTTGGTTGGCCTGGGCGCCTTAGGCGCGGCCACGGCCGGTGTCTTGATGGGGGCGACGGTGGTGCTCGGCGCAGTGCGCGCCGCGCGTCTCCGCCGCCGTCGTCGAGCCGCCCCGGACTGCGACGGCTGGTTGGCAGCAGCCATCAGTGAGCCCGGGGCGTTCTCTTCATTGGTGAGGCCTGGAGAGGCCTTCGGTGGTCCGGTGCGCGCGACTGTACCGGCCTTCTTGTGACGGAACTCCCGTTGGAAGACCGGACAGTTGGCGTTGTTAGCGGTGTGCCCACCGCTGCAGTTGGCGCATGTGGGCGGCTCCTCACGCGGGCGGGGGCACTCCTGTGCCCGGTGACTCTCCCCGCACCGCACACAGGCAATGGGCCTGTGGCAGTTGTGGGAGGAGTGCCGGAACTGCTGGTAGCGGTGGCACTGGGCAGGCCCTCTTCGACCCCTCCAGGCTTCAATCTTGATGCCGGGCATACAGAGGAGCTCCTGCACCTCGTATATGCCCGGCGTGATGTCCGGCGTCCTCTGGAGCTGCGCGAACATGAGGCAGCCCGGTCTCCCGGGGCGCGCGGGGATGGTCCGCACGTGCTCGGGGACGAACCCCAGCTCACGCAGCTCCTCCTCGACGTCCGCCGGCACGGTGTTGGCTGGGAGCCCGCGGATGACCACCTTCAGGCTCCGCTCCGCCGGCAGGGAGTAGCAGAACCAGGAGATTCCGCTGTCCTTCTCCAGCTGGGTAAGGTACCGCTGGATGGTGCGGAACTCCTGGTCTGACTTGGGGATGAAACGGACGCCCTTGCCAAACGGGCGTCCGTTAGGTGCGTGGCCCAGCAGCCTGATGCTGGTCCGGAGGGGGTGCCGGTACGCGGGGGGGTACCGGCAAGCACTGGTGGCCCATGTGGGGCCGTGGGTCCCGCGGGCGAAGGCGGGCGCTTGCCCGCTCGGGGCTTCAGTGTGGGCGGCGGGCTCGGCGAGGCGGCGATGGCAAGCGCGCCGCAACGGTGCCGGGCAGCGGGGTGGCAGAACGTGGAGCCAGCTGGGCCCCGCGCAGTCTGGGGTCCCGCTGCTCCAGCGGGGTGAAAATACCTGGGTGGGGATGGGGGTGGGGCCGGGCAGGACGCGCGGCGTCCCGTTCCTCCGGGGACCGCAGTGGTGGCAGCAGGCGGGGCGGCGACGGGCTGGAGGCTCCGACGACGACGCTGGTGGGCGGGAACATGGCCCGCGGCGACGGTGTGCGCAGCAGCAGGCTGGCGGCAAAAGATTCGTCACCCGCGCCGCTCGCGGGTGCTGTCAGGCGGATGGGTGCTACGCCTGTAGGGCGACCTCGTACACCGGCTACGGCTTCCAAAGCCGTGCCGAGGTCGCGGGTAGGGAGGGCCGCCCCCCTGCTTCGCAGGACGCCTCCGCGTCCACGACGAAATATCAGAGGGCGGCGCACTCCCTTGGTTGATGGCAGTGGTGGCGGCATATTACCGCCACCAGCACAACACGAAAGCACTCAAAAAAAAAAGTCACTGGTACTTACGTGTACACATCACGGAACGAACAAACACAAAATGGCGGCACAGAATAACACGAAAAACACGTGGCGGCTAGCGGGGCGGGACGACCGCGTGGTGCGGCCCAAGCTGCACCACCGGCACACCGTAACCCCCCGACCCGGCACCCGGGGCTTGCCGCTGGTGGCAGACCGGGAACACGAGCCGGGACGCAAGGCGCGAACTCCGGTGATGCAACTGGGTGCAGTTAGTGACGCGCGACCGCCGCGCTTGGAGCGCGGAGAAGCACTGAGGCGTACACGCGACAACTTCGAGGCACGAGCACCGGCAACAACGCGACGCGACCTTTCGCTCGGCGGTGTCTGACCCGTCTGATTTATTAATCACCCTTACGTTTAGAATAAATACTCGTGAGTAACCAGGAAAAAGATCTTATTACTCCTAGTTGAACTATGGGCACTGCTACTTGTCTGTAGTCCTATTGATAGAACCACGGACATGTAAAAATGTCCGTAGTACTACCAGTAGCACTACGGGTAATGTTAGGTGCCCATGGTCCTACTGATAGAACTAGGGGCAAAAAAAATGGCCCGTGGTCCTACTAGTAGGACCAGGTAGTAGGACCACGGACAACATGCCTCCTCGCTGTCCAAATTGGATATGAGAGGATGTTCCCAGACTCGTGAGATCACGGTAAATAGAACCTTTGATCTGTATCGACGACTGCTTCGATTTATTTGATACTGTTTGTCACAAGTACGATTATCCTTTTTCCGACTCGTACTTTTAGGTTAGGTGTGAAACTTATAGCTCGATAAATAATCTTGAGGTCAGACCATGGACGTATTATAAGAGAGGACATGCCATAAGCAACTGTGCACAGTGCAATCTTTAAGTGAGCACTGACGTCATAAAATTTGCGCGTGATTTCAAAAAGTGGGCGTGGCTTATCAGTGTACAATCAGCTTTCTTACATGTATACTTATTCTGTGACAGTTCAGTAATTTTTGTGGAAATAAAAGGATAAAAGAAGATAAAAATGAAGTGTTGTGTTCTATCATGTAAAAAATATTCAGATAGACGTTCTGAGGCTAAGAATCGGATCACATTTCATGCGTAAGTAATTTTAATTGTATTTTTTTTAGAATTGTTCTAGAAAAATCTCTTCACTTTTGACCATTTTGACATCTTCAAATATATTACTACTCGAAGATGATGGCGGCGTTTAGTTTTACGAACACGTAATATAAATAGCTACTTATATTTTACTATTAACATTTTATACTAATTAAATATACAGGAATTCGTTCAACGTTAACTCGTAAGTGATTTTTAATTGCTAAAATATTTCTCTGTAGTTTTTATAGAGCCGTCCGCGTCTAAGTCGCTATCTATTGACAACTGGCAACAATAAACATAAAACTTCAAAAATACAGGGCCGCAATTAGAAACTGGTAATTTTACAAGACAAGTTTCCTACGACTGTTTCATAATGGGCTGTAAAATTGAATATTATTATTCAAAGTATGGCTAAATATTAAATTTAATTCAAGAACTGTAAGGTACCTCCACGTCAGCAAAGTTATAGACTATATAACATCACGCTAAAAATGATAGGAGCGGAGCAGCAACGAAATATGTACAAAAACGAGAAAATAGTATATTTTGAGACCATCCATTTTTAATTCCGCGACCAAAAGCCGCAGCCTCTCATACGTCCATTGCCGAGCGCTTAAGGGAAAAGTGTTATAACGGTGGGTGGCTATCCCGCCGTCCTCGGGCCCCGATCATGGAGGTATCGCTGGTCCTGGGCGTAAATAAGTCTGCGGCGCCCTGGCCGTTGACTACGGAACTCAGTGGGGATGGTACGTTTCCTCACTCTCTCAGCCGCCTCCTTCGCGAGCATGACCTGCTCGCAGAAGGACACGCATGGACTCTAGCGAGAGGGTATCCACGCCCAGACCCACTATGAGGTCTCGGCGCTAACTCGCCCACGGTCAGAACTCCACCAACGTGTGGAGTGCAGTGTCTTCGTCAGAGGCCTCGCAGTGTTGACACTAGGGTGTTACCTCACGATGGATGCGAAACAGATACTTAATGAAGCCAAGGTTATCAACGGTCTATTTAAAATAGACACGTTGTTGGCCGTCAATCTACCCGCCCATACGGGAGCCCCGTATAGGGCCCCGTTATACTTTAGACGTGGATATAATCCCTACAAATTTCGACAGTTCAGTTTGAGATAGGTATATTTGCAATTCAAAAAATATAAAACTCCTTTGTACCAAAAATCTGACTACGTCCCTGTTAGGAGTGTGAGATAGTTAAAACTACGTAGTAAACTGACATTTTAATGAAGTAAGTAGATTTGCTATTGATTGAAAATAAAGAAGTGTCGTCACCACTCCTTCACACCCGCGAAGTGTCACACTTTGTCTAATAGAAAAATTGTATTACACCACCTCTACTCTTAGAATATCTCTATGGGTCAGACTATTGAGATTTATGAGTAGTGAAATAGGTCGGCGATTCTGCGCCTCGCCTTTTTATTAATTCGTCAGGCTATCTAGAACCTTCTGTTCAAGAAAAACCAGGGGGCCTAGACAAGATGCATTCGCTTCGAAGCGATTCGTTTGCGACAGTCGCCATCGCTTTGAAGATAACGATGTCAATTGGTAGACAAAGTCAATTGAGGTTCGTTTTCGTCTAGGCAATAGCGTTGGTCGTCACTTCTACCTTTTCTCTATGATCTGGAGATCTTGTCGCTGTCACAACAGTGTCAACAACTCAATGGTGTCACATCAGTTTTATTTATTACAAGCGGGATTTGCTAAACAGTTTATAAATAATATATGGAGGAATAATACCTAATTGTATTGGATATTACATTGAATTAAAAGTAAGTAGTTATTCTATTAATATTACAAATGTGTTTGTGAAGATGTTATAAATAAAGTCTTGACTTATTCCATGAAAAGAATTAATATTTTTTCCTTTTTCAGGAATAAAATCTAGTGCAAGGGAAATATAATAAACTAATAAAGAGCAATTCGCTACCCTTTTGAAGTTTATGGAAAGGTGCAGTACTTTAATCAGTAAAATAAAGCGATTTTACATAAAATTTAACATGAGCAAGAGTAACAATGGCGCAGTTTACAATTAAATATTCCATTCATATTCCAGCCACGGGGATCTATCAAGACCTCAGCCTGGGTTTCAAAGCCTGGCACAAAAACGTTCCTCGGGAACAACTCAATCCATTGGTGAACATTGCATCAAAATCCATTGTATAGTTTTAAAGATCTAAGTATACATAGGGAATGGAATCGATTTTGTTTTTTAATATGTTATTATGAGTGTGATAGATATGCTTATGATTTTGTAATGGTATATCACCCCCCATGGGTTAAACCGTAATGTCGCCAGGAGACCCGTGAGGGGCTCTTGGAGGGTACCCTGAGCCTCTTGGTGAAATGGTAATGTCTATCGTCTATGTATTGTAAACAATAAGTTGGTTGATTTATGCTGGCACAGTAACTTAAAGAATTGTTTTAGGTATAACCTATCATCATTCACCGAGCCTTTTCCCAACTCAGTTGGGGTCGGTTTTCCAGTCTAACTGCGATTTGGCTGAACTTCGATATTTTCGTGAAGCGACTGCCATCTGGCCTCCACAACCCATGGGCGATATCGAAGTTCTGTAGTTAGAACGGTCGGATTTTTGATTTAGGGCTCCAACCACCCCTAACGACTGCCATAGATGTTAGTATGACAACCGGGACTGACGGCTTAACGTGCTCTCCGAGGCACGGAGGGGTCTCAATGTCTTAAGAAATGGTCACCCATCCTAAGACCGGCCTGAGTCGATGTTGCTTTGCAATGTGTTAACATTGTCGGTTACCACTAGACCACGAGCCCCAGGTATAACCTATAACTAGGTATAATATTATTATAGTATTAGTAGTAGGTTTCATGGCTAAGTTAAGGTTATAAATAAACATTATTTTATAACCAGGCTACATCTTTAATTTAATATTCTATTTAGGTACCTGACATCTATATCCTAACATAGTATGATATCTATGCCACTGAATCCAGACTACTTCTTTAATTTAATATTCTACTTAGGTACCTGACATCTATATGTATATCATAACATAGTATGATATCTATACCCATGAAACTAGGCTACTTCTTTAATTTAATATTCTACTTAGGTACCTGACATCTATATCATAACATAGTATGATATCTATACCCATGAAACTAGGCTACTTCTTTAATTTAATATTCTACTTAGGTACCTGACATCTATATCATAACATAGTATGATATCTATGCCACTGAATCCAGACTACTTCTTTAATTTAATATTCTACTTAGGTACCTGACATCTATATGTATATCATAACATAGTATGATATCTATACCCATGAAACTAGGCTACTTCTTTAATTTAATATTCTACTTAGGTACCTGACATCTATATCATAACATAGTATGATATCTATACCCATGAAACTAGGCTACTTCTTTAATTTAATATTCTACTTAGGTACCTGACATCTATATCATAACATAGTATGATATCTATACCAATGAACCCAGACTACTTCTTTAATTCAATATTCTACTTAGGTACCTAACATATATACCTATGCGGATGTGCATCCAGGCCAAAAGTTGCCAGCTTGCATAATGTTTTGTTTTTTTTTTTAATTTTTTTATTATTTTCTTTACCTACATAATGTTCCTTTTCTTTATTAATGTTTAACTATGTTTATTTAGGTGTTTCTTTTTCTTTATTCTTTATTTTTTTCCTTGTATTTCAATGTTATAGTATTTATATTCTCTCTCTTTTTTTTTGTTTTCTACCATCAGGCCGTCTCTGAAAACCAGTGCTGTCTGCCTTGCACCACGCAGACAGCATAACGCTGAGAGACGGCCATTTACTCCACATTGTATTATTATTATTTTATTTATTGTTATATATACAAAGCTGTTATTGTTTTCGTTGCGTTTGTTATTTTATATTATTAAGTAGAGTAAATAAATGCTTTTTCTTTCTTTCTTTCTTCTAAATCATAACATAGTATGATATCTATACCAATGAATCCAGACTACTTCTTTAATTCAATATTCTACTTAGGTACCTAACATCTATATCATAACATAGTATGATATCTATACCAATGAACCCGACTACTTCTTTAATTCAATATTCTACTTAGGTACCTAACATCTATATCATAACATAGTATGATATCTATACCAATGAACCCAGACTACTTCTTTAATTCAATATTCTACTTAGGCACCTAACATCTATATCATAACATAGTATGATATCTATACCAACGAACCCAGACTACTTCTTTAATTTAATATTCTACTTAGGTACCTGACATCTATATCATAACATAGTATGATATCTATACCAATGAACCCAGACTACTTCTTTAATTCAATATTCTACTTAGGCACCTAACATCTATATCATAACATAGTATGATATCTATACCAACGAACCCAGACTACTTCTTTAATTCAATATTCTACTTAGGTACCTAACATCTATATCATAACATAGTATGATATCTATACCAATGAACCCAGACTACTTCTTTAATTCAATATTCTACTTAGGCACCTAACATCTATATCATAACATAGTATGATATCTATACCAACGAACCCAGACTACTTCTTTAATTTAATATTCTACTTAGGTACCTGACATCTATATCATAACATAGTATGATATCTATACCAATGAACCCAGACTACTTCTTTAATTCAATATTCTACTTAGGCACCTAACATCTATATCATAACATAGTATGATATCTATACCAACGAACCCAGACTACTTCTTTAATTTAATATTCTACTTAGGTACCTGACATCTATATCATAACATAGTATGATATCTATACCAATGAACCCAGACTACTTCTTTAATTCAATATTCTACTTAGGCACCTAACATCTATATCATAACATAGTATGATATCTATACCAACGAACCCAGACTACTTCTTTAATTCAATATTCTACTTAGGTACCTAACATCTATATCATAACATAGTATGATATCTATACCAATGAACCCAGACTACTTCTTTAATTCAATATTCTACTTAGGCACCTAACATCTATATCATAACATAGTATGATATCTATACCAACGAACCCAGACTACTTCTTTAATTCAATATTCTACTTAGGTACCTAACATCTATATCATAACATAGTATGATATCTATACCAATGAACCCAGACTACTTCTTTAATTCAATATTCTACTTAGGCACCTAACATCTATATCATAACATAGTATGATATCTATACCAATGAACCCAGACTACTTCTTTAATTCAATATTCTACTTAGGCACCTAACATCTATATCATAACATAGTATGATATCTATACCAATGAACCCAGACTACTTCTTTAATTCAATATTCTACTTAGGCACCTAACATCTATATCATAACATAGTATGATATCTATACCAATGAACCCAGACTACTTCTTTAATTCAATATTCTACTTAGGCACCTAACATCTATATCATAACACAGTATGATATCTATACCAACGAACCCAGACTACTTCTTTAATTCAATATTCTACTTAGGTACCTAACATCTATATCATAACATAGTATGATATCTATACCAATGAACCCAGACTACTCTTTAATTCAATATTCTACTTAGGCACCTAACATCTATATCATAACATAGTATGATATCTATACCAACGAACCCAGACTACTTCTTTAATTTAATATTCTACTTAGGTACCTGACATCTATATCATAACATAGTATGATATCTATACCAATGAACCCAGACTACTTCTTTAATTCAATATTCTACTTAGCTACCTAACATCTATATCATAACATAGTATGATATCTATACCAATGAATTGAGATACAGTGTCTCGCTGAAGCTCGAGAGTGGCTGGACCGATTTGGCTGATCTTGACCTTGAATTGATGTGGTAGTTTTAGGAAGGTTCAACCAATTGTAGTAGGTACCTATGCTACAATTGGTTTAGTACTAGGTATGATACTTAGTACTAGCTACAGTACTCGGCACAGTAGTGGAGATACTTACTAGGTGGGATGAATCGTCATCACACAAGTAATTGTATGTAGTTGTCTTTAGTTTTATTAAACTACCCACATTAAAAAAATACTGTTAGATTTTATGTTACCGTAAATACCACGTAATAGGACATAAGTGTAACAGTACATATATTTCTATACATACATATATATTATCATAGCTCCAGCCAGAGCTCTGCTCTACCCCATAAATCTAACAAGTGCATAGAGTAATTATAACGATAATAAGGTTGATATAGTCACCCTCTCTTTCCCATTAAAGTAGGCAGACATATATCCATAATATGGCATACTATTATGTTTTGTGAGCCCTATAAAAAAATCAACATTTTTTTGCAGACTTAACCCTTATTAACAAGACTTATTAAGAAAAGGTGTTAAAGTAGAGAATCAAAGACAGATTTTTGTAGAATCAATAAACATTGTTTAATGCTGAAATAAAACTTGTTTTTTACTTTTGTGCAACTAGAGATATTTTTCCCGACATAATAATATTATAGCCTGTTATGATTGAGCATCGATCTTCTTTGGATTATTTAGCTAGGAGGAGCAGCGGAGTATGCAGGTTGTCGTGCATCCTCGTGCGTCCTCCAATGTGCCTTCAGCAAGCCCAAGCATCGCTCTATTGTGTTTCGAGTTTGCACATGGGGCGACGTAGGTATATGTCGATGCTCGATACCCCGGTGTGGCATCTAATATGGGCTTCGTCAGCCAAGGCCGCTGTGAATCACCTGCAACAATCACATAGGTCATGATATATATATTATATAAGTATATCTGTTATCAAAATTACTTTACCGGCGACGAGAAAAATAATCACGCGGACGAAGTCGCGGGCGACCACTAGTAATACATAATTACTAGCCGTCCTACCTTCCCTGAACTGGCTAATTTTGGTCTTGAAATAGTCGTTTAAGACCAAAATTAGCCAGATCGGTCGGTACGATTGGCGGTATGAAGTTCACCGGGATAGCTTTCGACACCTACCAGGTTCTATTGTAAATCTAAACTTATCTCAAATCTATATATATCTAATAAATTTCTAGAATTGATTACTTGCTTTTAGGGTTCCGTACCCATAGGGTACAACGGTAACCCTGTTACTGAAACTTCATCTGTCACTATTTTTTAGATTTACGCTGGATGTGTCTGATACTCAGTTTACCTAGGTCGCGTTATGCCTAACCAAAAGTAGAACTAGGCATAACGCTAGTTAGACTTACTTCGATACAGGCCAACAGCTATTAAGACCAAATAATAACCAGACCAACTTAGATTTAGTCTTTTAGCGCTTTCTTTCGAAAGTACTATTTTATGCGGGTGGAGCCGAGGTCATCAACTTGTATCAATGTAATTTTTTTATTTTTTATTTATATATGCTTTATTGTACTCCAATACAGTATTAATGTATACAGAGCTTACTATATCTAAGAGCAGTACAATGGACGGCCTTATCGCTTAAAGCGATTTCTGCCAGGCAACCTTTGGATGGAAAGATCTTGTAGAACGAAAAGGTAGTGGTAGAACATAACATAGCATCACGCCTTTTTCCCCGAAGGGGTAGGCAGAGGTGTGCAAACACCCACATCTCGCCAGCTATGTTAGGTCCCATGTAATAGGGGGCGAGCCTATTGCCATCTACCGGGCACAAGTTCCAGACTCTGGGATAATTATCTGGATAAAATTCTAAAGAGAATTATACATTATCCACCAGACCCGGGAATCGAACCCGAGACCTCGAGTGTGGCAGTCCGTACATAGTACCATTGTGCCACCGAGGTAGTGGTAGGCGTAGGTAAATATGCTTAACTAATATAAATACTTAATACATACATGTAGGTATATACTTAAACACACACACACACATAAATATATATGTACATATATTATTATATTTAAAGATCATAATGTCAAACGACTTAGGCAAAATGGCGACTTAGGCAAACAGATACTTAGGCTAAAAGCTAATCGAAAATGAAGTTTAGGCATAACGCGAGCTAGGTAAACTGAGTATCAGACACATCCAGCGTAAAGCCTAATAACTTCGTAGATGTGTACTTTTTTATGGCAGGATTATACATGCATTTAGTATAAATTTATACAAAATATCGATGTGTTTGTTTCAAATTTCGTTACAAGTATAAGTAAATTAGAGGCAAATATATTTTTTAAGCATCTCAATTGAGGAGCCATTTAAAATGTGCCATATCTCCTAATCTACTCATTATTAATTACTGAATCTTGCCCTACAAAACTAATATACTACTAAATGACGAAGAAATTGCGCATTAATTGAACTACTGCTTCTTTGAAAAATGACGACCCCTAAGTAAGGGTCTGAGGAGCCACATATAATGTATGATAACTTTTTTAATTTTAATACTACAAACTCAGATTTTGTCTACTAACTACTCTCGAATGTACTAAATCATACCTAATTTTGATAAATATTCATCCATGATTTTCCTAGTTTTGACGAGGCTCCTCAATCTAAACATTTAGATTGAGGAGCCACCTTTATGGTCTTATAACTTTTGAAGTAAAAAATCGAGGACTGAGGCTACAACATTTTTAAACTAACTACTAAATACCTAAGTATCAATTTCATTAAGATACGCCAAGTGGCTCCTCAATCTAAACGGACATTATTATTATACAATGTATATTATATTATAGATTGTATTGCAATAGATTTATGAATGATAAATTGACAGACTATTCTTAATTTCTTCATAATAAAAATACTTCGTAAGTACTTACCCTCTGAACATTTAGGGATGAAATTCTTTTCGGTTTAAACTACAAGTGCTCGTCGGATTGATAACAGCAACATGCGTGAAATCTATGCACACGTAGGTAAATGGCATCTCCCTTAGAATCTGTAAAAAAACATACATATTGCTATATATATCTTGCAAAATCAACAACTCCTTGCCTGATGCAATGACTGGTGGTTCTTTGTGTCAGGTGTTGTGTAACACCCACGATCCTTTAGTAGGTACCTACAAGCCGGTGGCAATAAAAACAGAGGGAACAAATTTTACTTGGAATTGGAATAACATAAATTAATAAGTTCCTTTAATAGGTAAATTTAAACCAAAACAATAAAACTTAACAAATGATATTAATCAATTTCTTATTGTCTTACCTTTAATTCCAAAGGTATCTCTCGAGACCCTCTCTATCTCGTAGGTAGCTCACAAATTTATAAAAGATAACTTATTTATCGTCTCAGACAAATATTGAATATTTTCATTATGCGATGTCCACAGTAAGCGCAGTGTAAGCATTTTATTCGTTTATTTATAATTAAATCAAATAAAAACAATCTTGTTACTTGTTAATTTATTATTCTTACTATCAATCTCAATTCTCAGCAACTATTTACACACAACATCGCCATTTTGTTCGCTTGCGATAGGGATCTAGCGTTCGCTGCCTTTAAGAAGACAACATTCGGTAACGCGCGCTGGCGCTTGTCATAAAGTGCCACTTGGCTAAGCATTTCTATAGAATTAATCATTTGACGATGTCGTTTCTATTGATAGAATCGACTGTTTACGACATTGTCTGTCAAATTAGCGATCGCTAAGCGTCGATCACGTGACTAGGCGACAACTACTGTCACTACCATACATTATTAGAACTTTCTATTGGCGTTGTCGCTAATCGATTGCATCTTGGCTAGGCCCCCAGGGGGCCTAGCCAAGATGCTGATAATAATGTATGGGAGTGACAGTAGTTGTCGCCTAGTCACGTGATCGACGCTTAGCGATCGCTAATTTGACAGACAATGTCGTAAACAGTCGATTCTATCAATAGAAACGACATCGTCAAATAATTAATTCTATAGAAATGCTTAGCCAAGTGGCACTTTATGACAAGCGCCAGTGCGCGTTACCGAATGTTGTCTTCTTGAAGGCAGCGAACGCTAGATCCCTGTCGCAAGCGAACAAAATGGCGATGTTGTGTGTAAATAGTTGCTGAGAATTGAGATTGATAGTAAGAATAATAAATTAACAAGGAACAAGATTGTTTTTATTTGATTTAATTATAAATAAACGAATAAAATGCTTACACTGCGCTTACTGTGGACATCGCATAATGAAAATATTCAATATTTGTCTGAGACGATAAATAAGTTATCTTTTATAAATTTGTGAGCTACCTACGAGATAGAGAGGGTCTCGAGAGATACCTTTGGAATTAAAGGTAAGACAATAAGAAATTGATTAATATCATTTGTTAAGTTTTATTGTTTTGGTTTAAATTTACCTATTAAAGGAACTTATTCATTTATGTTATTCCAATTCCAAGTAAAATTTGTTCCCTCTGTTTTTATTGCCACCGGCTTGTACCTACTAAAGGATCGTGGGTGTTACACAACACCTGACACAAAGAACCACCAGTCATTGCATCAGGCAAGGAGTTGATGATTTTGCAAGATATATATAGCAATATGTATGTTTTTTTACAGATTCTAAGGGAGATGCCATTTACCTACGTGTGCATAGATTTCACGCATGTTGCTGTTGATAACAGCAACATGCGTGAAATCCGACGAGCACTTGTAGTTTAAACCGAAAAGAATTTCATCCCTAAATGTTCAGAGGGTAAGTACTTACGTAGTATTTTTATTATGAAGAAATTAAGAATAGTCTGTCAATTTATCATTCATAAATCTATTGCAATACAATCTATAATATAATATACATTGTATAATAATAGGTAATGTCCGTTTAGATTGAGGAGCCACTCGTATTTTAATTAAGTTGATACTTAGGTATTTAGTAGTTAGTTTCAAAATTTTGTAGCCTCAGTCCTCGATTTTGTAGTATAATAGGTAGGTACTTCAAAAGTTATAAGACCATAAAGGCGGCTCCTCAATCTAAATGTTTAGATTGAGGAGCCTCGTCAAAACTAGGAAAATCATGGATGAATATTTATCAAAATTAGGTATGATTTAGTGGCATTCGAGAGTAGTTAGTAGACAAAATCTGAGTTTGTAGTATTAAAATTAAAAAAGTTATCATACATTATATGTGGCGCCTCAGACCATTACTTAGGGGTCGTAATTTTTCAAAGAAGCAGTAGTTCAATTAATGCGCAATTTCTTCGTCATTTAGTAGTATGTATATTAGTTTTGTAGGACAAGATTCAGTAATTAATAATGAGTAGATTAGGAGATATGGCACATTTTAAATGGCTCCTCAATTGAGATGCTTAAAAAATATATTTGCCTCTAATTTACTTATACTTGTAACGAAATTTGAAACAAACACATCGATATTTTGTATAAATTTATACTAAATGCATGTATAAGCCTGCCATAAAAAAGTACATATCTACGAAGTTATTAGGCTTTACGCTGGATGTGTCTGATACTCAGTTTACCTAGCTCGCGTTATGCCTAAACTTCATTTTCGATTAGCTTTTAGCCTAAGTATCTGTTTGCCTAAGTCGCCATTTTGCCTAAGTCGTTTGACATTATGATCTTTAAATATAATAATATATGTACATATATATTTGTGTGTGTGTGTTTAAGTATATACCTACATGTATGTATTAAGTATTTATATTAGTTAAGCATATTTACCTACGCCTACCACTACCTCGGTGGCACAATGGTACTATGTACGGACTGCCACACTCGAGGTCTCGGGTTCGATTCCCGGGTCTGGTGGATAATGTATAATTCTCTTTAGAATTTTATCCAGATAATTATCCCAGAGTCTGGAACTTGTGCCCGGTAGATGGCAATAGGCTCGCCCCCTATTACATGGGACCTAACATAGCTGGCGAGATGTGGGTGTTTGCACACCTCTGCCTACCCCTTCGGGGAAAAAGGCGTGATGCTATGTTATGTTCTACCACTACCTTTTCGTTCTACAAGATCTTTCCATCCAAAGGTTGCCTGGCAGAAATCGCTTTAAGCGATAAGGCCGTCCATTGTACTGCTCTTAGATATAGTAAGCTCTGTATACATTAATACTGTATTGGAGTACAATAAAGCATATATAAATAAAAAATTAAAAAATGCCTATAGATATATACAAGTTGATGACCTCGGCTCCACCCGCATAAAATAGTACTTTCGAAAGAAAGCGCTAAAAGACTAAATCTCAGTTGGTCTGGTTATTATTTGGTCTTAATAGCTGTTGGGCTGTATCGAAGTAAGTCTAACTAGCGTTATGCCTACTTCTACTTTTGGTTAGGCATAACGCGAGCTAGGTAAACTGAGTATCGGACACATCCAGCGTAAAGCTAAAAAATTGTGACAGATGAAGTTTCAGTAACAGGGTTACCGTTGTACCCTATGGGTACGGAACCCTAAAAGCAAGTAATCAATTCTAGAAATTTATTAGATATAGATAGATTTGAGATAAGTTTAGATTTACAATAGAACCTGGTAGGTGTCGAAAGCTATCCCGGTGAACTTCATACCGCCAATCGTACCGACCGATCTGGCTAATTTTGGTCTTAAACGACTATTTTAAGACCAAAATTAGCCAGTTCAGGGAAGGTAGGACGGCTAGTAATTATGTATTACTAGTGGTCGCCCGCGTGATTATTTTTCCCGTCGGCGTCGCCGGTTTGATAAAAGATATACTTATATAATATATATCAAGACCTATGTGATTGTTGCAGGTGATTCACAGCGGCCTTGGCTGACGAAGCCCAAGTTAGATGCCACACCGGGGTATCGAGCATCAACATATACCTACGTCGCCCCATGTGCAAACTCGAAACACAATAGAGCGATGCTTGGGCTTGCTGAAGGCATATTGGAGGACGCACGAGGATGCACGACAACCTGCATACTCCGCTGCTCCTCCTAGCTAAATAATCCAAGGAAGATCGATGCTCAATCATAACAGGCTATAATATTATTATGTCGGGAAAAATATCTCTAGTTGTACACTAAAGTAAAAAACAAGTTTTATTTCAGCATTAAACAATGTTTATTGATTCTACAAAAATCTGTCTTTGATTCTCTACTTTAACACCTTTTCTTAATAAGTCTTGTTAATAAGGGTTAAGTCTGCAAAAAAATGTTGATTTTTTTATAGGGCTCACAAAACATAATAGTATGCCATATTATGGATATATGTCTGCCTACTTTAATGGGAAAGAGAGGGTGACTATATCAACCTTATTATCATTATAATTACTCTATGCACTTGTTAGATTTATGGGGTAGAGCAGAGCTCTGGCTGGAGCTATGATAATATATATGTATGTATAGAAATATATGTACTGTTACACTTATGTCCTATTACGTGGTATTTACGGTAACATAAAATCTAACAGTATTTTTTAATGTGGGTAGTTTAATAAAACTAAAGACAACTACATACAATTACTTGTGTGATGACGATTCATCCCACCTAGTAAGTAACCACTATATTTTTATTGTAAGAACCTTCTAAGATAATATAGGGGAACTGAGGGTTCCCCTCTGCAAGGATTTAATGTACTTTTAGCCTAGGATACAATTTAGGTCTATTCTAGGTGCTATGTTATTCAGTAATACAGGGTATATGGTTGGTGCGCTTGGTCGGTAACGTTAGTGTATCTTTATGAAGATACTGTGGTAATTAAGGGTAATAGGTTAAGGGATTTTATAAGATACTTTCCCGGTGAAATACGCCACTCCTGCAAGCCGGCAGACACCGTCTCTGTTCCGGTCTCTGCCCACTCCAGGCAGAAGGAAGCTGGGTTCTCACCCAGGTAGTATGGTAGTACCGTAAGCCTCCTAGAACAGGAGTTAAAGACTTATTCCATGCATTATGGCCACTGTTATTATCTAAGCGCCTACCACGTCGTACATATTATGTGTACATACCTTTCGGAGGCGAATATCCAAGCTTCACCCGATTAAATCCAGCTAACACATGCAAAGCATGCATGCGTATCGTGTAAGTCGGTCTCTAGCCAATCCTGGCCAGATCAGGCAAAGATTCCTGTTTAAATTTAGTGAGACAACTCCAGACACGTGTGCGTTCAAACTCAAACCTGTAAGGAACGAGAACCCACTGTCAAAATATACAGTACATACGCTAACTCACGCTAGCACAACAACATTTTATCTAAAACTTACCAAACTTCGAAATAAATTACAATAAATTAAATTGTAATATAAATATGTGATGCGAGCGTAGCTCGCTTGTATAAAATGGCTGTCACACAAGTCACGTGGTCCAGCGTCCAATCCTGGTCAAAATCAGGCAGACTCCTGTTTAGATTTGGTAGGACAAAATCAGACGTGACACGTGTGTCACACAACGTGCACTCGTACCCTGAAATCAACGAGAAATCCCTCTGTAAAATCATACAGCAGACACGCTAACAACGCCAGCGACAGGAAGATTTCGGTTAAAACTCACCAAACGTTGAAATGTTAATATTAATGGTAATAGAAATAACCCGTGCGGATCAGTTCGCTTGTGAGAATGTAAAGATGGCTGTCTCAAAGTCCAATCGCCGACGCGCCGCCCGGCGTCCAATCACAGCTCACCTCACAAGATTTAATATTGCCAATAGATTATCCCAATTTCAACTGGAATTTAAACAGTTGAAATGGAATATCGACAACACCAGTCAGTGGCCTGTTTATTTTTTATTAGACGGGAAACGAAATGTCCTTAAAAGTAAAACTATTCCAAACCGGTCCCACACGAATTTATACTATTTATAGATAAAACCTATAAACAGTTGAGTAGTAGAACTGGTGAAAAAGTCGCCACACCATATCCAATGCGGCTCCATCGGGCAACACTGCCCGACGAACCAGACGGCGCCTCGTTTTACGCAGCAAACGTTGAAAACAGCCTATGACTTTATGAACATAAAATACAACATTACAACACCCCCCCAACCACGCAAGAATTCACGTAGGGAATTCGATCCGACGCCCACGTCGGTACTTAAATTAAGGACCTAAAACAAGGAGAAATAACAACAATACAGCGGCACTGACTGCTGTAAAAAAAAATGTTAGGAATAGGTGTCCTTAGCATCATGGTCCCTATAAGGAGCCACGCATCGAGGCCTACGAACTAATTGACATGAACTAACCTAACATGTTAACTTAACCTAATACACAAACAAAAAAAAACATCTGAAGAAAAAAAACCTTGTCAAGGTTGTAATCGGGAATACTAAGTGTGAATACACACAGCACTAATCCTAACATGCAAACAACAATACGTAGAAATTTTAGGTGGACCCTAACGTAAGGTACACACTGTTTAACAAGGTGTGGGTCGTCCTTGGCATCATGGTCAGTCAAGAGACCACGCATCGGGGCCTACGGACTAATCTACACGATTACTCAACTACGGCTAGATAGCCGTAGTGGCAGATGCCAACACTAGTTCAAATAGTAAATGGCAAGAGAGAGAACAAAAAAAAAATGAATATAAGGAAGCACCGAAGTTAACTGTCTCACGATGTGCTCCGCCTGCCTTCTTTGATGCTCGGAGAGAGAATCAAAATCGCGCAGCTCTCGCACCTCCGAAACATGATCAAACTCTGGTGTCCAAAGTGGTCCCATTGCACATTGATACAATTTCAGGGGCAATATTGAAAGCTCTCCAGAAGTTAATACCCAGTAGTAGGGCCGTAGTAACTCCAGGGATAACGTAAAACTTTACAACCTTGGTATTGTCTCCCACCGTGACCGGTAAAAGTACATAACCGGTGACGGGGGAAGACGAACCATTAGCAGCAGTAATTGTATCCAAATCATAAGATACTTGAACCCCAATGTTAGCGAGTTCACTTAAAATAACATTATTAATAATTGAGATTTCAGAGCCTGAATCTAACAGGCCTTCGTAATTAGCTTTATTAATGGTTACGGGTAAAAAGGGACGAGTATCAGAACCGCCAATCACGTGAACCAAGGGCTTGTCCTTAATAGGGAGCCCGCGAGATGTGTTATGCCTTTTGTGGGCAATACACTTATTATTATTATTAAAAAAAAATTTTGTACGATTGGTAAACGTTCTACTGGAAACTGTGGAACGATTTCCCCGGTTCACGCCTACACGTTTTTTTGAATTAGTATTCCTCGGTAGTTGTTGCTTCGTTGAACACTTGGGGCACGTTGAGGCAGTGACGTCTGGTTTACCACATCTATAACAAATCACTATCTTGGGGGCCGTACATTCCTCTAGCGAATGTCCGTTAATACGACAACGAACGCAAAACTTAATTAATGTATTTCTTACCGCCGCACATGTTGCAGACTTATTAGGTTTGTAAGTGTTCGTGTTCGTTGAACACTTAGGGCAAGTTAAGGCAGTGAAGTCTCGTTCCCCACACCTATAACAAATTAATATCTTGGGCGCTTTACATTCCCCAAGCGAATGTCCGTTAATACGACAACGGACGCAAAACTTAATTAATGTATTATTTACTGCCGCACATGTTACAGACTTATTAGGTTTGTAAGCCAAGTCGCGTGCGAGCATTTTGTCGTGTGGCCGCGGTGGTTCGATAAACATACCGGCCCTATACTTTGCATGTTCAAGTAGACGACAATATTTCTTTAGCTCAGACCAAGTACTGACTTGCTGTAGTGCCAGCTTTATGGAATAGAAAGGCCTAATATTATAAGTAACTATAGTTAACTTCTCAGCTTCGGTAATAGGAGACCGTAGTCTCGAAAAATAATTCTGCATTATGCTTAAATAAGTAACAATGTTTTCATCGGGTCCTTGAGTTCGAGAACGGATTTCCTGTAAAAATAGATGGTCGAAGTCGAAGGGTAGGTATTCGTCGAGCATAAAACTCTTTAGCTGAGCCATAGGTAAAGTAAAGTAAGTAAAGTAAATTATAGGTTCAAATACCTAGCGTGACCGGCCAACACACAATTCACCATGGGTATCTCTAAGACCTCTTCTAGTTGTACACAAGTTAATAAATGCGCATAAGTAGTACACTCATGTTAAAAGTTATGATAATACACAGTTATCGAAATACACAACAAAAAAACACATTGTTACAATGATAAAAAGATAAGTAGGGTACAATTAATGTCTTGTATATAGAACATTTGTAAATTGTCAAATGAGACCTGTATATGGTACACCTTTCAATAGAACAAACAAAAAATAAAGATAGTACATAGTAGTAGTATTTAGAAAATAAAAATAGGTTCAACGTTTGGTCATGGTGACACACATCTATGGTTGTGTAATTGTATAGGTACGTTTTCAATGAAAACTTAGATTTAATTGTTAAATTACTATTGACAAAAAGTCAAGTCTTAACTTGGATATGTAGTGAAAACAATACAAAGAAATTTGTATTCATATAGGTAGTTACCCAATCTCCTGTTCAACAACAAAAAAAAATACAAACAGGGTACCAATACTAGCAACCAATAATAAGTAGGTACCAATAATAATATTATGTAAAACAACAAAAAAAAGTATGAATGTCACCAAAGTAGTTTTTTTTTTTTTTTAACTTGTAGGTTAGTTAGGTATAAGCTTATGTCTAGCATTGTTTAGTAACAACTCACCAAGGAGTGTGTATTTGTGTAGTACATCTATTTGAAAAACAAATTAACACTAATAAATACTATGTATTTGTATCGTCACCGACCAACCTTTCAGTAAGCAATGATTACTGACAGGGAAAATATTCGCACATACCAACAAACCAGTTCGAGCGCCATGTAATGTTTATTATTTTGGAAGTTGGGTTGTCAATGATTAGAAATAAAGTATTCATTTAAACCACTATATTTTTATTGTAAGAACCTTCTAAGATAATATAGGGGAACTGAGGGTTCCCCTCTGCAAGGATTTAATGTACTTTTAGCCTAGGATACAATTTAGGTCTATTCTAGGTGCTATGTTATTCAGTAATACAGGGTATATGGTTGGTGCGCTTGGTCGGTAACGTTAGTGTATCTTTATGAAGATACTGTGGTAATTAAGGGTAATAGGTTAAGGGATTTTATAAGATACTTTCCCGGTGAAATACGCCACTCCTGCAAGCCGGCAGACACCGTCTCTGTTCCGGTCTCTGCCCACTCCAGGCAGAAGGAAGCTGGGTTCTCACCCAGGTAGTATGGTAGTACCGTAAGCCTCCTAGAACAGGAGTTAAAGACTTATTCCATGCATTATGGCCACTGTTATTATCTAAGCGCCTACCACGTCGTACATATTATATGTACATACCTTTCGGAGGCGAATATCCAAGCTTCACCCGATTAAATCCAGCTCACACATGCAAAGCATGCATGCGTATCGTGTAAGTCGGTCTCTAGCCAATCCTGGCCAGATCAGGCAAAGATTCCTGTTTAAATTTAGTGAGACAACTCCAGACACGTGTGCGTTCAAACTCAAACCTGTAAGGAACGAGAACCCACTGTCAAAATATACAGTACATACGCTAACTCACGCTAGCACAACAACATTTTATCTAAAACTTACCAAACTTCGAAATAAATTACAATAAATTAAATTGTAATATAAATATGTGATGCGAGCGTAGCTCGCTTGTATAAAATGGCTGTCACACAAGTCACGTGGTCCAGCGTCCAATCCTGGTCAAAATCAGGCAGACTCCTGTTTAGATTTGGTAGGACAAAATCAGACGTGACACGTGTGTCACACAACGTGCACTCGTACCCTGAAATCAACGAGAAATCCCTCTGTAAAATCATACAGCAGACACGCTAACAACGCCAGCGACAGGAAGATTTCGGTTAAAACTCACCAAACGTTGAAATGTTAATATTAATGGTAATAGAAATAACCCGTGCGGATCAGTTCGCTTGTGAGAATGTAAAGATGGCTGTCTCAAAGTCCAATCGCCGACGCGCCGCCCGGCGTCCAATCACAGCTCACCTCACAAGATTTAATATTGCCAATAGATTATCCCAATTTCAACTGGAATTTAAACAGTTGAAATGGAATATCGACAACACCAGTCAGTGGCCTGTTTATTTTTTATTAGACGGGAAACGAAATGTCCTTAAAAGTAAAACTATTCCAAACCGGTCCCACACGAATTTATACTATTTATAGATAAAACCTATAAACAGTTGAGTAGTAGAACTGGTGAAAAAGTCGCCACACCATATCCAATGCGGCTCCATCGGGCAACACTGCCCGACGAACCAGACGGCGCCTCGTTTTACGCAGCAAACGTTGAAAACAGCCTATGACTTTATGAACATAAAATACAACATTACATAACCGACAATGTTAACACATTGCAAAGGTTAAGCAACATCGACTCAGGCCAGTCTTAGGATGGGTGACCATTTCTTAAGACATTGAGACCCCTCCGTGCCTCGGAGAGCACGTTAAGCCGTCGGTCCCGGTTGTCATACTAACATCTATGGCAGTCGTTAGGGGTGGCTGGAGCCCTAAATCAAAAATCCGACGATAGACATTACCATTTCACCAAGAGGCTCAGGGTACCCTCCAAGAGCCCTTCACGGGTCTCCTGGTGACATTACGGTTTAACCCATGGGGGTGATATACCATTACATAATCATAAGCATATCTATCACACTCATAATAACATATTAAAAAACAAAATCGCTTCCATTCCCTATGTATGCTTAGATCTTTAAAACTATACAATGGATTTTGATGCAATGTTCACCAACGGATTGAGTTGTTTCCGAGGAACGTTTTTGTGCCAGGCTTTGAAACCCAGGCTGAGGTCTTGATAGATCCCCGTGGCTGGAATATGAATGGAACATTTAATTGTAAACTGCGCCATTGTTACTCTTGCTCCTGTTAAATTTTATGTAAAATCGCTTTATTTTACTGAATTAAGTACTACACCTTTCCATAAACTTCAAAAGGGTAGCGAATTGCTCTTTATTAGTTTATTATATTTCCCTTGCACTAGATTTCATTCCTGAAAAAGGAAAAAAGATTAATTCTTTTCATGGAATAAGTCAAGACTTTATTTATAACATCTTCACAAACACATTTGTAATATTAATAGAATAACTACTTACTTTCAATTCAATGTAATATCCAATACAATTAGGTATTATTCCTCCATATATGTAGTCTTATTTATAAACTGTTTAGCAAATCCCGCTTGTTTAAATAAATAAAACTGTTGTGACACCATTGAGTTGTTGACACTGTTGGGACAGCGACAAGATCTCCAGATCATAGAGAAAAGGTAGAAGTGACGACCAACGCTATTGCCTAGACGAAAACGAACCTCAATTGACTTTGTCTACCAATTGACATCGTTATCTTCAAAGCGATGGCGACTGTCGCAAACGAATCGCTTCGAAGCGAATGCATCTTGTCTAGGCCCCCAGTTCTACACTCGATTCTATAAGGAAACAACTTGTCACTCAGCGGAAACTCTTCTTCTTCTTCTCTTTTTTATGGCCTCTGCTTGTAGCAATTTACCAATGTCCAGTCAATTCAATTCAATTCTTTTTTATGGCCTCTGCTTATAGCAATTTGCCAATGTCCAGTCTTCGTAAATCAAGTATATAAATCAACAAATAAAAACGTAAAAAAATGAAAAATGTGAATGTGATGTGAAAATGGCGGATGATCTCAACGGAAACTCAACTATAGATAAAAATATCAGCAATATCATTGACATTTACCTTTTTAAGAGAAAATGTCTGACTTGGCTAGTTGATACTCTGCCAAGTTCCCACTAGATCCGCTAGGGTGCGGTATACAATGCGTAGAATTACGTATGGTGAATGAATCATAGTCAAGACTTGACGTTTGTCGAGTTGACATCTATACATCCACTGTCACTAATGACGTTCATAATATCATTACAAAGGTTTGTTTACATTTTGGGAGTGTAATGGAATTACGATGTTACAACCTCCGGACAATCTATAATACGGATAGCCCGTCGCTGCATAGCGTCGAGAGCGTCCAGCAGATACTTCCCGGAGCCGTCTCAGAGGTGAGAGCAGTATTCGACGCAGGGTCTAATCTGCGTCTTGTACAGCAGACACCTCTGGTCCGGTGTAAAGAATCGCTTATCTTATTCAGTATTCCTAGTTTCCGCGAAGCTAGTCCTATATATCTTTCGATGTATTTTTTATTACTGAGCTCTCGACGAATGTCTATGCCAAGTATATCAAGGTTGTCCTTCATTGGTAATAATGTATTCTGAAGAGAGGGTAGGGGAAGGAAAGGGGATTTCTTCGCAGTAAATGCACACGCCTGTGTTTTGCGGGTATTGAACTCAACCAGGTTCTCGGTACCCCATTGAGAGATATTGTCGAGGTAACGGTCGAGATCAGCCACGAGTCGTCGTCTCTCCTCCTCAATCTCAGATCGCCCCGCTCGTCGGGCGAACCGGTTACTCCCGTACAGTGTGCTGTCATCTGCATAGCAATGAATGTTCCCGAGGGATAGCATATTATTGATATGCAGAAGAAAGAGAGTTGGTGATAGTACGGACCCCTGCGGTACCCCGGCATTCACTTGCAAGAAGCGAGAAGCCTGGCCATCGCACAGGACCCGCACTCGGTGCTCGTTTAAAAAGCTGGCAATCCAGCTGCACAGTTGAGGAGGTAGACCATATGCCGGAAGCTTGGAAAAGAGCGAAGCATGCCAGACCCTATCGAAAGCTTTGGCGATGTCCAGGCTAATAGCCAAGGACTCGCCGTGCCTTTCCATAGCCCCACCCCAGACATGCGTTACGAATGCCAGAAGATCACCCGTTGATCATTTTGGCCTGAAGCCGTATTGTCGATCATTGATTAGCGAGTGATCCTCTAGGAGTTGCATGAGCTGCTTATTTATAAGGAGCTCAAGCACCTTGCAAATGACTGAGGTGACAGCTATGAGTCGATAGTTGCCTGGATCGGGTCGATCAGCAGCACATTTTCGTAGCACCACCGCCGGAATGCCGTCAGGGCCACTGGCTTTCCACGTGTCGAGTGACCGCAGCACTGCCCGTATTACACATTGCCTGATAACAATATCAGGCATAGTGTACCCACAGTTGGCGATGGCGGGGGGCTGCAGGCCACGGTCGTCGACCCGGGAATTAGCCGCAAAGAGGTCGGCGAGCATATCCGCTTTCTCTTGGGCTTTGTGAGCCAGTGTGTCTGGGTAACGCAGCGGTGGCAGCGAGGGCTGACAAAAGTTAGATTGCACGGCTTTGGCCAGTTGCCAGAATCCACGGCTGCCCGTGGGATGGGAAGTGAGCTCCTGACCAAGCTGCGCGACGCAGTAGGCATCCGCTCTCTTAAAGGCCCTCTTACTGGATTTTGTGGCCCGGTTGTACGCTGCTTTGAGGTGGTACACGTTTGGGTCGCGCACAACCCGGGCCCTGATCCAGGCGCGATATGCCGACTGTTTTTGTCGAACAGCTTTGGCACAATCTCGCCTGAACCAGGGACGGGCTCTGCGGATACTGGCGACATCAGTGAAAGCTTGAACAACACAGTGGTCGGAACTACCCAATGGGGCTCCTACCGAAACACTGTACTCGGCTGGGCGACTCGTCAACAGTAGATCCAGCAGAGCGGGCCCGTGATCTGACCTCTCTGGTATCCGGGTGATCCCGCATACCATCTGGGTCAGACCGTGGGAGAGAGCGAACGCATGGGCGGCCCTAGCCGCATGATCAGTCTTGAGGGACCCCAGCCATGCAATGTGATGGCCATTGAAGTCCCCAAGATATACTAGGTCAGCGTTCGGGAACCGCACCTGCGCTTCATCAGCCGTCTCGCTGAGGTACTGGAAGAGCTTTGTTGTCTCAGAATCCCCTGTGTGGGAACGGTAGACGCACACGTAGATCTGGCTCATAGAGCCATGGTCTACGTGCAGCCAAAGGACGGAGTTGGAGGGGTTCTCTAGACAGCGCAACCGGCGGCAGCAAACATCCGCCCTAACGAACACGTACACCCCTGCTTCATCTCGAAATTGTTCCTCGATGACAGCCGAGGTAGCCGAGGTAGCCGGGGTAACACGGGTAAGACGTGTCTTCAGAGCATCGTATTTGTGTCTCCGTGAGGAACATCACAGCGGGCCGTGCCGTCTCAAGGTGATGGTGGATGGTAATCCATCGATGCCTCGAGGTTTCCCATGGAGTCCACGGATGTTAGTGAACTCCACCTCGAAAAGTGAAGTTGTGGGGTTTCCTGGGGCCGCTGTGGAACGTTTACGTTTTTTATGTTGCACTGCCATAATGTATATGAAGAAGAGGCCTGAAGACAGGGCCACATTTGGTGCAGCAGTAAGTGACAAAGTGCAGGGGCTAGCTTTGTCTAGAACCATGTGGTTAGGTCGGAGCCGACTCGCCGAACGGAAGGGCTCCCAAACCCCCCTGATGCAAGGCTGCCGCTACCCCACACCGGTTACCACCCGGAGCGGCGATTCCACATCAGGATTATGCACAACATGTGGGGCAGCCTCCTGGGGTGGTTGGTCCCAGGCGGGCCCCATGACTAGCAAGCCACTCGATACATCCTATTTCTATGGGCCCAAGTGCAACTGCTGACAAATGGATGAGGCTCTGGCAAATTATACAAAGCGTCAAGACAAGCAATTCGGATCACCCCTTATTACGTGGGAAAAATCATAGTATTGGCGAAATTTGACCATTTCAAACTTCATATTTATCACACATCAATAGTACTAGTAGGTAATAGTTTGCAATTCGAACTTAATCACAAGGTTTTTCTTTAGTATGATAACTAACTTCTATGCAACTCGTTAATCTATAATATAATTGATATTTTCAGAAAGTAATAAAGATGTTCTTCAACCATCTTCAGCTTTAAAGGGTAGAATATATTCCCTCTACTTTTTTACTATACCTAATTATAAATCGCATTCTTAAACTTTTGGAAGGTATACTTTGAACAAACATTTTCCACAAATTTTAACAGTAGGTAATACTTAAGGTTTCTTTTTAATCCTTTATAAGATGCATGCTGTGACACCTTAAAATGTTGTGCATTAAACATAATTTAATATTTGTTTCTATACTTTATAAGTGATAATGTAATAACTACTGGTAATCCAAATAAATAAATAAATTTTCCATGGTTAATCAAATCGAGAAAAAAATACAAAAATAAAATATTTTGCATTAAGTCGTATATTCGTAGTTTTCGTTTCATATTTACAAAATTATTCTTATTCACTAAATATAACACTTTTTTTTTAATTTTTCGTCTTATGCCTATTACTGTCCTTGCTTTGTAATATACAAACTTAAACACTAATATTTTAACAGAAAATTTCAAATAAAAACAGAAACAAGAGTTTTTACAAAGATTTGAGATCACATTAAGAAGAAACGAGACAGTACTATTTCTATAATAAACAATTTGTACAACAATAAAAAAATAATGAGTCTAATAATCACATTAATCAGTTCACAGCAATAATCCTTTGATATTATAAGCCCGTGTATGATGCGAAGAGATAAGTAGGTACATACTTTTTCACTAACAAACAAAAGTTTTTATTCAATTTCAAATTGTGATTACATACGATTTTCCATGAATGCATTTTGTCCGTTAGTGAAAAATAAGAAAAAAAACTTTAATTATAAGATTTTTCTTTGCGATAACTATAGCCTCTGTACAAATCTAGAATTGATAAATAGAAAGTTATTGACTTTCACAGAAAGTAAATGTTACTCCATTTCTTTAGGTAGGTACTTAATTCGTGACAGTGTCAGAAGCACTGTCAACCACCATTTTTATTGTTTACCTTTATTACTTAAAGAAATGGAGTATAAATTGTAATATTATCGTTTTAAATCTGTACATTGTTTTTAAACCTCTCACATCACCACTTCAATATCATTCTTTAATAACGGTATCCATTTTGAGAGTTGAAGTTACCAGATCCTCGGGGACCCGCAACATTGGGTGTCAAATATTGACGGGTAGCCGCTCCACCAAACGATGAGCTTCCACGATTGCCGAAGTTTCCGGCAGCACCGCCTGAATATGCTCCACCAGCTGCAGCTCCACTGTTGTAACCAGAACCAGCCGCAGCACCTGAAGGGTAACTACCAGCGGAGCCAGCTCCCTCACCGCGGTAGTTGCCTGGAAAGAGAAAATTGTAACCATTGAGAAAAAATAACCAATAAAATAAATATTTTTCGGTGGCGCATTCGGCTTATGTCTTATATATGAAAAATTAAGTACATATTGAAATGTCGAAATTAATATATTTTATTATTTATGCATTTGGCACAATTAGCTGTTCGATGTGAACAAGTACCTGTAGGCTATGTGAAGACAAGCGAAGATTTGTCTAATTCAATTATATTAAAATTATCTATAAAATAGAAAAATTTGAAAGATTTGGTACATGCTACCAGATAATCACTACATATTATAAAACAAAGTCCTTCGCCGCGTCTCTCTGTCTGTTCGCGATAAACTATAAATATATACTCAAAAAATACTGCATCGATTTTTATGCTGTTTTCACTAACAGATAGAGCGGTTCATGAGGAAGGTATATAATTTGTCACGGGCAAAGCCGTGGTTGTCCGCTAGTTGAAATTAAATTCCTATAAACATGTGTCATCCGCGACCTTTACAAGATTGGTCTTAGAAGTGGGGCATTTAATAATGTCTGTTGTCAGTTACTTATTTTGCAATGGCGATCACGCACCTGTATTGTTTATTTTTGTGGCCATGAATCTGGCGGACTACGCGTCACAATTATATGCAATTATAATAATTATGTCTATTTATTATAAACGCTGGTTTATTGTTTATAATTCTTGTATTACATACAATTTATGCATTACAAGAAGAAGTCATGTGAAAATTTTGTAGGTACGCTATGATTTAAAATAATAACTATTAAAAACGTCAGTCTCGGTTGTCACGCAAACACATATGGCAGTCGTTACGGGTATTTGGAGATCTAAAACAAAATCCGACTAGTCTAACTACAGAGCTTCGATATCGCCCATGGGTTGGAGAGTTCAGATGGCTGTCGCTCCACGGAAAATATTTAAGTTCAGCCGCATAGCAGTTAGACTAGAAAGCCGACCTCAACTAGGTTGAGAGAAGGCTCAGTGGATGAAGTTAGGTAATAACTATTATTGAAAGGACTAGACTGATTCAAATAGTAATACAGTTGTCTAGACACTAACTTCAAAGCAACAGTGAAACCATGTTATCGTAATTAAACACAACACCAAAATTCCTGATAATAAAAAATCATGTTCTAAACTCTTTACAAACAAGTTACTTTATAGTATCTTACAAAATATGTATCATTATATCTTTTTGCATTATCCCCTTCAAAACTAAGATATTTTTAGGATCTTAATTTGTAACTTATTAATTATTTCCACGCTCCTTCTACATCAATCTTATACCTAAATTATAAATATCTATTATTCGTCTAATATATAATATAAGTACATTATTATTTAATAATAATAATTCCCACTGACCAGTTAAATGTTTTTGCTCAAAAACGCGTATTGCGTAGCCACAAATGATGCTTCGAAAGCTGTCAAGGTTACAGATGAACGGTACCGTTAAGTGGCTCGAGTTATTTAAATTGTATTATTAAGGCTACTTAGATTGCGGAGATGACCGTGCCATACCAGTATGTGCATTGTACTTAAAATTGTTTAAAGCAACTGATTGGTTGTTTAATATGTACGTATTTACATACAAACGTTGCGGTGTGTCAGAAGATTGCAGTGACTAGAATAGAAAAATGGATGCTTAGATAGGTACCCCAATTAAATAGAGAAGAGGCGTGACAGTTATAGCACGAACTCTGATTAGTTTGTGTTTAGTTTGAGATTAATTGGTGCGGGGACATTGTGTAGAGAAGGCATACAATATACACACACTAAATCACGTATTTAACTCCGAAGAGGCAGACAGCGGCCTTTATTACACTCATATTTCGCCAATTCTATCACGGACATAAAAACTCCACCTAGCTTTTGCCCCAATTCAATAGCAAAACCGCGACCGCCCGGATACGCCCTCGGCAGGATAACCCTAGAGCACCAGTGGCAGTGTAAAAGAAATATCTGACAAAATACAGCTAGCTGTACTAAAAAGAGCTTGTTGGGTACGATTCACATCATAATTAAATTTCCCGAACTCCAACTCGCGTCATCTCAATTGAAGCCCATTTTAAGCTTAATTTTATATACATAATAATAATTTTAACAGTGATTTATTAAGCCTTATAGAGTAATGAATAATTAAAGAATGTGTGGTATGTAACGTTCAATGATAAATTATCAATGTTATTCATATATATATATTCATTCTTCATTACTATTAGATTAGATCCATATTAGTACAAGATGAAGATCATTGTATCACTAGTTTATTAGTCAATATTTAGATCTGTTATGTAAGGTATTTTTTAAGGTTTGCAACGTTGAACCGTTTTAATGAAAATAAAATAAGCCTAATAAAGGTATTGAACTATTTGAATTCTCACTGTTGCGCTTGTGAACTTAACAGAAACTGAGCAAATGATTTCTACATTATATATTATAAAACTATTACATTTTATAGACGTAGGCGGCCGTAGGTACTTCTGTTTAACCAGAGGTGTGTTGACAGCAAACTAGATGTAAAAGTACCGGTTACCAGAGAGCATGTGTTTGAAAACACATAGTTATAAAAGTTATAGAAGCAAAATAACTATGCCAGAAGCAGAATACCATAATCTCTGCCTAGTCCAACGGGAAATAGAACAACTGTATGTATAAATAGAACCTACACGCAACTCTATCGTAATAAGACGCCACTCATCTCTAAAATTGCAATTTACTACATTCAATCACCGAAAACCATGTCTCATTACATACCTATGACCCGTTGAGTAACTATATTGAGCAATTGAGTTTCATACTCAATCTGTCTGTCTCTATGTTACGAAAAGCTCAGGCGTTTTTATCAAACCTCAGAGTTAATTGTATACAATTTTATTCATATTTGCACAGCGGTATAGTAAGTGATGGATTAACATACTACCAATCAAGAGATTTGTAACATGTTTATTATTATGGTATGTCTTAGTTCAATCTGAATTTTTAAGACTTATGTACACGCATTATCGAACGTACAATAGCTGTTAATTATTGTTTAATACTTTTAAAAGTATAGCTGGGGTGATTCTGGTGGACAAAATGAGAAAAATTGCGATACGAGAACGTTGTAGTGTGTTAGAAGAGGCAGTAATTAAAGTAGATAAATCCTTAGATGGTTAGGACAAAATAGAGAGGAGATAAAAGGCGATTGACAAAAGAGATATAATAAGCGAGTGTTATAGGACAAGTTAGCAAGGTGAACATTTATATTTATATTTTAAATGTTTCGGTGGCGTGGTCGGTAGTGAATCAACTTACGACTCCTGAGTCTCGGGTTCGATCCTTAGGTCGAATCAAGTATTTGTGTGATCAACTAATATTTGTTTCGGAGTTTGGGTGTTTTCTATGTATACTAGTGGTTCTGTGAAAATTTCTTCTTCAATTTTCTTTATTACTCTTTCATTTGTCATCCAATCCAAAAAATATCATTCAAATGTTATTCATTGTAAGCAAGGAGTGTGTGTGTAAAGTTTCATGCGAATAGGTTGATAAATACGGCCTCAAACATGCTCTGACAGAACCCGTAGATGAGTACAGACGAAAGAAATTCTCCCCAGTCTGCAAGTTGAAACGGAAATCGCTTCGTTCCCTCCGTCAATTATGATTGTATTTAGAAATAATATATGTAAGTATGTTTATCAGTTGTCTAGATCCCATAACACAAGCTTATAGCTTAGTTTGGGCTAGATAACGTTTTGTGAAAATGTCCATAAATATGTATTATTATGTATTTATATTATTATTGCGACAATATCGTATTGTAAAAAGGCAAGGCTAAAACTACCTTTAACCGGCGAGCATGCATGAAGGTACTTATGAAAGTTAAGTAGGTACCTAAGCGTTTAATTAAGCTAATATCGTAGCAAGTGAAAATCTGTGGTGCCTACCTACTCAAAAAAGAAAGAGCCGTGATTTTATATATATTATTATGTAATATATTTTATTATTGTAATATGCTAAAAAACCTTATTATAGACATCTCCAGCTACCAAGTTCTGGAGTAACAAACATTTAGGTACAAAGTTTTAAATTTCTCTATATAATTATTAATCTGGAAACCTTTACACTTTTGGCCGAAAGGTATGGTTTTCCGGCGCGGGCGGTTCCGGGGCTGGCCGAGAGACAACGCCGATCAAAAGGCACAAAGGAACGTGTCGACATAGATTTAAGTTTTATGGATAGATATGTATTTTAGGTTTCAGTATTTATTATAATAGGCCTTGTTGCCTGAGCAATATTTATATTATTATGTATTCTTATATATCTATGGGCCGTAGATTTGTTTATAAGATCTGTAACTAAGTTACCTGAGAGTAAAAGTTTAAATACGAGTATAATACAAAGTTACCCACAACGTATCACAGCTGATTGATTGACACTAACCATTCATATAAATATACAGTCCATTCAAGTAATATACATTACATTATACAGCAAAAGATTTACTTGCAATATATCAATAGCCACAGCTACTGGCTATAGGTCGGCAGGTCAGTAGTTAACCTACTGAATAGATCTAGTGGACCCTTAATGCAGGTAACAGTATACTGTACGTAATGTCGGTGTAAGAAAGTACTTAACAGACACCACATAATTGATTCTAAATACGGTAGGTTATCAGAACAGACAATCTTCTTCTTTCTTCATCTTTGAAATAAATAATTGACATTACATTTAAACCTACAATAGGCCGAGACGCCCAGGACTTTAATTGGCTGTGCCATAGCGGCTGGCACGTAAGATTTTGTTGCCTTTCATCAACATTTAATCGCAAGGCAACGGGTTTCAAATTGTTTTTCAAAATTACAATATAGCTGCTACTTTTTATTAAATTCATTCGGCCATTTGGACATAACCCATTATAAATGTGCCCGGTGACGGCAATAGGCTTACCCCCTATTACGTGGGACTAAAAATACTGGCAAATTGTGGGTGTGTAATGCACCTCTGCCTACCCCTTCGGGATATAGGCATGATATCTATGTGTGTGTGTATAAATAAAATGGAAGTATCTGTTTGTAGGGCTACCTGTTTCCCCGAAAGGATAAGTAGATGCATAAATACATCCTATTTTTAACTTCAAAAGAAGGAGGTTTTCAATTTGAATGTATTTTTTTATACTTCCTTTATTAACCAATTTTTTTTTTAATTCAAAGCTTTGCTACCCTTGTGGTCGCATTTAAATTAGGTCCCATAAATTTGTAGTCGATTTTTGTGTCAATGTTTGAAGTGTTGGTACCCCGTAATCCTGAGCATATTCTGCGTCTAGCCGGCAATTTTCATATTTGTGGGAATCAAAATTTTTTGCTTCATTAAATTAATGTGTTTAGTTGGATTCTATCAATTGTGTCTCCAAGGGATATATTAAATTCCGCCAGTTACTGTTGTTTCCAAATAGAGGGCAAGCATTTCCACTTTGGCTGCTTGAAATCGCAATAAAATTTAATTGTCAGTAAATTGGATGACAACAAACTGAATGTTATTTAATCTCTACAAACAACAGTTAAAGATAAAAATCAACAGTTTAGACCAAAATGTTAACAATTACAAGTACCAACGTGTCAAAGTTATTAATAAAACAATGAAATATATATCTCTAAATCTATAAATTCCCACGTTACGTAATGAGAACTGTGAACAAACGTCTTATTATGACAATGTTTTCTTAAGAGAACAACGGCAATGGTTATAGTATATTGATGTGCCAACGAGAACAATAAGGTCATAAGTTACTTTAAGAGCCAACACAACACAGATTTTTCAATTCAAACCAGTAGGTCAGAAATTCGCCCGATTAGAGAACATACTTTAACTCGCTATCTATCCAAAGGTTGTCTGGAAGAGATCGCTTTTAGCGATAAGACCGCCTACTATCTTTAAATTATGTCTCCTAATTGTATGTTTTCTTTTTTGTGTAGGTACAATAAAGAGTAATTGAATTGTACTTTTAAACTTTATTCATTACTAATTATTGATCACCGCGGCTTAGCCCGCGTGATATACTCGTAGTTTTCTTGTTCCCGATCCCTTGGAACATAATATATTTACGGGTAGCCTATGTTATTCAAGGATAATGTCAGCTACATATCAGTGAAAGAATTTTCAAAACCGGTTCAGTAGTTACGGAGCCTGTTCAAACAATTATTCAAATATTTCCTCTTTGTAATAATATTAGTATAGAACTATTAATCATCTATATTTCGAGGCTAGACATTTTGGTATGTCTGTATATGATGATGATTAAATGCGATCTCCACGAAATTTGGCACAAGTGCTCGGAATGTAGGAAGAACTTTTAATGTTCACGAGGTCATATTTCAGACGAACCTGGCTTCTGTTATGTTCTTTTAATTGGTGTACTTTTGTACACCAATTAAAAGTAAAGTACTCGTGTACTTTAGTGGTGTATTTTTGATATTATTTATAGTATTGCAGACGAAGCACGCGTTTTATGTTAAATACAAAGTTAGTTCAACCTTTTCATTATAAAGTTCAGTTGTCATTATTTAGATGAATGTTTTATTGCATTCCTGTCCATAATCGATGTTAAAATATGAAAATGTTAAGCTCAATCTAGCAATATAACATTTTACTAGGTAAGTCAGTATTAAATTTTAAACTCTTTTAAACCGTTGATTCACTTGGTGGAACTTTACGGCACCATCAGACACTTCAATGCGACATTAACGTCCCTAATAAAATATGCCCTGTGGTGAAACCGGTCGGTGTAAAATGTAAAACAAAATTATAAAACCCATTCGTAGGAAGATTCATCACAAGCTTTTGAGGTCTGAAAAAAATGTTTTTGCGTCGAAAGAGTAGTTCTATCTTTCTTTATATACCTACTTGTTAGATTTGATTGTGCTCTGTTTATGGGACTGTGAATATGTACATCTTGTACAAACTACACCGTAAAATGCTGACCGCGTAATTATGTACCTAGCTCAAGTGCCCTGAGGTTATCCTTCCAACGGCGTACCCGGGACGCCCAGCAATGGACGTTAGAGTAGTGTTATAAAAAAATGCCAGTTTAAATACCTATAAGAGCAATCTCAGACACCTTTTAAGTTTCTACTCTTTCATCTATCTGCACAGTCGAATCATGAGCGACCACACCTTTCCGAATGCGGATCAAACGTGACCCAATATCGTGCTGCTGCTCCTATACAATAGCCATGGAATTTATAAACATTAGATATCTAATACCCATGAGACGTGAGAAATTTTAGTTTCACTTATGTTTCTTATAGGATCCCTTTCCAGTTGAACAAAGTCACATCTAACTTTACGATGTTATCTGTAAGCTGAAAAATTTGGTTGGTAGTCTGTACTCAAATTTGAATTTTGTAAATTCAAATTATATCAATAGCGAATTTTGTGTTGAATAGCAATAAAAAATTAAAAAAAGAATTTTAATCGATCAAATTCTGAACCAATTACAAAAGATTGTAAAAAAGTTAATAAACATTTGTTGCCATATTTGGAAAACTGACATCATTGGTTAACAAAAATACATCTTAAATTATTGATATTATGAAAAAGAATATTGAATCCAGGAATATCCAGGAATTAAAACAGTCTGAAAAAAAAATATAAGTGACAAAACTAAAACAAAGAACACTCTCACAAATAAAACAAACTCAGAATGCAAACTGTCAATAAATTTAATCAGACAACCAAATGCGCTCAATCTGATAATAATTTATTCACGATCGGATTGAGCTGACAATTTAATAAATTCGACACTATCTAACCATCAGTCCATTACTTAATCAATCATCAAACTCGTCAGTTATTCTAACCAAACTTTTTGGCTTTTGTGAACATTTTCGCAAAGCGAAATACGCTATTGTCTGGTTCTGATAAGTACGGAATGTAAGTACTTAACTTGAGATGTGTAACTTTTTTTATGAAAAAACACGACTTCAAATTACCAGAATGGAACCAAGTTGACCACATGGGAGGCAGTAGCTTTAAATTTAAAAAAATATCAAAATCTGCTCACCCAGTCGATAGATAAACAAACATAAAAAAGATACAGTCGAATTGAGAATATCCTCCACTTTTTGGAAGGTTGTTATAATTTTTATTTAAATTACTAGAAGCAAAAATTGTAACAAAATCTCTCTTAATCTCTATTACGAAAGGGCTTTGAAAGACCTGGAGCACTCCGTGGCAGAGTAGGTGGAGGAATTAAATATAAAAGTTGCACAGACTCGGACCAAGAACAGAGAGGTCAAAATGTTTGGTTTAACCTGTGATAAATTGACTGATAACATCTACATTAAATCTCAATAGAATGGTTCTTGTGAATGTTCGGTTCAAATGCCAATCCACGGTTTGGTTAGTAAATAGAGCAAAATGTCAAACTCAATCAGATTTTAAGTAAGTTACAATAAAATTACAAGGTTTTTGTGGAACGTCACCCATTGACATTGATATGGTGGTGAAAAACTTTTCGATTAAATTCACCCAAAAATCTCAATCTAATTAAGACAAAAGATAGACGACTTCGATGATTAATATAATTAAGTATAGCTAAATTCCATTTTCGGTTAATTTTTCACGTCCCTGATTCCCATGAGATTATTTATGTATTATTAGGCCAAATTGTTGTTAAGCTCCATAAAAAGGACAATTTTAGTAAAAAAAACTCGACTACAAATACGGCATGGGACCAAAAATAATTGTCGGAATGGGACCAAATTGAAATTATACCACATGGGAAGTACTAGCTTTCAATAAAAAAATCGAAATCGGTTAACCCATTCGCAAGTTATGAGGACAAACAAAAAATATACAGTCGAAATGAGAAAATCCTCTTTTTCAATCGACTTCCGAAAAGGAGGATATCAAAACGAGTGTATATTTATTTTAATGATTGTTACCTTATCTTCCCAAGTGGTCTTATTTCAATTTTGTCCCATTTCGATAATTATTTGGTCCTATTTCGGTAATTTGAAGTCGGTTGTTGTGTAAATTTTTGACGTGTATTTTTATTAAGTCTATTAAAAAGTATATTAGGATATTTTGGTTTCAGAAATCTAAAAATACATAAAGTTAAGAACAATTTATCCCAACATGTCGAAGCCCTACTTCGTAAGCAAGTAGTCACGTACAACATGCAACATAGGGCACTAATCATTGTAACAGTTCTCACTGCCATAAGTTGAAATCGACAAATGACCTGCGCCGTTCTCGCGGTAATCTTGAATGGAAATTGTAAAATACCAAGTGATTTATATTAGTTACTGAACTAACATACTGAATAGGCAATTTCAATTATGCGAAATCTTAATACGGTTATGGCTATGCAACATCTTCTAATGGTGATCAGCAGTTTAACCTAGTTAATAACATTTAAAAGCCTATTATGGTATTCTTGGGGCCGAGAAGTTTATAAATAATTAGTACATCTGCTTTTATAATTAGACTTTATTTAATTTAAATTAGCAAAAACCTTTTAAAAAATGTTAAATCCACTTCTAAGTAAAGCGAGGAATAAGAATTGTGAATAATAAACTTGTTTCAGAAAAGTTTTGACCCTGGGTACTTGTTAAAGTTACTGTCAAAGATTATCAGAAGTTCAATGAAACCTTGAACATCTTGTACTCGTATCTTCGATTCATTACTAACCTTCTTTTTTAAAACTTGTTGTAATTTCTTTGTGGTTTATATTGTTTTCATTATGTCTTGTAGCAGCGTAGCTATATTTAGTGATCCTTATCATCCACCAGGCCTTTTCCCAACTCAGTTGGGGTCGGCTTTCCAGTTTAATTGCGATTCGGCTTAACTTCGATATTTTCCGTGGGTGATATCGAAGTTCTGTAGTTAAACCGGTTGGATTTTTGTTTCAGGTCTCTAACTACCCCTAATGACTGCTATATATGTTCGTATGACAACCGGGGACCTTCGGCTTAGCATGCTCTCCAAGGCACGGAGGGGTCTCAAAATCTTAAGTAACCCATCCAAATACTGGCTTGGCTAGATGTTGCTTAACATTTGCAATGTTTTAACCTAGTCGGTTACAACTAGACTATTTTATGATCCTATAATTTTGATTGGCATAATGTCTTCAAAACTTAATGCAACTGTTTTTATATACGAGTACATTGCAAATAGTTTAAAATAATGTAGTGTTGTAGTAATTTGTTACAGAAAGTGTTCAAGTGAAATCAATTAAGAGCCGACCTATGTAGCATAGTGCTTCCAGAGAGATCACGATTAGTGATGTAACAATCTCACGTCATTTTGTAACTCATCAGGTAAATGCAATACTGAGGTAATGCAGGACTTGACAAGATTGTGTGCACGTCTAGTGTTTTCCGCTTTGTCAGAGTTATTAATATACTTTGAGGCTAACGCTGCCCATCTCCCCTTCGAGGGAAACGGTGTTCATTATAATACCTCTGTTGGTATATATGATGAACCGATGATGATATAAGTTTTTTGTAAATTTGTCCGATGTCATTTGGAAGAGTCTATTGTGGTGGGAACTTTTGTGTTTGCATGGTCTGTATTGATAGAAGGAAGTGGCTTGTTACCCTTAGATCTTGAGTGAAACCCCTGCCGACTATTGTGAAATGTATATGAATGGAGGGGTACATAACTTAAGAAAGTTATGTTAAGTTTTTGATAACTTTAGAATTTACATGTTACAATTTCATTCTAAGAATCATCTTTGAAACAAATTTTTCAAAAAGGCTGTAATTAGTCCGTTTGGAGAGTGTTCTTTTTTTTTTTTTTTTTTTTTTTATATTTGGTTCGCCAAATTGACGCCGCCCGCCTGGTGGTAAGTCGTGACGACGTCTAGCGATTGTGGGCCACTCTCACAGCACACATTACTATTGAGAGTGGCCATCAACTTGACGACCTAGTGATGTGCCTCTTCACGCTCCGCTTAAAGAACCCAGGATTATATGTGGGAGGAAACACGTGCACAGGCAGGGCGTTCCAGGCCACTATCGTTCGGCAGAGAAACGAACGTTTAAAACGTTCGGTTCTCGCGAACATGCTATCCACTGTGTGGGGGTGGCATCTCTGCCCGGCACGAGTCGTTCGGGATCGGAAGGAAGAGGGTGGGATCAGATTGAAGAGCTCTTCAGAACACTCGCCGTGGTAAATACGGTAGAATGCGGCCAAGGAAGCTATTGTTCGGCGCTGAACTAGCGGCTCAAGGCTTCCCGTTACCTCCGGACAATCTATAATACGGATAGCCCGTCGCTGCATAGCGTCGAGAGCGTCCAGCAGATACTTCGCGGAGCCGTCCCAGAGGTGAGAGCAGTATTCGACGCAGGGTCTAATCTGCGTCTTGTACAGCAGACACCTCTGGTCCGGTGTAAAGAATCTCTTTACCTTATTCAGTATTCCTAGTTTCCGCGAAGCTAGCCCTATACATCTTTCGATGTAGTTTTTATTATTGAGCTCTCGACGAACGTCTATGCCAAGGATATCAAGGTTGTCTTTCATTGGTAATAATGCATTCTGAAGAGAGGGTAGGGGAAGGAAAGGGGATTTCTTCGCAGTAAATGCACACGCCTGTGTTTTGCGGGCATTGAACTCGACCAGGTTCTCGGTACCCTATTGAGAGATACTGTCGAGGTTACGGTCGAGATCAGCCACGAGTCGTCGTCTCTCCTCCTCAATCTCAGATCGCCCCGCCGTCGGACGAACCGAGTAACTCCCGTGCAGTGTGCTGTCATCTGCATAGCAATGAATGTTCCCGAGGGATAGCATATCATTGATATGCAGAAGAAAGAGAGTTGGTGATAGTACGGACCCCTGCGGTACCCCGGCATTCACTTGCAAGAAGCGAGAAGCCTGGCCATCGCAGAGGACCCGCACTCGGCGCTCGTTTAAAGAACTGGCAATCCAGCTGCACAGTTGAGGAGGTAGACCATATGCCGGAACCTTGGAAAGGAGCGAAGCATGCCAGACCCTATCGAAGGCTTTGGCGATGTCCAGGCTAATAGCCAAGGACTCGCCGTGCCTTTCCATAGCCCCACCCCAGACATGCGTTACGAATGCCAGAAGATCACCCATTGATCGCTTTGGCCTGAAGCCGTATTGTCGATCATTGATTAGCGAGTGATCCTCTAGGAATTGCATGAGCTGCTTATTTATAAGGAGCTCAAGCACCTTGCAAATGACTGAGGTGACAGCTATGGGTCGATAGTTGCCTGGATCGGACCGATCCCCTTTCGTCGACCCGGGAATTAGCCGCAAAGAGGTCTGCGAGCATATCCGCTTTCTCTTGGGCTTTGTGAGCCAGTGTTCCATCTGGGTAACGCAGTGGTGGCAGCGAGGGCTGACAAAAGTTAGATTGCACGGCTTTGGCCAGTTGCCAGAATCCACGGCTGCCCGTGGGATGGGAAGTGAGCTCCTGACCAAGCCGCGCGACGCGCTGGGCATCCGCTCTCTTAAAGGCCCTCTTACTCGACTTTGTGGCCCGGTTGTACGCTGCTTTGAGGTGGCCCACGTTTGGGTGGCGCACAGCCCGGGCCCTGATCCAGGCGCGATATGCCGACTGTTTTTGTCGAACAGCTTTGGCACAATCTCGCCCGAACCAGGGACGGGCTCTGCGGATACTGGCGACATCAGTGAAAGGGATGTAATAATCCATCCCTAAACTGATCTCGCCAGCAATAGCAGAAGCACTATCCGAAGGAGCCTTTCCTACAAAGCAGCGCTGGCTCCAGGGGACGGACGCATAATAATCGCGTAGACCGTCCCAATCCGCTGACGAGTAGTGCCATAGTCGTCGTGACGTTTGTACAGGACGTGCAGGAGGTGACACCTTCATGCCAGCGTGAACAACACAGTGGTCGGAACTACCCAGTGGGGCTCCTACTGAAACACTGTACTGGGCTGGGCGACTCGTCAGCAGTAGATCCAGCAGAGCGGGCGTGTGATCTGACCTGTCTGGTATCCGGGTGATCCCGCATACCATCTGGGTCAGACCGTGGGAGAGAGCGAACGCATGGGCGGCTCTACCCGCATGATCAGTCTTGAGGGACCCCAGCCATTCAATGTGATGGCCATTGAAGTCCCCCAGAAATACTAGGTCAGCGTTCGGGAACCGCACCTGCGCTTCATCAGCCGTCTCGCTGAGGTACTGGAAGAGCTTTGTTGTCTCAGAATCCCCTGTGCGGGATCGGTAGACACACACGTAGATCTGGCTCATAGAGCCATGGTCTACGTGCAGCCAAAGGACGGAATTGGAGGGGTTCTCTAGGCAGCGCAACCGGCGGCAGCAAACATCCGCCCTAACGAACACGCACACCCCGGCTTTGTCTCGAAATTGTTCCTCGATGACATAGCCGGGGTAACACAGGTAAGACGTGTCGTCAGGGCGGCGTATTTGTGTCTCCGTGAGGAACATCACAGCGGGCCGTGCCGTCTCAAGGTGGTGGTGGACGGTATCGAGGTTCGCATGGAGTCCACGGACGTTAGTGAACTCCACCTCGAAATGTGAAGTTGTGGGGTTTCCTAGGGCCGCTGTGTAACGTTTATTTCTTTTTTGTTGCACTGCCATTGTAGATTTTGAAGAAGAAGCGTGAAGACAGGGCGACATTTGGTGCAGCAGTAAGTGACAAAGCGCAGGGGCTAGCTTTGTCTAGAACCGTGTGGTTAGGTCGGAGCCGACTCGCCGGACGGAAGGGCTCCCAAACCCCCCTGATGCAAGGCCGCCGCTACCCCACACCGGTTACCACCCGGAGCGGCGATCCCACATCAGGATTATGCGCAACATGTGGGGCAGCCTCCTGGGGTGGTTGGCCCCAGGCGGGCCCCATGACTGTGTTGCGGGCGGCCGCGGCAACGCCGTTGCTAAGGGTCTCCCTGGCCGGCGAATCGACCCACACCACCCACACTAGACTCCGTTTCGCCCCCACTGGTCCCATGCCTGCTGCACCATACATCGCCCCGGGCCCGGCGGTGCAGCTGCTGAACCCCTAACGCAACCCAGCCTGGGCTGGGTTACTTGGGGGGCTTTAGCACAGCTGCACGGTGGTACCCCCCCGGACCAACACTGTTGTACCACCTGGTACCCACGTAGGGGCCGAAGCCACTCCATAGGTACCGTAAATTAACGAGCCTCGTCCGTTTATCAGCAGGTGCGCCACTAGCAGGTGAGGTCGCTGGGGCCCTATAGATGTTGGTAGAGCCCCTTTGCACCCAAAAATGTTCTGTCAAGATAATACCAACCGATTCTGGAAAACCAAAATGATGTCCATTACATTAGTGTAAGGTCAATCCGTGGTTACCCTCAGACTAGCTCACGATCCTCTAACGATTTGTTGTACATTAGTCTACGCACAAACCATTTTTAAGTATACATCAAGCCAAAACTTTACGCAAGTTTTTATTAAAGTTATCTGAAATTTTTGCAGCGTTTTTATTCATGTTAGTTTTAAAGGGCAAGACAACTTGAAGTGACGTAGTCTTAATGTGGCTTGATGTAGGTAAAAAAAGATAACATCAATGTTTAAATCGAGTTACAAACGATCGCGTTAAAGAAGGGTAAAAAAATGTAAATGAAGGTCGTAGTATATTGATGTTAAAGCTAATTTAAAATAAACTTACCATCATCAGAAATACCGGCGGCTTCGTCACGGGCATTTTGCTCAAGAGACTTCAAGATGGCTTCTGGAATTGGAGGAGGTGTAGGCAAATGAGCACCCTGGGGTTGGTATCCGTTCTCATCGGCGGTGTAAGTTATGCTGTAATCCTGACCATCATCTCCTTTGTAAGCAAAACTACCCTGAGACTGAACGCCATTGGTAGCAACGCCTGCGGCTTGAGCACGAATTCCGTTTGAGGTTTCGAAGTCATAAGAGAAGCCTTCAGCGGTCACTTCACTATTGGATCTGAGAGTTTCCGCGTTCGCATCAGCTGAAGACCCACGGGTTCCGGCGTTATATTGTCCAGCACCACCATTGTGTTGTCCCGTTGGTGCATTATACTGTCCAGCAGGTGCATTGAATATGTTACCACCATGTTGGGTACCACTGTATCCACCAGCACCACCGGCACCAAATCCATTTGAACCAGCACCGTGACCACTAAAGGCAGGTGCTCCACTGGCACCAAATCCAGGGCCAAATCCACCTGCACCCGCGTTTCCTCTAGGTGGGAGGTACTTGTTATCAAGGCGGTCTGCTAAACAGACGCCAAGTACAGCAGCTACGATGAACTGAAAAATAAAGAAAAACTACTTAGATATTTGAAGGATTTTAGTTGCTACCTTTATGCAAAGGTATTATGTAACTTTATTCGAAAGTATGTTTGCCATAAATTTGTTAAAATTGAACATGCAGCCCTGCCCTATATCCCATAACCCCGATTTTTTACAACTCACATGGCAGTAATTTATGTAATTGAAATTCAAATCAATGATGGGCTTGTATTTTGTTGTGAACGATTTAATTGCATTGGTAGCTCCGACTTTTAAGTAGCCATATAATTATACATCGCAATGTGGACTTAAAGTTCTGAATTATGGATAAGTTTATCAATTTTAATGGTTGTATTGAAAACTAAAGTTTATAAACAAGATAAGTGAAGTAAGAAATATAAGATTCAACTTTTTGTGTGCATTCAACTATTCAACTCAAGCCAATAATTTAAAAAGCATGGTATCTTGCTCAAAAAGGGATATCATCCTATTCAAGTTAGGGATGTGAATTTGAAGTGACATGAATAAAGTCCTTAACCAAATGAAACAAAAGGGAAATTTTCTTCTAATTTTTCATACTAGTTTAAAGCAGTGTTACCAATCACACGGGCAATTCATGCGATGTGTGACTAAGATATTTGATACTTTTAGTTAATAATTAAATTTGACTTAAATATTAAGTCTTCTATTTGAAAAGTTTGATGATTAAAATGATTTGACAACTGCAAGAATCTACGCCAATTTGATCATTACTTATCTCGTCTGACTATCTAAATTCACTTACCAATTTCATGTTTTATTTTTAAATTAAATTAAATAGGGAAGACAACTTGTTGTTAGGACGAACCCGCGTCGAATGTGATATTCTCGGATGGATCTGACGAATATATACCTCTCTATTGAGCGGAATGATTCTGAAAATGATATCACGGCCGCTGTACTAAGAAGGTTGATCTTCCTTTATTTAGAGAATGTACTACGAGAGGTACAACTCATTTTTTAGTGTCGACATCCGTGTTCTGTCAAAGGGTGCGTTTTAAATACCAAGTAGAGAATTTTTTTTTTTTTTTTTTTTTTTTTGTTGAGTCAATTGGTTTTTAGTTCAGGAGTGGCGCTTATGGAGTACGCCCTCTCCTGGAACCGTTTGCAAGTTGATTGTTTAAATGTTATGTGCCGTTAAAGTGTTTTAGTTGATTTACGATATAGGTGATGTGGTGGAGGAATGAGTTACGTGTTTCGGTGTTGTTTGTTAATTTAATTAGGAGAAGGGGGTCTTGAGGATCGATATTGTTGTTTTGGCAGATATGTGTAAATGTTAGTCGTGAAAGTGCGAATCTGGGGCAGTGATAAATAAGGTGTTGGAAGGTCTGCGAGATTGTGTTGGTGCAAGGACAGAGGTCGTTGTCAGTGATGTGAAATCGGAAGAGGTATGATTTGTGGAAGGCATGGTTGGTGAGGAATTGGGTTATTGGAAAGGTGAGTTTGACTTTGGAGAGGAAGTTCGTGAGGTCATGATAGGTAGGAAGGAGTTGCTTGGTGTGGATTGACCCGGCGGAATTTTCGTAGAGTTGTTGTGAGGAGGTGAGAAGGTTTGTTTTGTGTATACACATACACAAAACAAACCTTCTCACCTTATGTATGAAAGAGGTGTGTGAGAGTGGTCTGGTTGTTTGTGCAGGAAAGCCGCAGCTTTAGCCGCCGTGTCAGCTGCCTCGTTGCCAGGGATTCCGGCATGGGCTTTTACCCAGGCGAATTGTATTTGGATGTTTTGGGTTTTGGCAAAGTGCAATTGGCGGAATATGTTGACTGCGAATGTGTTATGGCTGTAGGGATTGGAAAGTTCGAGGAGAGCAGATTTGGAGTCGGAGAAGATGTAGTAGGAGTATGATTTAATTTTGTTGCTGATTATAAATTGACAGACTTTTTCAATGGCAAGCATTTCTGCTTGGAAAACAATTTAGGTATGCTTTTAAATTAACGTTTTGATAATAAGGTTTTATAATCCATAACTTTGCTAAAAGTCTGATCTACATCTCAGGACTAGAAAAATCATAGCCAACATTCTTGAATCCTTCTTAATCAGCAATTACAAGGAGAAACACGAACTTCTGTAAAATGGCAATTATATTTTTGACTATGAGTATGTTGATAATAAGCCACCTATATGATCAAATAATTTTAGGAAATCCAGTTGCTAAAATCGTTTAATTATACGCCCATTACATATAATTATCTTTAAGTGAAAAATTTATAGGTACGTTTCACCGTGACAACGAAATAAGACTTATTAGTAGGTATACGGTTTAGTTTATGTAACATCGGCCCTGATACTTGGAATTTTGATTTGAATTAGGGTCCGGTAACAGCTATAGGCTAGGCTAGCTGTTATGAATAGGTTTCTCATCATGTGATGAGAGATGTACTTTAAAAGTAGTTGTAGCCACATTGTGCTAAGTTATCAGATTCTAGATTATACTTGAGATTTTTCTCTTGTTTATTCAGTTTATCATTATTGACCGAGCGAGTGTAGCTAGCGAAGCGTCTACATTTCGAGATTGGACAATTTTGCTTTCGTCTGTTTTTATCCGATCTTCACGAAACTTGGCACAAGTGTTCCTTGATTTAATAGGTACATTTTTTCTGTCGTGAGCCATTTTGGATTGGGGGAAAAAGCTCAAATAATGTTTTAAATGCTCGCGAAGTCTTCTGTTTGGTCATAGGGCAACCACTGGTATTAGGGTATTTCGGTATTTACATTTATTATAATGTAACTAAAAATTGCCAAAATCGCTAAAATAAATTGCCAAAATAAGTAAGACATAAATCCCGCCTATATGCCCGAAGGGGTAGGCAGAGGTGTACTCGTATTACCACCCAAACTATGCCAGTAATTTTTTGGTTCCCACGGTACGGGGCACTAGAAAATCCATATTCACTATGCAGTTCAAACATAAATTCCAACAGCCAGGACAAATATAGTCCGAGACGCCCAGGACTTTAATTGGCTGTGCCATAGCGGCTGGCATGTAAGATTTTGTTGCCTTTAATAAACATTTCATCGCAAGGCAACAGGTTTCAAATGTATTACAAAATTACAATATAGCTGCTAATTTTAGTTAAATTCATTCGGCCATTTTGGACATAGTGTGCCTGGTGATAAGCAAATAGGCTTCCCCCTATCCACTATGTGGAACTAAAAATAGTGGCAGATTGTGAGCGTGTAATGCACCTCTGCTTGCCCCTGCGGGGATATAGGCCTTATCGAACATTAAATGAAATGAATCGGGAACATTAAACACACACACATATTGTGTGTGTTTAATGTTCCCGATTCCTACGTAAAGTGACGTCCATTTCCTACATTAAGTTGAAGATCAGCTGTTACTTTGCGCCACTTGAAGATTAATAATATGTATGTATTATGTACCTACTCAAGAAATGTGCTTATAATATACAATACCTGCTCAAAACTAGGACACAAGTTAAACGACTGACCGTACTAAAACTAACTGCTCTGAATGGTGATTTCAAATGCATCAGTTGCTTTGTCCTCTGACCTCGTAGTCCAAAGAAATATAGACTCATTATACATGCATTTAACAACGCTTTTATTCCCCCAGAGTGGTGAGCAGAGGTATGTTACACACCCAAATTTTGTCCCACGTAATAGCTAGCAACCCTATTGCCGTTGCTATTAAATCGATTCTGCTATCCAAACCAATGTTCTAACAGTCAGGACGCTTGGTACTACATGTCACTGCCTCGGTGGCCCAGTGGTGTGATTATGCAACTGCCGTCTTTGAGGTCCCAGGTTCGATTACTGGTCGAAACAAACATTTGTGTAACCCACAAATATTTGTTTCGGTGTTTGGGTGTATTCTATGTATATCTATTTATAAATATAAAAGTATGTTTATCAGTCGTCTAGATCCCATAGCTTATATTAACTTAATTTGGGCTGGGTGACGTTGTGTGAAAATGTAAAAAAATATTTATTTACTAAAAAAAATTACATCCCTAAAGGAGTAAGCCCAATCATGGTTTCGGAGTGTGCAACAATCAAAATATAATTAAAAATACTGTCTTTAATTTTCATAACAACTTTCAGAATACTAAGCCATAACTTAGCCGGAAAAAAATACGTTTAATAATTTGCTATTTATATGACTTGCAAAAATGCAAGATCGTCAATTTCCTTTCGTTCTTACAAGTATTGCCATTAATACTCTAAAATGTAACTCTACCAATTTTCGCGTATTAAATCAGTACACGTACACGAACTGTTTCAAGTTTGCTGTAGTAAAGTGTAGTATAAACTAAAAACAATAGTAAAATAAACTACAGGTTATTCTGGAGAAGGCTTTTACGGTTAATAAATATAATTATATGTTATTATTATGTAAGTAATGGTATTTTATTATAAATATCATATTACATGTTAAATAGTATATAATGTCCATACAGCAATACGTACATTCAATAATTTATATCTATAATTTGTTAAAAAACGTACTTAATTGGGAATCTGTTTATGGCAACATTAAGTGCGATTTCATTTGAGTAACATAACAATTAAATGTCACTTTTTTTCACTGACGTTGTCGCTCTCGTGACTGTTTTTTCGTTTGTTGTGATTTCAGTGCTTATTTGTAGTTTTTTTAGATTTTCATAAGTTTTTCGTCGATTCGAGCCTAGTGTTCCTCCGTAGCTATAATAATCAACAAAAACATCGAGATAGATACTCTTTATTTATTGTGTGAACGATGGCGGATAATCGACTACGGTGTATCAACTGTTTCATGAGACTATCACACCAGCGCCGGCGTCTATTACAAGACGCATTCATGACAAATATTCTTCGTGTCTGGATATCACCAACACCGGTAATTAATATCTATTTATCGTGTTATAATTATTTAGTAAAATACAAAAGTAATCATATAAAAACAAGGATACGCTTGTCATGTGAAGAACATAATCTTGTTTCACAGTAGTATGTTTTAGAATATTATTTTACATGGATTGCTAGATTTTGAAATGGTTGTTTATTTTTGCAGGCCTCTCCTGAAGATAACCTATGCTTTGAGATACTACAACAAGTACCTGAAGGAGAGACTATACCACCTCCAATGTTTGGACATAGAAGTGTATGCTTAGGTTGTGGTATATCCGTTCTACGATCACGCACTCATCTTGTGCATACTAACTGTCCTGAAAGAAGTGTTATAGTTCAACACACTACCCCATTTGGTTAGTATTATATTTTCCTATTTTATTTAGAGGTTCTTAAGTAGTAAAGAATAGCCTCTGCTAGTTAACTAAAAAGCTATTTGTGTCTAAGGAAACCATACCAAAATAAGACTAACAACAACAGTCATATTATGTATATTATTAGGTATATTATTAATATATTATTACCTGACTGCCAAAGAAAGGAGGGTAATGTTGTTTGACAGCATGTATGTATATCCATTGATATCCATCTATCATAATTGTCCATCAGGCATCAGGCAAATGAACGGTATTTGTTTCCAAGTGTCATAGAGTAGTACATAAAAACAGTCCTGTCTTTTTATTTGTAAATTATGTTTGTTTTATTTCATAAATGATAATGCACGTGTATTATTTTCAGGTAGGCCTCAATACTAGCGTTTGTGCTGCATGTTGGACAACTGCTAGCAGACATCTTCAAAGGCAAATTCATCAGGACTATCCTAGATTTGTTAGAAACATGGAAGTTGATGTATCTCCACAAATACCTGAACCTCCTCCAATGCCACCTGTTAAGTTACAACCTCAACAACAAGAATCGGTGAAGATAGTATCACAACTCATAAATGTGCATTATCGTCATCAAGACACTGTATTTTTCCTCAATGCAAAAATATTGAACGGTTATTGGTATATTGGAGGCAGGACATACCACACTTATTTATTAATAAGCCGTAGTGAATATGTTGCCAACACTTTCTGCAATTACAGGTTATTGCTGCAGCTGTTTAGTAGGTAACTGAACCATCGGCTATTGTGCCCATGTTATGGCAATAACTTGGTATCTGGGTTGGGGTAGACACAATGATGTGTTTGCTCCAGCAAGTTATTTAGATAATATTTTTGATGAGTATTCATAATGAAAATGAATGAAATAAAAGAAATGAAATTATGTTATACTTATTTGTTTTATTTACATTGTATGTATGTAGGTACCTTACTCGATAGACATCTGTATTACTAGATTGACTGCTCTACTGATTAAATGATAACAAAAATCGGGTAAGTTACATCGCTCTCATTCATGACCCAATAAACTCCGACACTTTTCCTCACCATACCATAGAAAACGCAATATGTAGGCAATTATTAAACACCCAGCTCGTGATAAACATAACCTAATTTTGTGAAATTCATATGCTTTTTTCTCGAAAGTCCGGCGAGTTGGAGTGATTATGTTTGTTGTTTTAGAATATACATTAAAAACTCCTCCGAATGACGTACATTTCACTTGTGCACAACGATTTTTGTTTGGAAACCAATCCCCATACTTTTGTGGGCATACTCCTTTCTGCAATTTGGATATTATGTTGGTAGAGCCTTATCTAGTCATACTAACATTATAAAGAGGAAAGATTTTATTGTTTGTTTGCATTGAAACTCCGTAAGAGCTGAACAATTGCTTCCTTGGCAGTTTTCTATCGTATTTACCACGGGAGTGTTCTAAAGAACTCTTCAACCTGATCCACCCTATCTGAGCTAAGGGGGGACAAAAATTACATTTCCCATTTGTATATATAGATATCTCAGAAACGGTGGCACGTAGGAAAAAAGTATTGATACATTTTTATAAATAATTTTAAGATCTACAATTTTTGCCTAGGGGTACTTCTATTATAAATCTTTGGTTTGCTTCGGTTTGCTGAAAATTGCGTAAAAGTGTTTTTTGGACCTTTGTGACCTCGAATAAAAATTTTTCCACACACGGGAATGATGGGGAACTTTTAAATTTTATTTATAATTATGTTCTGAACAATTTTACTGATTTTCAGCTTGCTGGGACTTTATGCACCTTCGAATGTCTAAAGTGACCGGACTAAATGTAGCTGCTCTACTTTATCCATACGTGACATAAGCTATTTTTTATCCCAGTATGTGGTACCTTGGGAATCGGGAACGATAAAACTAAATTACGGGGGCGGAGCCACGATAATCACCTAATCTGTGATAATATACCCAGTAATTGACAAGTAAACTACTAAACTGCTATAACGAGTACCGATTTATTTTATTCTCAATCACCAGTAATTACTGTTATAATATTAAACTTCACAGTTGTTTAAGCACCTAGTTGTTTTATTTTTGTGCGCTCAATAATTACATACTTATGTCTACTCTAACTAGCTATGTCCCGCGGCGTTTCTCAACAAATTATTAAACTTCAGTCACGTAGAAATCACTTGTGAGTATATTCAGAAAGTTAATTATTTTTTATAGGTATTTTGTTTGTACAAGCCTACAGCCCACTGGTGGTAAATGGTTACCGTGACCTATAAATTAATGTTCATAACACAGTAAGGCAACGACAACCTGTGTGAAGTGTGTAGTCCAGTGGATTTGAAACCAACCCTAAACATTACTTTTATTTACAGTGCCACTATTCGCCAAATAGTTACAAATGAAGAGTGGCAACCCTATTGCCATTTTCAGGCACTTTGAATATTTTGGCTCAGCCTTGACCGTCAGCAGGTGTACCACGTGCAGGTTAGGATGCTTGGCCTCCGGAGATATTGAGAGTGTCCTTTTGTATAAAAAGAGGAGGAGAGAGAGGTTATGTTATAGAGAATAGGTTCATGGCTAACGGGAAACGGGAAAATTATGACACACCACATGAAGCTGCGGGCTATTATAGCTAATTTGAGTAAATCGACATAATCATCATCGATTGTAGGTATGTGTGAAGAGGTGAACTGCATTTAGCAACATTTAAATACATAAATGAGATAATTGTGTTATTTTTTTTTTATATTAAGGTCAGCAATACTTGTCCATAATAATACGTTGTTAGAATTATAATAATAGAATTATAATGTAGGTAGATCCTTGACTTGACTTAAGGTCCTAAGTCCCGTAGATAGGGCAGAGGGTGTACACAGTGCATCGCTATCTATATCTTGAGCTTCGCGCTTTGTATTGCTCCAAGTCTTCTTAGGAAGGACTTGGACTTGGTAGATCCCAGGTTTAATCTACGGTTTAAACTATATACGCAACAAAAAAGTACGCTTTAAAGTTGAATATTTCGCAAACGGAGATATCGTCAGCTTAGATCGAAAGCTGCTTAACTCCATCAGACCTTAGTTTTCAGGAGGCAAAATAACTGTTTTTTTTCTATTTTTTGTTCCTGGACCTACTTATCAAACTTTTTCCAGAATTTAAGTAAAAATGTGGTTGCGGATTTATTAACACAATTAAAATTTACTTTTTTTGTACGCATCATACAGAAAATGGACTTCAGAAGTTTACGTACAAAATTTTAGAGAACTGAAATTGGATACTTTTCTTGGATATAGCCGGTTTACGATGTTTAATATTTTGAAAATGCAAACATTATTTGAACTTAGGAAGCTTAGTACTTGTCTAAAATGACTTTATTCTAACTTAATAAGGTGGGTGACGTTAGTTAAAATAAAATATTCATGTGAAATAAAACATGATAAAATAAAGCAGCTGGAGGCGGTCATGGCCTCTCTGTTTTCGACGAGCGCGGAGGAGCACGTCCCTCCGCGCATGGCTCCGTCTCAGACGCCCGACGCGGATAGCAGCAGTGAAGACGACGTTCCCGAATTCAGAGTGGGTGAGCTAGGTGCGGCAGTACTCCGGCTTATACACCGGAAAAACACTGCCCCCGGACCCGACGGTATTCCTGGCCGTGCATGGGTCCTGGCCCTCGACGAACTAGGGCCTCGACTGAGAGGGCTCTTTAGCGCATACCTCGAAAGGGGCTAGTTAGACGGGGAAGCTGGTCCTGACTAGGAAACCGGGGAAGCAGTCTCGCAGCGCAAGGTGGTGGTGGCGGTGTCTCTTGCCATCGCCAACGCTTTCAACACCTTGCTATGGAGGTGCGTTAGGGAGGTGCTCGTGTATCATGAAACGCCTCTCTACCTCTGTCGTATTGTCGGGGTTTACCTTTCGGAGAGGGCCATAGCTTACCCTAGCTGGCTCGGGCCAGCTCGGCGGGATGTGTCGTGCGGTGTTCCACAGGGGTCTGTACGACCCAGTACCGACGCTTCTGTGGAACATCAGCTACGACTGGGTGCTGCGAGGTGCGTTGCCTGAGGGTGTCTGCGTGACGTGCTATGCCGACGATACCCTCGTCACGTCACGGGGTGCAACGCATCAGGTGGCAGCATTCAAGGTCACGACGGGTGTTGCTCAAGTCGTGTGTTGGATATGGCGGCAGCTGGGACTGAAGGTGGTCTTGCACAAGTCCGAGGTTCTTTGTTTCCACGGACCTCGATACGGTCCACCAGAAGGTTCCAGCATAACTGTAGGAGGCATTAGCATCGGCATCAAGCCTTCGATGAAGTACCTAGGGATCGTACTTGATAACCGATGGAACTTCGGACCACATTTACGAAGTTTGGTCCCCAAAGTGATGGGGGCATCAGTCCACAGGCCTGCGACTCGAGAAATCGAGAACCAGCGCCAGGATCTCATGGAGACTTAGAGGGTGCGACTTGAGCAACCAAAGTGGGGAACCACCGTCATCGCGGCGGTGAGACCGATCATGGACGAGTGGCTGCAGAGGCGGCATGGTGACTTCACGTATCGTGCGACGCAAATCGTTACCGGGCATGGATGCTTCGGTAGCTATATGTTTCACATCCATCGTGAGGTCACATCCCGGTGTCAACACTGTGAGGTTTCCGACGACTACACCGCACTCCACACGTTGGTGGAGTGCTCAGCGTGGGCGAGTCAGCGCCGGGACCTCGTAGTGGGTCTGGGCGTAAATATCCTCTCGCTGGAAACTATGCTCCAAGCCATGGTCTCCAGCGCGAGTAGGTGGAACGCGGCCGTGTCCTTCTGCGAGTAAGTCATGCTCACGAAGGAGGCGGCTGAGAGGGAGAGGGAGCGTACCCTCCCCGCTGAGTTCCGCAGTCAGCGGCCAGGGCGCCGCAGACTCATCTATGCCCAGGACCATCGACCTCCGTGATCGGGGCCTGAGGACGGCGGGATAGCCACCCGCCGTTCTTAAAGAAGCAGGCTAGAAGGGTTAATACTTTCTGATTTCACCAGAGACGCCCGCAGCAATGGAAATGGAAGCGGCCGCGATTTCGTGGAATTGAAAAAAAATAGTAAAATAAACACTAAATAATAAATAAAACATACCTTTTGGCTAGTATCGACGTGTTTAATACATAAGAAAAGGAAAAATACCGTGTGCTTCTCACGGTATCGTGCGACGTACTGAAGTGAGGTGGAGTTAGGAAGTTTGCCCGTTACAAAATGGCGCGCTGGAGATAAGCAGTATACGTTTTGTTGTTTATAGTAAACTCTGTATTTTTGATGGATTTAAGACGTAAACGAAGCGATGCGTTCAAAAATTTCGCATCGAATGATATCAAAAAGTCATTTTGGACCCAAAGTGGAGATAAGAAGTTTTCGATCTAAGCTGATGATATTTAAATCAAAATATCGTCTGAGCAACCTCTCAATATTTTTAAAAGATCTACTTAATAACACTCCACATGATAGTGTCGACTTGAGAAAAAAAACAACCCCAACCCAACAAACCAAAACATGAATTTTTCGAAATTTATTTTTAGCATTTTGTCGGCGTAGTAAATATATATTTATCCATTCAAAGTTTAATTTTTCTAGCGCTAACCATTTTTTAAGGAAAACTGAGGACGCACGGACATGACGAGACTATTGATAATAAAGGGTTCTAAGACCTAATTATGGAACCATAAAACAGTCCCACCGGGCGTCACTGGAAATACCTTCTGCGTGCGTACCATAGACGTCCAGCAGCGGACGTGAGAGCGGCAGCGACCTTGGACCGCGGAATTAAAAAAGAACATAAAACAGTTCATTTAAAAATTACAAATACTTTAGCAAATTATCAAAAACTTTCCAATTAATTCGCAAATTATGAGTATTACCTAATAATATAATAGGTAATACTCATAATACAAGAATAGGTGAGGCATCCAATAAGTCGGTGCAACGAAACGGTTAACCTTTTAGGCGGGCAGTTCGGCTTTGCTATTCGTTAAATAAAATTGGTTCATTGGTAAACATTCATCATGCATGTACCAAACGTAAAATGATGACATTTTCGTTAGTATTTTGACTTGTTAGTATGTAATAACTAATAAGTAACGTTACCTAATAATAAATAAAATTGTTACAATACAGATATGTTAAAGTTTACAATAATAGAAAGGGGAGATCTATTACAATAATGTTTCTGAAATGCCAATTTGTGTAATCATCAAGCATAATGCTAGTAACAGGAAACTTAACTCGTGGTAACCAATAATTAATGGTCGAACATTGTTTTATTATATCGCCCCTATTTCCTAATCAATAAAAAAACTTACCACAAATAATTATTTTAAATCAAGAAACATGTTTTTTTTAAACACTGCGACTTAACGGCCATGGGCGCCCTATTATACGTCGTCAGGCGTCCCGGGCACGCACTTGTAAAAATAACTCAGGCCATGGAATACTTGTGCCAAGTTTCGTGGACATCCTATAAGAGTATGTCCGACAGACAGACAGACGAAAGCAAAAATTATCCATGGTGGGTCTCGAAACGTAGATTATTTTTTTTATATTTATGTCTACAAATTGAAGCCACCCGCCTGATGGTAAGCTGTGGCGACGTCTGGCCATTGCGGGCGACTCTCATAGTACACAGGAATACTATAGAGAGTGGCCCTCAACTTGACGACCCAGTAATGTACTCACGCTTCGCTTAAAGAACCTTTTACAGTTTTCGTTTTATAATAATAGCCAATCACACTATTATTGCCTTTTGTTGGCATTCTGCTTATAGCCGTTGGTGATTTCTAGGTATTCGTTAGCAGTCTACTGATATTTGACATACCTTTTTGGATAGTTTGATATTTAGATTTTATAAACTTGTGGTCGCCCATTAGAGGGGCTCGTGGTCTAGTGGTAACCGACAATGTTAACACATTGCATAGGTTAAGCAACATCTAGTCTGGCCGGTCTTAGGATGGGTGACCATTTCTTAAGACACTGAGACCCCTCCGTGCCTCGGAGAGCACGGTAAGCCGTCGGTCCCGGTTGTCATACGAACATCTATGGCAGTCGTTAGGAGCCGTAAATCAAAAATCCGACCGGTCCAACTACTAGACTGGAAAGCCGATCCCAACTGAGTTGGGAAAAGGCTCGGTGAATGATGATGTGGTCGCCCATTAGTCGAAAAGTAGTTCTCGCTTGCCAGATTCTGCCTATCCGGAGGTCTGGCTAAGTCGAAGGAGAAACACCGTGGATAGGCTTTAGTGGGTCCGGTCCGTTTTTCATCGAAGGACCGGAAGTCCCACTCAAAGCCGTCCCGCTGCCAACGCAGCGTCGAGGCAAAGAGTCTAAATGCATCACTACGTAAAAAAATACTTTTTAAAATTTTTATTTGCAATTTTCTAAGTGAAGGACTTAGAAAATTGATTTTTTTTTTATAAATAGTGGTTTAGTCATATATAGCAACGGATAAACTAGGAGACTCAACCCGTACCTACCCCTAAAGTGCTTTGCATGGTGTGTCAGCGTTCCAGATGTCCACTTAAATTATGTATTTCCTCTCCTCTTTAAATAATTTCTCTATCTTTAGCTATATAAAGTAATGCACAAGTAAATCGCATGTTACAAGGTCTTATAGGTCATGGCAACCATCAATTAGGTAGGTCGTGTGCTTATTCACAAACTGATTAAAAAATACCTCTCTCAATCGCTACAGACAAAATTTTTTTTTTCTGATAAGAAGCTTATTATTGTCCACAGTTAAGCTTAGTCTATGTTGTAAACTCGTTCCCAATAGCCACGGGAACAAATTCCCGGGATAAAAAAGTAGCGTAAGTTACTTCTTATTACATCAGCTTTCTATTATTGAAAACCCCGCTAAATTCAGTCTAGCCATTTTAGAGAATAGCCGGAACAAACACTCATAAAATTATTGAACTTATTGTTTCTACCCGACTTCGCCAGCGAGGGTTACTTCTACGTCCGGTCAATCTAGACCTAAAAAATTAGAGTGAAGGTGCATAATGTCCCAACATGCTGAAAATCAGTAAAATTGTTCATGACATAATTATAAATAAAATTTAAAATTTCCCCATCATTCCCGTGTATGGAAAAAAAAATATTCGAGGTCAAAGGTCCAAAAAATTACCTTTTTGCAATTTTCAGCAAAATGGTAAGTTTTATCATCATAATAATATATTTACACATACTAACGTAAGTTTCATCTTTGCATAAGTTTGTTTTCCTAAGAAACTTGCACAGGATTTATAATGAATAAAGGGTATTTGTTAGGTATTGCAATAAATATAAATATGTTTGGACCACACAACGTCATCTAGCACAAACTAAGCTATAAGCTTGTGCTATGGGATCTAGACAACTGATAAACATACTTATATAGTTCTAAATACATACATAATATACATAGATAACACCCAAACTCTAAAACAAACATTTGTGGATGACACAAATTTGATTCAACCCGGGAATCGAACCCGAGACTCCGGTGCCGAAAGCCGATGCACTACCGACCACGCTACCGAAGCAGTTTTCTGAGTAACTATAAATTATTCATGTCGATGGTAGAACGAAATGTTAAATTATAGTGCAAAGTATCTCAGTTTGCTCATCTGCATGTTTGCAATAAGCCGTATACGTATATCTAGGAGTGAAATAGTTCTAGCTCGTGACTTGAACACAATTTCATGGTTCTAATTTCTGAGAAGGGCAGACGATAATACTAGTTTTCGAGTAAATTTATTTGCAAATAGCACATGCCCATGGTTTTACCCGTGTGGTTTACTTTATTAGTTCCCATTTCCCACGGAATCAAAAGAACCCTAATGTGTTGCAAGCTATCGGAATAGTTGGACATTTCATACTTAGTACCGACTAACCGTGTCTCTTTATTTGCCTATCTTGTAATGTCTGTATTGACAGGAATCTCGTGTGTGTGATAGTATTTTTTTGACTAGTTGAATGAGTATGAACATGCATGCGCATCGCTTTCCTCGCGAGAGCGACTTAGATGTCGGTTTGATGCGTCCGAGTTTCTACCCTTGGGCCACTATGACGCATAAAAAGTCTAAAGTGGTCACAAGACTGAGCGATAGTAGACGAGAGCTACATGAACACACTCACTCTTTGTCTCGGTAGGTATTCCTCGGCGTGTGTGTAGATTGTACAACCGTCATTATTTAATTATTCAATACTAACTGTCCCGGCGAACTTCGTACCTCATATTTTTTTCTAATGTTCCGCTAAACTTTTTTTTTCTTCCATAAGAATTTTCTGATAATAGCGAAAATATATAAAAATAATTAGCGAAATCGGTTCAGCTGCTCTCGAGATTTGCGCTTAGCAACACATTCAGCTATTCATTTTTATATTATAAACTAGTCGATTACTGTGGCTCTGCCCACGTGATTCAGTTTTCTCATTTTCAATTCCTACGAGAATACATTGAAGTACCCTCCCAATGTCACTCGATGTTAATGTAGCTACATATTACTGCAAGGTTTATAATAATCAGTGCAGTAGTTACCAGGCCTATTCAATGCAAAACAAACAATCAAATCTTTACTCTTATGTTCGTACAGACATAGAAAAGAGGTGAGGGTATAAAATTACATTTGTTGTAATAACGCTTCTGTTTTAGTACCTACTAAGAACAAACTACTTAGGACACTAAAAGTGCAGCTGCATGCAAGCAATGACAAATGTTGTAATAGTATGTCTAAGAACAATCTAGAATTATATATGGATAGGCTCCATTTCGCGATGTTTAACGACTGTGTAAAATTAGATACAGTAATTAGTTTCCCAGTCCATCTGGCTTCTTGTATTAATAGTTATTTGCATCCAAAGTGCAATAAAATGTAAGGTTTAATGATAGTAAAACTAGGCGATGCCCACGGAGTCATGCGTGGGATTGTTTACTTGTATTGTACAATTCCAAATATTACTTACACATTTATCATCATCCACCGATACCTTTTTCCAACCTACATGGGATCGGCTTCAGCCTAACTGCGATGCTGAACTTCGATATTGTCTGTGGAGTGACCATCCAGAACTCGTGGATGAATAGAGATGAGATATCGAATGTCTGTAATTAGGCCATGCAGTCGGATTTTGTTTTCAGGCTCCAACTACTCGGACTACCATAGATGTGGGTATGACAACCAACATCAACGACGGCTTAACGTGCTCTTCGAGGCAGTTGGACGAGGACAAACTGTCACCCATCCTAAGGCAGGCCTGGCTAGATGTTGCTTAACTTTTGGAATGCGTTAACCTAATGGGTTACTACTGAGCCACGAGCCCGATAATAAATACATTACCTGAATATAATACTGCTAAAGTAGGTTTCTAAAGTAGAATCCTTAGCGTAGCGGTGATTCAAAGCACGTCGCCTAAGAGAAAAATAATTTTCTCTCGCGGTTAGATATTACTTTTCAGCGTATTCTATGAAAATAAAAATTAATAGCGATGAAAATAAAATCACGAGGTTTTTTTTACGGTTGGTACCGTCTCGCCGCGCCTGCCGCTGACTCCCACTACTACCAACATTATACAATGCAACAGTTTAAATATTTGCATTCGATTAGGTATTATGAAGGACTCTTGTTCCTAATTTTTTTCTAATGATTGCCCGCGGAACAGTCTCTTAACAAAGTAGAGCTATTTTAGGCGCACTTATGTAGGAACAAAACGCCACTTTTTAAATAGAAGTGATGAAAAACCAACTATTTCATACATTCAAAATGTCAGGTATACTGTACTTATGATTGTATACAGAGCATTACCTTATATAGTCAGCAATTTAAGTAACTTTATCGCGAAAACGCTTAGTTGGACTGCCTCAAATGGGAATGGAGTGCATTTGTATGATGTGGACGTAGAAAGACAAGCATATGTTGCACAAATATTGAAATATATTTAGAATAAAGGTGAACTTAACCCGCGAGCTGCACTCGAACTATGTTCCTTCACGGTGAATTTAAAATCCTCGCTATATTGTCAAATGTTTATTTTTTTAAATCCACGGCTCTGGGCCGTGGCCGCACCTACGTCCATTGCCGTCCGCCGGGCGCCACTGGGAATTCTCGCAGTCTCTACCACTGGCGCTCGGCAATGGACGTAGGTGCGGCTACGGATTTAAAAAAAAAAAAACGTCCATTGCCGAGCGCTTCCGGTAAGCACTGAAAGAATACCCAGAGGCGCCCGGCGGACCTTGGCAGCTGCGTGGTGCTCAGGTGTTACCCCGCATCTTTGGGGTCGGGTGTTATCCCGCGTCTGTGAGTGAAGACGTGTGTGAGGTGAAGCCCCACACCACGCAGCCCTTCTAGCCTGCTTTTGTAAGGACGGTGGGTTGCTAATCCATCGTCCTCAGGCCCCGATCATGGAGGTCAATGGTCCTGCGCGTAGTCACGTCTGTGGTGTAGGAATGGAAATGATTCTGATTTTAAAATCACGATAATATCACGATATTATTATTTCCAGTCACGGTGATTTCACGGTGATTAATCACTGCATATGATTCGTCACGTTTATATTACCAATGACAAATAACATACATATCGATAGTCACTTGTCACCCGCTCGCTAAGTCCCTACTCTGCAGTCAGACAGAATATAAATGCTACAGTATATTATGTATGAAACACATCGGCTTGTTTAATTTAACATTTTTTTTTTATTTTTTTATATTTACGTCGACAAATTGACGCCACCCGCCTGATGGTAAGCTGTAGCGACGTCTGGCGATTGTGGGCGACTCTCATATTATGTACACAGGAGTACTATATAATAGAGAGTGGCCCTCAACTTGACGACCCAGTAATGTGCCTCTTCACGCTTTGCTTAAAGAACCCAGGGTTATATTTTGGTGGAAATACGTGCGCAGGCAGGGCGTTCCAAGCCACCATCGTTTGGCAGAGAAACGAACGTTTAAAACGCTCGGTTCTCGCGAAGATGGTTTCCACGGTATGAGAGTGTCATCTCTGCCCGGCACGCGTTGTTCGGGGTCAGAAGGGAGAGGGTGGAATCAGGTTGAAGAGCTCTTCAGAACACGCACCGTGGTAAATACGGTAGAACGCGGATCTTAAGCTCTAGATTCGCTTTCACCCTATATGGTGTATTATATCTATTGTTATTTTTGTTTTTACTATAAATAGAACCAGTCACAAACTTTTGTGTTAGCAACTTCACTAAATGGTCAGGGAACTACAAACTCAAATCGAGAAAACTTGACAAAAAAATAAAACAAAAGTTCAAAAAGTATTTAATTCACTGAGTTTAGAACTCGGCGCCTCATAACCGTAGGCAGCGTCGTTTCCAACTACGCCAAATCGACTTTTAACTGCACTGCGAAACAACCGTTCATTACCTACCAGAATAAGGTAAACTAGGGTACTAGTCACATAAATATACAGATTACACTTAGCAACAAGTTATAATAATTTCAAATTCCGTAATAAACAAAATTACGATATGAATTAAGTAGTCAAAATTAAATGTGTGAGTAAAACTACCAAAAGTTGTTCGCAATTGGACGCCTTTCATAATAATACTTATTTACTATGATTGCGTACAAAAATAAAAACCGTGATACATCGGGGTTTTTTGGGATGAATAATGCTATGTAATCAAAATAATATAACATGAATCAAATGAAGGGAAATATATTATGTGTATTATAATCAATGTCCATTAAATAAATTAAACATAACGTATGTCGTATATTAAATAAAAAATACAAAAGTATATTTATCTCTGTCGCACCCGTACTTAAAAAACGAAAGCACGCTATGTACATACTCGGTTGCTACGTATTAGAAAGAAACGAATAACCCAGCCCAAGTGCCGAGCGGTGGACAACGAGAGAGGAGCAAGAGCGACCGTGACTGTGCAGCGAACGTAGAGTGGCGACTGGCGCCGGTGAATCACGATTCACGACACAATCACAATCGCCATGAGTTCCCAGTCCAGTCACCGCAGTCATTTATGATTTTTGAAATCACGTGATTTATAACGGGTGATTGAGATTTCATTCCATGTGCGGCGCCCTCGCCGCACGCTTCGGTACGCAGCGGGGAGGGTAAACCTACAAAAGCCCTATAGCTGAGTTTGTACTTCCCCTGTAACAGTTTCAACGGTTTTTTTTAAGTCCGTTCCTACTTCTGTCTGTCCCCAGGTATGCATTCTGAAGTATTCCCTGTCAGTGTATCCGAATCACTCGGAATAGGCAGCTTTGTTCGGTCAGGTTTAGTAAGCGGCATTTTGCTGTTGTTGTTGTATATTGGAATAGTTTCATTCATTCCTTTAGGCGTTTCTGTCAAACATACAATATTACTGGTTAAATGTAGATATCTACGTTTGGTGGAATCCAATCCAATTTGATATGATCACGTTTAAGCCCCTTATGCATCAATGATAAGCGTCTGCCAGCGGCTTTGCCCGCCAATTTAAACACATGATGAAATGTATTAAACAGTCACTATGTGTGGAGGATGTAACATAATCTTATATTTGTTTTATTAGGGTGGCAACATTTTTAGTCTGTGGCCGCCCCTTCGCTCTAAAATGGTTGACGAATAAAGACGTCACTATGAGTGACAAATTTTGATACATACGTAAAACAACATTGTGTTTTTTAATGTTTATTGCACAAGGCGCAGTGGTAAATGTATGCGACTGCCGGTCCCGGGTTCAAATCCCGGGTCAAATCAAATATTTATGTGATCCAGACATGTTTGTTACGGAGTTTTGAGCAGTTTCTAAATATATTTAGTATGTATTTAGAAATATCTAAGTATGTTTCTCAAAGTGTAAGTTTAGAAAAGGAAAACTCGACACAAAACCGTATACCAACCCGCACGCCCTGCGTGGTATACCTAGTCTTACCATAAATGTTGTAAATAATAAAGAGGGGGGAATTTAGCCTACATAAATACTTAGTCTGGCCATAAATATTAAGTAAGTAAGTTAAGTATTTATGTAGGTTGAAATCCCCCCTCTTTAGAGAAAAGCTATGGGCATCAAATGGGCAGAGATAACGACACATAATCTACGCAACGTTTACATACAACACGTAACAGTTTTATTACAAATCAGTCTAATAATTATGTCTAAATTACATTACTAGCCTGCAATAGTTTTCATAGCTTTACTTACAAGGAATGAAAATTATTGCAGTAATAAAACTTATGGATTCCATAGAATCCCAATTAATGGGTTGTGCCTTTCGCTTCAATTTACGTCTAGATTGTATAGTTGCCCTTTGATATTTAGTTTGACAGTTGGAAGTTTTGGATAAAATTGTAATGACTTCGCTTTTCAAAAAGCTAGTTAACACTGTTTTGAAACGTCCTGGTTGCCTTTTTAATTCCCTGTTGTAGGGACCCAAACTCAAATTCAACTTAAACTCAAAAATACTAAGTAGGTCGCCGCAGTCGCCCAACGTACCGTTACGCTGCAGCATATATTTGAGCGAAGCGAGTTTAAATTAAAATTCTGGCATCGTAATAACCTGGGTAATTCTGTAAGCTATTGATGAGTGCAAGAAAATCCGAAATCGGCCGAGTATTCGCCGAGAAACAATTTAACACAAATCGTTTGAAAAATAATTTGAGTCACCCGTTGAGAGCTCCGCACGCTTTCGGCTCGCTTCGCTCAATTAAAATAATGCTTATTAACGTCAGCACATAATAAAAGGAACACAGGAACCCTATAACTAAGACTCCACTGTCCGTCCGTCTATCATCAGGCTCTATCTAGTGAACCGTGATAGTTAGAAAATTAAAATTTGCACAGATGATATAAGTATTTCTACCGCAAGAACCAGATTTTTTGTAACCGCTGTGAGACTTGCTATGTATGGACGCTTTTCCCAAGATACAGGCAGGTTTCCTGCCTAGTTTGGGGGAGGAGTTCTGCCATGACCTTTTTATTGATGTACTGGTTTCCTTTATCTCATTAATGTATTATGTAAGCTAGGACAACGCTGTGTAATAATCATGTACAAACCGCTTGAATTGAATAAATTATTATTATTATATATATTATTATTATTTCTGTTACCGCTATAACACCAAATACTAAAAAAACAGAATATTGTAATTTGTTTGCCGTTTTCGTACGGAACCCTTTGTGGGTGATTCCGTGATCTAATATGTATGTATATATTATACATACATATTAGATTAAAGAATTAAATAAATAAATAAATAGATATAATATGTACATGTATGATATGTATATTTATGTGTATAATTATATTTATGTGTTTTTTGTAATTATGTTCTCATATAAATATAATGTATTTATAAGTTTATTGACCTACACCTACTACTACCTTTTCGTCCTTCAAATTCTATCCATCCAAAGGTTGCCTGATAGAAATTGCTTTATGCAATAAGGCCGCCCATTGTACTGCTCATATTTGTAAGCTCTGTGTATGTAGATATATTAATAATGTATTGGCGTACAATAAAGCGTATATAAAAAAATAAATATTTGTACCTATAACTGGCCAGAGCAGTACTATTCCCTATTCTGTGGCCAATAGTCCAGTCATTATAGTAAGTTCACCTCGGAATTCGAGATACCCAGCTGTAAGTCTGTAAATACTTGTATATTGACACCCTAAAAGTTGTCTCCAAACCTACATATGGTAGGGTGTACGCAACTATTAAATTTCAAGGTCAAAGGTCACAAAAATCGGTTTTTTGCGCTTTTTTGTAAATATGTAATTTCCTATGGGTTTTTTGCTATTTGTATTTATTATCAAGTAGTGGTCGCCCGCGACTTCGTCCGCATGGTAATTTGGATTTTTTCGCGTTATCACTTCTTTATAAATTGTAGCCTATGTGTTATTATGATGTATAAGCTATATGAAAATATAAGAATTATATTTGAATTTTAACCTAATTAATATTAATAACTTCTTACATCATCATCATTCACCGAGCCTTTTCCCAACTCAGTTGGGGTCGGATATCCAGTCTAACTGCGATTCGGCTGAACTTCGATATTTTCCGTGAAGCGACTGCCATCTGACCTTCACAACCCATGGGCGATATCGAAGTTCTGTAGTTAGACCAGTCGGATTTTTGATTTAGGGCTCCAACTACCCCTAACGACTGCCATAGATGTTAGTATGACAACCGGGACCGACGGCTTAACGTGCTTTCCGAGGCACTAATAACTTCTTACACGATGAAAAAAAAAATCAAAGAAATTATAAATCACCGATTGACCGATTAAAAATTTTTTTTAACAAAATTTGTAGAGAATTTTGTATATACAATATTGATAATAAATACAAATAGCAAAAAACCCATAGGAAATGAGATATTTACAAAAAAAGCGCAAAAAAAAAAACGATTTTTGTGACCTTTGTTTTGAAATTTAATAGTTGCGTACACCCTACCACCATACCATACCATATGTAGGTTTTGAGACAACTTTTAGGGTGTCAATATACAAGTATTTACAGACTTATAGCTGGGTATCTCGAATTCCGAGATTCTTACCTAATTTAAGCTTAAATGACTGGACTACACAGTAAGGAAACGTTTGCTAATAAGGCCGCCATTTGTACTACTGAATTAAGATATAGTTTGTATTTAATATTAATTTGTATATTAGTGGACAATAAAGTATACTTCTATTTCTATTCTATTCTTCTCGCGGAATATAAAAAAGAAAAGAAAGGTGTCCGCTAGCTGATATAGTTTTCTAGTACCCAATTTCCATGAGAACACATTACCGAGATAAACAGTAGACTATACCGCTCAGGGATAATATAGCTTATATTAGTGAAAGAATTTCCCAAATCAGTTCAGTAGTTTCAGTGCTTATTCGATGCAAACACACAATCAAACTTTCCTCTTTATAATATTAGTATAATTAATTATAACTACAGATGTAGCACTTTTAAAAACAATGCTTGAACAATACTTATTCAAAGGTCATGTTTAACCACCGGAAATTCTTTAAACTTAAAGCTTAGGACATCGCTGATTTTTAAGATTAAATAGACTATTGCGTGGTTCAATTCTTTTGTTCTAAGTTAAAATTGAGCAATTGTTTTACTCAAAGTTTTAATGATTTTAAAGTAAATAATTCGTATTGGCACTTATGATTAGGTCGTTTTTACAATTATTAATAGGTAAGTAAAATTTACAATTGATGTTTATAATTTCTAGATCGCGCTATTAATGTTAGCGTTGGATCCACCTACCGGAGTTCTGCCGAACTAACGGTACCAGTGTATCGATCGTGTTACAACGATATTTAAACGCCGAATCTTAGATGTATCCTTACCAAATCTCACTAAAACACATAATACACTATATATCTTTCTTTCTTTTTCTTTTTCTTTCTTTCTTTATACACAGGATCTCACTATAATCATCTCATAACTAAAGGGTCTCAAGTTAACCTTACCTGTAAGTGGTACACAAAGAAGAATTTGACAAATATAAAAATACCCCAAAAGCGGCAATAGGCTCATACCTATACGTGGAACTAACAAAATTACTGATGAAAAGTGGGCGTTTATTACTCTGCCTACTATTTCGGGTAAACAGCTGTGATTTTATGTATGTATGTATTCTATGTACATTATAGTTTCAAACAAAAGACATCAACGCCGTGTAGAAGATGTACTAATTAATTGTTGCCAATTTATACGGGTAATTTCAAATATTTGCCAGAGCCTCTGTTGTTACCCAATAACCAATCATAATAAGGAAATTAATTAAATGAAACTGCAGGAGATTGTAGGTATAACATCGGCCCTAAATATAGGAATTTAGGTTCTGATTACGGAAAGGTTATTGCTTCTTTATTTGTGTACAGAGGCCCGCGGCTGCACCTCGGTATTTAAGGAACATCGATTGTGAATGTTACCGCAACTTGCAGCCGCAGTCACGTTCAGGATTATTTTGACAGACATCCATACTAATAGGTACGAGTGGGGCTCGTAGTCTAGTGGTAACCTACAATGTTAACACATTCGAGTCAGGCCGGTCTTAGGATGGGTGACCATCTTTTAAGACATTGAGACCCCTCCGTGCCAAGCCGTCGGTTGTCATACAAACATCAATGATAATCGTTAGGGGCAGTTGGAGCTCCAAATCAAAAATCCGACCGGTCTAACTACAGAACTTTAATAGGCGATATTGGGCTGCCATCTGACCTGCACAACCCATGTGCAGGTCAGATGGCAGTCGCTTCACGGAAAATGTCGAAGTCCATTCGAATCGCAGTTAGACTGGAAAGCCGACCCCAACTGCTTTGGGAAAAAGGATCGGTGGATGATGAATTGGTGACCCATACTAATAGGTACAAAACCCCGTAGAGCTGTCGCAGCCGGTAAGTAGGTATAATAATGTGTTTGTTTTCGTGTGCTAACTGCAGCTGCATCAATCTCTAGTCGAGATCGAAATAGCACACTCAGCTTTCAACAAAGCTACTAGCAAAAAGTTGGTGTATGTAATTTACCTCGGTGTACCTTGGACATAAGCGTGATTATTGTAAAGTATTTCTAAATGAGACTACATTAGTGTATCACACAATACATAATCAAACAAACCTTGAAACAAAATTTAATAAACAGTTCACTATTTTTAATGCATAAGTAATGTGTTATATCGTCATTACTACACAAACATCTCCTCGATGCGCTGCAGGCTGTACTTAAGTGTGTATTTGTGTGAATAGGAAATTATGTATTACTAACATTCTCTATGTATTAGTCATAGTCATATACAGACAGACACTAATCACGTCTCTCTCGAAAGACAAAGATACTAACGTAATAGGTGGTTTGCCTATTGCCTTTACCGGGGAGTATATTTGTCAACAGGAGCACCGCGTGCAGGGGAGGATAACTTGGTCCCTGAAGATATTGGTAGTATCTAGTGCCCTCATAGTATCTGTGTGTTCTATTGATTCAACGGCTGTTGAATAAACTAATATTTTAAATTTTTCTTTTTGCATTTATTTGGGTATACAAACAACATCACAATAACGAATTTCTCACAGTCTATTACAATAATATAAAAGATTGTGATATCCACACCGTTTACCACATATAAAATATTTAAGGTTATGAGTTTGGAGTTTAACAACATAGCATTATACTTAGCAATAACTTAGTTAACACTATAGATAGGTGACGTACCGAATCAAAATAATATACATATAATATATATGTAATTAATTTTCGTTTGAAATTAATATCTATAGGCAGCCACATTATTCAAATATGACAACGTACGGATATCAATGTGCACCAAGTAAACCCTCAATCACTAAATTTCTATAAGCACCGACGCGACGCTGACTCGTCCATAATCAGGCGTCAAACTTACGTAAATTCAAACATTGTTAATTAAAATATTAAGATAGAAATAATAAATAAATCACAAAAACTGATCTCATTCGCAGGACTCGAACCACGGCCTTTCCCTAACAAGGGGAATGCTCTGACCACTGAGCTACGATGAACAATACCGACAACATTGACTTTTTGCTTCCTATCATATTCATATTTTCTAGAGCGTTGGATCCACCTACCGGAGTACTGCCGAACTAACGGTACCAGTGTATAGTGTTAAAACGATATTTAAACACTACTAAATTTTAGATGAAAAAAAAGAATTAGCTAAACCGATTTCGCTACTTCTTTTTTTGTTGTGATCGTTGCTATCAGGAGAAGGCTGTTAAGGGAGAATAAAAGTTAGCGGAATATTAGAAAAATGTGTGCGGTACGAAGTTCGCCGGGACAGCTAGTTATTCTTTCTTACTTACTATTATCTTTACAGGTGTACACCTAATGCGATAAAGTAAATTATACAAATAAAAATAAATTATGCATAACACTTAAAATACCTTAAAATCTAACTTCTCTTCTCTTGTATTTCCTGGAGGAGAGTTGAATGGTGCAGTTTGCCACGTAAAACCTTGAACAAGTAGGTTGTGAGGGCTACTTCTCTTCGTACCTCCAGCTTGTTATATCCGATCATACCCAGAACAAATGATGTCGGATACAGCAGTGGGTATCCTGGATATACTCCATACACTTTCATGTATAAGAACCTTACAAATTTGTTCTGGATACGGTCTTTTGTTTTTTTTTTTTTTTTTTTAGTTCCGCGACCAAGGCTGCGGCCGCTCTAACGTCCGTTGCCGGGCGTCTCTGGTTACAAGCAGAACGTATTTCCAGTGGCGCCCGGCGGACTTTGACCACCTCTGTGGTCTCTGCGGGGGTTGGGTCGGGATGAGAATCCCGCGTCGTTGGGGGTAGGGTTTTATCCCGCGTCAGTGAGTGAATCTGGTTGCGTGCTATGGGGCAAAGGCCCCGCAGCACGCAACCCTTCTAGCCTGCTTCTGTAAGGACGACGGGTGGCGATCCCGCCGTCCTCAGGCCCCGATCATGGAGGTCGATGGTCTTGGGCGTAGATGAGTCTGCGGCGGCCTCGCCGCTGACTACGAAACTCGGCGGGGAGGGCACGCTCCCTCTCCCTCTCGGCCGCCTCCTTCGCGAGCACGACTTGCTCGCAGAAGGACACGGCCGCGTTCCACCTACTCCCGCTGGAGACCATGGCTTGAAGCATGGTCTCCAGCGAGAGGGTATCCACGCCCAGACCCACTACGAGGTCCCGGCGCTGACTCGCCCATGCTGAGCACTCCACTAACGTGTGGAGTGCGGTGTCGTCGTCGGAAACCTCGCAGTGTTGACACCGGGGTGTGACCTCACGATGGATGCGAAACAGATAGCTACCGAAGCATCCATGCCCGGTAACGATCTGCGTCGCACGATACGTGAGGTCACCATGCTGCCTCTGCAGCCAATCGTCCATGATCGGTCTCACCGCCGCGATGATGGTGGCACCCCACTTGGGTTGCTCAAGTCGCACCCTCCATGACTCCATGAGATCCTGGCGGAGTTGGGACCGCCGGTCATCGATTTCTCGAGACGCAGGCCTGTGGTCCCGCTCCAGCGCCTCCTTGCGCCATTGGAACAATGACGCAAGGGCTCTCGCTTCCAGGTCCCATGGAGGGGTCCCGGCTAGGAGACATGCAGCCTCTCCGGAGATCGTGCGGTAGCCCCTTATTGTTTTGACGGCCAAGGTCCTCAACGGTCTGTTAAGGAGCGTTGAGTTGTTGACCGTCAACCGCGCCGCCCATACGGGAGCCCCGTATAGGGCCATACTCCGCACGATCCCCAGGTACAGTCTCCTGCAGGAAGCGTTGGGTCCCTTTAGGTTGGGCATCAGTCGCGAAAGCGCGACCGATGCGTGTGTCACCTTGGGGACCAAACTTCGGAAATGTGGTCCGAAGTTCCATCGGCTATCAAGTACGATCCCTAGATACTTCATCGAGGGCTTGATGCCGATGCTAACGCCTCCCACATTTATGCTGGAACCTTCAGGTGGACCGTTCCGAGGTCTGTGAAAACACAGAACCTCGGACTTGTGCAAGGCCACCTCCAGTCCCAGCCGCCGTATCCGACCCACGACTTTAGCAACACCCGTCGTGACCTTGAGTGCTGCCTCCTGGTACGTTGCACCCCGCGCCGTGACGAGGGTATCGTCGGCGTAGCACGTTACGCCGACGCCCTCAGGCAACGCACCCCGCAGCACCCCTGGATACGGTCTAACATAGGTTTGTACTTTGTTTCATGCGGTGACCATACCACTGCATTTCCCTCCAAATGGCTTCTCACAAGAGCCTCAGCTTTGAAATACAAAAATATAAATTGTTAAATAAATTCTGTTTATATTGTTAAATAAAGTCTGTCACTTTCAATAGATAATTTATATTATTTACACTCAAACCGGGCGCCACTGGAAATACCTTTAGGGGTCACCAGAGACGCCCGCAGCAATGAACATGGGAGCGGCCACGGTGTCGCAGATAGAAAAAAAAAAAAAAAGTTACACTCCAAGTAACCTTTTAGATCGCTCGTCACTTCTATTTGCGGTGCTTTAAAAAGGAAAACCTTCAGAGAAATAAATACTGACCGCCATGTTAAAACCCGGATTTATCAGGCAGTAAATGTATCAAGGCTATGTAATAATCTTAACTGCCACTAATTAATAGGTACTTACTGTTTACCTCTCATTGAATATGAGGATTCACATTAATATGTAAAATTCTTACATATTAAATTAGTAATATACGCTATTATATATCGATAATTACTCGACTTGTGTATTATGAGTTCTCGGGCTTTTTGAAAGAGGTTTGAATAGATATGAATAAAACATCACATGACATGTCATATCCTATAAGTAGACCTATAAATTTACCAGTAGCCAGTAAGCCTATTGCTTTTACAGGGCACTAAAGAAAATCTATAGCAATTTGGAATTCCAACCAAAATTCCAATAGCCAGGACAGATGTTACATAAAAGTATGAATTTTCAGTCAGTCTGTCTGATTATATTCAAATACTACCTTAAAGCGACTAAAACTGTAGAGTATTTAAAATTTTAACCCACGCGGTGTTAGTAACGTGGTTCGCAGATATTTTAGCATCTATATTGACCTACCTCTGGGTCTTTTAAAATCTTTCCATAGGTCGCTTGAACGATATCGCGTTCGGTCACCCTTTGTGCTTCATATGTGATATTTTAACTGGTATGCAAAAGAGATTATTCTATTTTATTCTGAAACATTAAAATGGTACGAAGTTTATCGGAACAGCTAGCCCAACGAACTTCGTACCACTTTAATTTTTCTAATGTTCCGCACAACTTTTTTTTCAACACAACAAAAAAAGAATTAGAGAAATCGGTCCAGCCGTTCTCGAGCCATTAACCTCTTAACAAACACGACTGTGTCAGTTAGATAACCACGTCCCTTTTAATTCCTTATTTAATAAAGTTTTTTGAACAAACGTTACAAAATGGTGCGTTTGAAGTAGTGCTGAAATGTTGGAATAGTAAATAGAAGAAAACCGCGGCGTATGATAGTGCTATAGCCTCAAACTCTCCTCGAAAACCACTCCATCTATTGATGAAAACAGCATGAAAATCGGTTCAGAATTTTTTGAGTTTATCGCGAACAGACAGAAAGATAGACATAATGATAATAATAAAAGAATCTACTATAAATAGCTCAAACTTATTTAGCGATATGAATGTTTCGAGGCATATGTCAAACATCTACGAAGAACGCCTAAAAGTGTTGATCCTCACAACTCTAAAAGATCGCGGGGAATGGACATTACGACATTAAAAAATTTGCATCCCATATCTTCACCCGTAATGAAAACACCCATCTGCGAGGCCATTCTTTAAAGTTGTGTACCAGTTTATCCAACAATAACCCACACAAACATTTCCTGAGCAACCGAGTGGTCAGAGCGTGAAATCAACTTCCAGAACATGTGATCACCGCTGATAACACCAATCAATTTAAGAACCGACCGGACAAATATTTAGCTGTAAATGAAAACTAGAAGTTAATATCCAGATACGGCATTATCAGTTGTTTCAACTGCCTGCCGTTTAAACCTAGTAAATAATAATAATAACTAATGTACGAGTATAATATACTCAAAAATCTACTGAATGAACTTTTGCCGTAACGTACTTCTCATCAAAAGATAATGTCAATTATGTTGAGAGATATCAAAAATATCAATGGTCTCTTAAAGTACAGGTAACACATCAATCAAGTATGAATATGTTTTAATTCATGAATCAATTCGAAGGTCCAAACGCTTAGGAATACCTTCAAGAAATATTACTAAACGGACAAGACCATCTACAATTAGATCCATAAATGACAGGTATAAAATAGCTCATTATTTATAGCTTTGAATTGAAATACATTACACAGTGCAGCTATATTTATGAGTGTTGGTTCTGATAATTACTAAATTAAAATTCTTGATATGGTAGTACCATTCAATACATCTACTTTACGTCAGATCCTGATAAGGTCAAACCGCGACACAAAATTGGTCTAGCCATTAGAGATTTGGAAGATGATGAACAGATTTATTATCAGTTTATGCAGATCGATTAAGCTAAACTCACAGTTCGTTCATCGTTTCTCTACCGAACGATAGTGGCTTGGAACGCCCTGCCTGTGCACGTGTTTCCTCCCACATATAACCCTCTTCATGGGGGGGGTTTAAAAAGAGGCACATCACTGGGTCGTCAAGTTGAGGGCCACTCTCTATAGTATTGTGTACTATGAGAGTCGCCCACAATCGCTAGACGTCGTCACGATTTACCACCAGACGGGTGACGTCAATTTGGCGTACCCAATATAAAAAAAAAAACGGATTTCATCACAATCGGAGAACAGGAAAAATCGTCAAATTTCCACCAGATCTATGCTATGCATTGTTGCTGTTGGTACATACATAAACATATCACGCCTATATCCCCGAAAGGGTAGGCAGAGGTGCATTACACACCCACAATTTGCCAGTATTTTTAGTCCCACGTAATAGGGGGCAAGCCTATTGCCGTCACCGGGCACATTTATAATGGGTTATGTCCAAAATGGCCGAATTAATTTAATAAAAGATATTAATTGATTTAATTAATTTATTAAGTTAATTTATTTTGCCATTGGTCCACATAATTAAGTGAATAGCTGCAGCACACATTCCAAACTAGCAGAGCTGCTAAGTCAAATAGTTTTATAATTCCTATGTAAGTAGGTACCTAGCTTATTTTCTAGATCACCTACTTAATTCATGAAAATTATGTTAAAATTTAAAACAGGCTCAGTTCATATTAAAATTTGCAAATAGATGGGCATAGTTTATTTGCTTTTAAGTCATTCACAGATAGAAGCTAGAAGTATGTACCTACTTGCCTCGGTTAGTACATTATCATAGTAAAAGTAGAACTTTAATTATTATTCTGCTATGACATTACTAACGAACATCTATGGCAGTGTTTACGGGTATTTGGATCCCTACAAAATCCGACTGGTCTAACTACCGAGTTTTGATATCACCCATGGGTCAGAGAGGTCAGATGGCAGTCTCTTCACGGAAAATATTGAAGTTCAGCCAGATCGCAGTTAGACCGGAAAGTCGACCCCAACTAGTTTGGGAAATGGTTCAGTAGACCAAAGAAGACTTGTGACCTTCACCAAAGAATACTTGTGGCCGAGGGGTGTGGTGTTCCGGCGATTCCGGGGCAGGCCGAGAGACAACGCCGATCAAAAGGCACAAATGAACGTGAGAGATCATAAGAATCCTGTATTACAGATCACCAGGATCACTCAGTTCCCGCGAAAACGGACAGGTGTATTTACTTTCACATGTAACATAATGTGGTCTTTGAAGATAGACGCCAAATACAACACTATCATTTGTATTTGAATTTGAGTCATTTAAACTATATTTGTGTGAAAGTGTGTGTGTGTGTATGTATGTGTGTGTGTGTGTATGTGTGTGTGTGTGTATGTGTGTGTGTGTGTGAGTGTGTGTGTGTGTGTGTGTGTGTGTGTGTGTGTGTGTGTGTGTGTGTGTGTATAGATGCGTTATGTGTGATTATTTAAGTTAGAGCCTTTGTTGTGTGTATAATATTTTCCGTAGTTTCATAATCTTGTTCAAGGAGCCAGTTTGTAACTATGATTTTACATTCAGTTTTAGGTTTTGGATATAATATGTTTAGGATTTTATTTAATTTTTTGTAAACAAGACCACCAAGATGGCAAAAACTACCAGTAGCAAGTTGAAAAGTAAAGGCAACAGTGGAACAGACATTGGGTTTTCGTCGTGTCCTAACAGCCAATATACGTGTGTCGTACGGAGTGAGTAAATGTGTTTTCATAGTTAAACTTAAAATGAACTGCGGTCGTACTGTCAGTACCTTGCAGGTAGCATAAAGCTCTGTGGTCGGATAAAGAAGTGCAGACGCCATCCCACATTCAATATAAAGCGTTGTGTCCGTTCTAGTTTCAAAAGTGCGGTTTTAGTAGCACCGCCCCAAGAGATGACACAATAAGATGTTATTGATTGGCAAAGAGCCTGATACACTAATTTTATCACTGAATTATTGTCCGCAATATTTTTTAAATATGAAGACGAGTTTACGCATTCTAGATGAAAGTGAGTCAATGTGATGGTGGAATTTTAGTCTATAGTCAATATGTATGCCGAGGTATTTAATAGAGTCAGTGCAACCTAAGCTAGCACAGTGGCATGATGACCCCTTAAGCACGCAGTTGTGAGCTCTGACATCAAAAGAACCCGATGGAGGCTGACCAGCGCTCGTAAGAGAAAAAGTAATATACTCAGCGTACGTGAATATTTCGCCATACTGGGGACAGAGTTTACAGAGGTCGTTGATGTATCCCTAAAACAGTGTCGGACCGATGATGCTACCCTGTGGGACTCCATAGGTGATGGGGAGCTCGTCGCTGATCCAGTCCCCGATCCTAACACATTGTGCCGGCCAGTTAGATAGCTCTGGAATAGGCTGAGCTGGTTGCCCCTGACGCCAATATTCTCGAGCTTGATGAGTAGAATAGGAACAGAGACCATGTCAAACGCCTTAGCTAGGTCTAAAATATTCCAATTACTTTTTTTTTCTTGTAATTTAGTAGCCATCTTATTTGTTAAGTCCAAGACCGCTTTATTTGTAGAAAAACCTGACCGAAAACCATATTGATTATGTGATAATATAGATTATGAATTTAGAAAGTTACCAAGTCTTTTATTTAATATTTTCTTTTTTTGGAATGTATTTTAGGTTTAGGTATTAATTATTATGGGCCTTGATGCCTAATCAATATTTTATATTATTACATAACATAACATAACATAGCATCACGCCTTTTTCCCCGAAGGGGTAGACACCCACATCTCGCCAGCTATGTTAGGTCCCATGTAATAGGGGGCGAGCCTATTGCCATTTACCGGGCACAAGTTCCCGACTTTGGGATAATTATCTGGGTAAAATTCAAAAGAGAATTATACATTATCCACCAGACCCGGGAATCAAACCCGAGACCTCAAGCGTGGCAGTTGGTACATAGTACCATTGTGCCACCGAGGTAGTCATTTATATTATTATGTATTATTATAACAGTATGTTTATCATTTGTCTAGATCCCATAGCACAAGCTTATGGCTTAGTTTGGGCACAGATTAATAAATAGTTACTACGTAACAGATACATCACTCCCATACAAAAGCGAAAATACCTACTCTATATTAACCTACAAAATTTTAATAATAATACCTGCTGCACAGAACGAGAAGAATGTACCTTAAACACGCGTTAATATAGTCGAGACTGTGTTGCCCGCCGTGCTAGTGACGCCATCGTAAGAATGCGCTAGGGTTGTACCTATGATGATTATTGTAATAAAACGAATGTTATGAATCAACCATTTTTTTTATTAGTCAAACAATATGTTTTAGTTTTATATAATTATTTATAATTTTTATTGATCAATAAATAAAAACGGCAAAGAAATCACGTTTGTTGCATGGGCTGTACCCTAAAATATTTATTTTATTCTGGTTTTTAGTATTTGTTGTTATAGCGGCAACATAAATACATTATTTACTATGTCACGGTTCAAGGTATACTAATTATCACGGTTCATGAAATACAGCCTGGTGACAGACGGACGGACGGACAGACAGACAGATAGACAGACAGACGGACAGTGAAGTCTTAGTAATAGGGTTATGTATTTTCCCTTAGGGTACGGAAGCCTAAAAGAAAATAAAAAAAATGATATTGAGATTCCTAATATATTTTTTTTCCTAAACTGAATTGTTTGCGCGAGTGATCCAAAGTGGTAAAATGCGTTTCCTCACCTCTAACTTCTAAAATAAGAGAATGATAAAACAAATAATATATATATGTTGTACATTACCATGCAAACTTCTACCGAAAATTGGTTTGAACGAGATCTAGTACGCCATACCGTGAAAATTAAAATATTATGTTACTTGCTGCTACGGAACCCTTCATGGGCGAGTCCCACTCGCACTTGGCCGCTTTTTTGTTAGCCAAACATAACGTAATTCCGGTGCACGAAAAACAAAAAGAAATGTAAGTAAATGAAACCCAAGTTAAAAATGCATTTTGTTATTATTAAAATAGTGCATACCATTTGCATACCTACTATAATCCGCACAATAATTACGTGGTTTCTGCATTTCGAAGCGTAAGCGCGGGAAACGTGCAGTGCGGTGCGATGCGAGCGCTCAGACGGGCGTTCGGCAGCCCTCTGCCAGTTTGTACTCTCGAAGGTACGCCGAGCGGTAGGTATATAGTGCGCGGCCTTGAGCGAGTGACGGAGGCCTGGTTTGTGCTAGGTGACGTTGTGTGAGCATGTCCACAATATTTATTTATTACTTACATAATGTACTTAGAATAATAATAAATAGTTTGTGATTCTTTATTTAATAAACAATAAACAATAACAATAAACAATTATTTTAATTATTTTTATTAAATAAATATGAATATGAACAATAATAGTAGAAGATGATTACTGACGAAGACCCTAAAACTTTTAAATCACCCAAGAAATGAAATGAAATGATTTATTTATTTGTATAGGTAATTAAATGGCTCTTACAAACGTCAGTAAGTATAGGCGAATCGCCGGGACCTCGTGGTGGGTCTGGCTGGGTGCATGGACTCCAGCGGGAGTAGGTGGAACGCGGCCGTGTCCTTCTGCGAGCAAGTCATGCTCGCGAATGAGGCAGCCGAGAGGGAGAGGGAGCGTATCCTACCCGCCGACTTTGGGGTCAGGTTTTATCCCGCGTCGGTGACAAGCACGGGTGTCTATTACTTGACTTTTTAAATAAACTAATTTCAAGGTCTCGAACAACATAAATTAACAGAACTTAGATTACTGACTGTTTGCAATAATTTTTGCCAAATATACACTTACAGTTACTAAACATAAAATGATGTAATTCACATAAAGTGTAGTGCACAGGTCGTGAGATGTTCGAGTTTGAGAAATGAATTGCATTAATTTCGTCATTGTACTTATAAATATTATTTATGTAGAAATGTAACATCGTGATCAATGTAATAACCCATCTCGACGCTTTACATCCAATGATAAGCAGGGTCTGATACAAGTGATAGATATTTCTGGGTTTTTATTGGTCGTGAGACAAATGGAGTTTCATACTACTCAATTCGGGATATAACAAGTAGAGAGAGACAAAAATGATTATACTACACAATTCGGGATATATATCTCGGGATAGTAGTGTATCACGAGACCAAGATAGAGAAAAAAATGCATGGTTAGACTTCTTGACCTCACCAAGAAGATAGTTAAATTGAATGAAGAACAAGATTAGAGAAGTATATTATGTGTGACTTTATGGTAAACAGGTTTAAATAAAACAAAAACTAAAATTTGCCATGTTTAAGGTAGTTATTAAACAGAAATTAAGGGCTTCTTTTGAGTCATAGAATACACTGATTATAATTTGTGTCTGGGGTGACCTGGAATACACTTGATCTGGTGCCATTACAACCGCTTGCGGGCCCTCATGCATGTACTTACTAACAAATCAGTTCGCTACCTAAACAGTCATTGCAAGAGAAATTGACTATTCCTTGCAATTACATTCTAAATCCTAAGTAGAGTATAATCGGTTCGTTCATTATCAGATAGACAGACATACCTACAACACGTACTTTCGCCGAAGGGGTAGGCAGAGGTGCATTATACACCGAAACTTTGCCAGTAATTTTGTCGGCCCACGTAATAGGAGACAAGCGTATTGCCGTTACCGGGTACTCTGTTTAAAACCACTCGTTAATCAATCCCAAACCACAGTCAGGACAGATGTTATAAACCACTAAGTAATTAGAATCTCTGCAGTCCGAGCAGCATTTATTGTCATGAATGAAAATTGCTTTGGAAACTGAGTATACAAATATCTGTAAGTACTCGTATTTACCATTTGCAAGAACAATAAGTTATATAAAAACGTTAGAGAACATAATCTTGTGTATAATATACACAAGACTATGTTCTTTATATTTACACTTTAATACATTATAATATCATTAAAATAGTTCAAACTTAGACTTTAAATATTTGATTTTATACAACTCATAGTTTCATTAAACCTTTTCTTCCCGACAGTATTACCATAGTATATAAAATAATAAAAAAGTAGTAATGGTCCAAATCTGGAACTCAAAAGCAGTACTTCCACATTCATACCAGTGGTTCGAATGCGGAAGTCCAAAAAAAGACTGGGTGTTTTACCCCATGGGGTGAAACACCCACTTCAAAAATCGTCATCCATCCGAACTTTACTGGTATGAAACAGGGAACTCTCCCATATCGCAAGTGTGGAGTATACGATGTTATTGAATCTGTCACATTATACGTTGTTAGTCTACTTATCTCACTTAAGTTAACCTTATATTGCTTATTAGGTAAGATTCTGAGTTCCATCAAATGACTTAGATTTATTGCGGCATTGAACTTATTTTAATAAGATATCTTCGTAACATCACATCTGGATCATCTGGCATCTTATCTACACCTTTTAGAGCAAAATAATTACTTAGTAAACTTCTCAAAGTACATACTTGGTACATTTATAGTACGACCTTGGCCTCTACTGTCTACGGTCTTGCGAAAATTAAAAACATTATTAGGAATTTTCCCCTCATTTTAATCTCCAATAAAAAAAGTTCACGACGATTTTTTTTAAATCAATGAAGACTTCTCTCAAGTTACGTGGACATCGAATAAACACCGTGCAAAATTGTCCAGTCTTGAAAAATGTCCTTTAGTCGTAAATTATCTTATAACATTGGGGAAACACTGATGATCGTATGTATGTATGTACCCTATAATCATGGAAACTAACAAGTTAATCATATTCAAGCCACCTAAGCTTGCAGAAAACATAAATGAAAGGTCAAATGTTAATGGAAACCTATACAAAATCACTAATCGTATCAATTTCACTAGGTACCGTAAATCTTGTTTTAATTGGTACAACATCTCATTGCTGTATCCTCGGTCTAAGGCCATCTGGACGCAATACCTATATGCAATTTATACTAATCTCTAAGTGTACGTTACAAAATTGTAAAAGATTTGAGTAATAAAAAAAACCACTTCTAAAATACTCATCATTATTTCGGTTAAAATATTATTATTTTTTATTTTGTTGGACATGCTCACACTACGTCATCTAGCCCAAACTAAGTTATAAGCTTGTGCAATGGGATCTAGAACAACTGATAAACATACTTAAATATTTCTAAATACATACAAAACATACATAGAAAGCACCCAAACTCCGAAACAAACATTTGTGTATCACACAAATATTGGATTCGACCCGGGAATCTAAACTGAAACTCCGGAGTCGAAAGCCGATGCACTACCGACCACACCACCAAAGCAGTCAAATTCAAATCAGTCAAAAGCAGGTTAGACCGTTATGGTTCCATGACGGTAGGCCCCAGGCCGGTTTGCCACAACATTACCTATCTCTGGCTATTGCTGAACATAGGGCACTCCAACGAGTATCCAGTGTGACCGGCCATCTGAATCGAACGAGACCCAGAGTTTTAATAGGTCGTCGATCCGTCTAGTAAGTGGGCAAGTAAAAAAGTAAAAAATGTAACTTAACTTAGACAATTTATACTGCCGATTGATGGCACTTGGAGGAAATTGCTACACATATTTGTACATGTTAAATTTAGCTTTCCTAAATGAAATGTGAAATAGTTTAATTAAGATTTCTGATGATGTCGTGAGGCAAAACCGGTTAGACAAATAAAATAAAACAAGTAGAAAGTACAAGTGTTTTTGTCCAAATATGTGTAACTTAAATTATATCCTACTAATATTATAAACGCGAAAGTTTGTGAGTATGTATGTATGTATGTATGGATGGATAGGTGTTTGTTACTCTTTCACGTAAAAACTACTTAATGGATATTAATGAAACTTTACAATAATATACCTTATACATCAGAATAACACATATACTACAATTTATAAAGATATTGTGTGAATTGTTCAAAATATGACGCAGTGCGACGGGAACGGGAAAAAATTAAAATTACCACGCAGACGAAGTCGCGGGCGACCTCTAGTAGTAAAATATTATACTCACTAAAACCTAAATAAAAAAAAGTTCTAATAAGTTCAAACGCAGACCTTCGAGTAATCGGTGAACGACAAATTCAGAACATCCTTCTTTTTGTAAGCCATTTATTTTGAGATTTACGAACTCAGAATAAATAACTTCGCCTTTGTTAAGTTTTTCTTCTCTGGGTAATTGTTTGTTCGCTCATCACCTAAAAACGACTGCAATAATTTTTTTATAGATTTTATTATTATATAGGACTTATTTATTTCAGAGATAGTTTGAAACGTGGAGCTGATATAAGACTCCTTTAAATTCCGATAATAAAACTTTTCCTCGAGGTCAAAGCCACGTCTACATACATTATAAACGATGACGACTTGGTTTAATTGAACTCGCTAATGTCAGGAAATACTCATCCGATTTGAAATAGGTTAACATCATAAAGTATTGGAAAAAGCATACGATGACCTAGACACGCATTTTTAGCGTCACATAAGTCCCAGTTAGTGGCAATAGGCTCATTGCCGTTTGCTGTAATGTTCTATGTGAACACTTGCAGATAAGGTTAGCTTTGGTCTTCAAGTTCTTGGACCCCAATGGTATTAATAACTCGATAATTTACAGTTACAGTAACAGATGAACTCCCCGTGATGCTACGAACGTAAATTCCAACAGTCAATATTCACATACAATATCACACACCTACTTATATTTTTCCGAGTTGCAGTCGCTATTGTCCGGCGCCCCGGACTCGAGAAAATTCCCTATGGCATATGGCACCGGGTAGCAAACCTACCTTACAACCTCAGCAGTGTCTTGCATGCATTATTCTCATCTAAGTGCGATAGTGAAGTGTTTACTAACAATAGTCTTAAGATTCTATCACTAATATAAATTTTGTAATATCTGTATGTATTATTAGTCTTAAGGCATTTATCTATGGGCCCTAGAATAAGTTTATACCAACTGTAACTTTTCTATTTGTTGCCTAAAATAAATAAATTAATTAAAAAAAAATTAACCGGATCCAAGTATTACAATTAAGTACCTATACTCGTATTACTATCTGTAGTACTAGTCAAACTTTTGACCTTATCAATTAATACTGTATTATTGAATATTGACCACTTGAACGAAATGGTAATAAATCCATTACATTCGATTCAAAAAGTTCATAATGTAACTCGAGTGATTAACTATTGCATTCTTAATTGTAAGGTGTAGGTATCGAGTACAATCATAGGTTGACCTCAATGAATAGAAAGGCTGTCAATCCTAAGATGTAATTACAATCTTCGAGTGCTACTTGAGTTATTCAATATTTGCAATTTGTTATTAGGAAGTTGGCCCGCTATACCGCAAAAACACAACACAATAAGATAGGCAAGTGACATTTTTTTTGCGCTTTGTCGAAATATCATTAATCTGCACTGTCATAATTGGGCATTTTACGGAAATTAAGTCTGTGTAAAGCGACTCTATTTCTTTGTATGGGATGGGCATCAAAATCTGTGCCTACTAAATAGTTAATGCATTCACGTCACGTAATGAAACGTCACTCAAATAAGCAGATACTTAACCAAAAGTGACGTTTGTGTTTAAAAAAATTAGGTTTAAGTGCTGCTCAAGCATTTAAACAGCTCCTAAATATTTGAATGACATTTCAGTATACGGTCGTTATTCCTTTTTCTGTGCCATTGTTTACTATTAAAGATTGTTTGGTAATTGTTTTTAAATTATATTAAAGTAACACACACACACACACATATCACGCCTATATCCTACCCGAAGGGGTAGGCAGAGGTGATTAACCACAATGTGCCATTATTTTTAATCCCACGTAATAGGGAGCAAGCCTATTGCAAACACCCGGGTACACATAATGGATTATGACCAAAATGGCCGAATGAATTTAATAAAATGTAGCAGCTATATTGCAATTTTGAAAAAAATTTAATCCCGTTGCCTTAAAGTAACGTGTCTACAATAGACTTTACGTAATTTAGAACTCGTCCTCTGTAATTTAACGAAATTGTATTACGATTAAGCGAGTAATATCTGTGTTTGAGGGTCGAACACAGCTTACTGGCGTTTACGCGTTGTGCAACTTAACACTATTGTTGTTATATTTTTAAACTTTCGCGTTCTGAATTCATTAAACTATTTGCGATTTCGGGACTTAAACGCGTTTAAGTCCCGAAATCGTAAATACTAATAACCATTGTTGTTATATTGAATTACTCCCTCTAAACTATACTTTAAATATTAAAATGAGGAAAGATTTGTATTTTAAACCGACTTCAAAAAAAGGACCTCATCTTTTTTTGACTTTATGTTTTATAAAGCAGTGGTAAGTAAAATATTTTTAAAAAACAATTTAAACTTATTTTAAATTTCTTAATAGCACTATTTTTCGCAGGATTAAAAAGACAACAAAACGTCGACAATTGTTTCGCCTCTAAACGAAGCATTATCAAGACTGTCTCAGAGCGAACAGCAAAATTTGTGGTTAGAACATATTTGCTTATAAGTAAACGAGTGCAAATTTCATTATCGCGATGTAGGATTTTTTCACAATAACTAACGTGGGTAGAAACCTCAGATCTAAGTACCCAAAAATAGGTATTCACCAATACAAGACTTCAACTTACTAATTTTCAACAAATTGTGTAGAAATGCCAAATGACACATACAAACCAACAACCAACTAATGTGTCTGTCTGTTTACAACCATTTTGTAATGATTAAGTAAGGGAGACGTGTGAAAATCTATTTGTTCATTGAGTAAGGTGTCCGCATCTCTTCTCACTATTTCTAGCCTTTCCCAAACACTCAGCTTGAACCCTTTCTCACATAAACGTAAAACTTTAAAGGTGTTACTATTGTTCAAATAGTGCTATTAAGAAATTTAAAATAAGTTTAAAGTGTTTTTTAAAAATATTTTACGTTTGTCATGGATTTTCGCCGAGTAACGCCTGGTTCCATCCAATATTTATGTTTTATCTTAACTCTTTTTTTTATATAATTTCTGACATTCTCACACGACGTCATCTAGCCCAAATTAAGCTAATATAAGCTTGTGCTATGGGAACTAGACGACTGATAAACATACTTATATAATTCTAAATACATAGGTACATACATAAACATATATGTTTATAGGTACATATTATACATAGAAAATACCCAAACTCCGAAACAAACATTTTTGGACCGCACAAATAATTTGATTTGACCCAGAATCGAACCTGGGACGGCAGTCGCATACTCATACCACTGCGCCACCGAGGCAGCCAATTTAAATGTATGTTTTTTTTTACTATTTGTCATCTTATATCTTCAGACTGGATAAACCGATTTTGACATTTTTAATTGAAACCTACTGCTTCCCGAGTAGTCCGATTTAAATTCTTCGACAATTGGACACTTCGACCTTCATTCTGATAATTATTTGGTCCCATTCCGAAAGTATAAAGTCTGTTTTTGTCCATATTTTTGTCTTTTTCATTTTTAACGAATAAACCTTTTAACGTTTAAAGTTTACTTTTAACAGGCAGAACTCATGTTGTAAATTATGAAATTATTCATCATTCACCGATTTTCCCAACTCAGTTGGGGTCGGCTTTCCAGTCTGACTGCGATTTGGCTGAACTTCGGCATTTTCCGTGAAGCGACTGCCATCTGACCTCCACAACCCATGGGCGATATCGAAGTTCTGTAGTTAGACCGGTCGGATTTTTAATTTAGGGTTTCAACTACCCTTAACGACTGCCATAGATGTTCGTATGGCAACCGGGACCGACGGCTTAACGTGCTCTCCGAGGCACGGAGCGGTCTCAGTGTCTTAAGAAATGTACACCCTTCCTAAAACCGGCCTGACCAGATGTTTCTTATCCTTCGCAATGTGTTAACATTGTCGGTAACCACTAGACCACAAACCCCAAAATTATGTAAATAATAATTATATAACCAAAATTAAAAAGTACCATGAAAATTGAATCCCAATTAAAATTTACCGAACAGATTCAGGTAACAACTTTAATCATCAGTTTCCAAGTTTAAAGCAGAAAATACAAATACCATAGCAACAAAAAAGTTGTTAATTATATACAATTAACTTTAAAAGACTAGTCTTATTAACATCTGTAATTAGACTTCAAAGTATTCTATGATTTCTTTTGATGAGCAGCTGTTAGGTATAAATATGTATTAACTATGTATCTACTAACAGATAGGGCTAAGGGCCGCAATATCAATACATACCTGAATGAGTAATGATGAGAGCCATGTTTGGTTTAGATTTTACTTGTAGTTGCTTTAAGCATACGTAAAAGAATACTACTAGGTTATAGATACGATCATCTCAGCCTATTTGACGCTCACTGCTGGGCACAGGTCTCCCCAAAGAGGGAGCAATTTAGACTACATATACCACGTTGGCCACCAACGCTAACCGTAATAGCGCGATCTAGAAATTGTGATGGGTAGCATAAATTTAATGTCGTTGGTAATCGTAGCTCAGTGGTCAGAGCATTCCCCCGGTAAGAAAAGACCGTGAGTTCGAGTCCTGCTGATGATGTCAGTTTTTGTAATGTTAATGTAATAGTATAAATCTCAATAAATTAACCAATCAGTCTATAGTCAACAAACAAGTGTTTGTTCTCATTAAACGCTCTGAAACTACTGAACAGATTTTGAAAATTCTTTCACTTTAGAAGTTACTTTATCCCTGAGTGCTATAGGCTACTTTTTATCCCAGTTTTGTTTTCCCATGGGAATTGGGAACTTGATAACTTTAACACGCAGGCGGAGTCGTGGTAATCGGATAGTGCTTTGAATGGTAACAAAGTAACAACGTAGCAGATAATTGAAGTACATGCCAGGAGAGTCATCTAATATTTGACATGATAATTAGGTCTATGATAGGTATAATACACACTGAGTATGACAGGTACATTTACATAATCAATATTTCACCAGAGGGGACAGTGATTCTGCCATTATCTGTATATTTATAATATCTAATACATACTTGACCCTGTAGTTCAAAGCCACTTTAAAGTGTAAAGTAGATAGTAGAGATAGTTTTTTTTCTTTTTTTTTTTTTATTCCGCGGCCCATAGTAGAGATAGTAGAGTAACGTAGATTTTAAATAAAATTATGTTTTAATATTATTTTTTTTAATATAAATAAATATGTTAGGACTATACATTATTCACACAACGCCATCTAGTCTCAAACTAAGCAGAGCTTGTGATATGAGTACTAGATAAATAGTACGTAGGCCGTAGAACATTGAAAAATATTGATTAACAGCAATCTCATTTTTCGTAAGTACTTAGCTTTATTATACCGAGTCCTACCCCAATATCTCAAAATGAAATATCAAATCAGGTAGCTAACAGAGTTATACAGTTAAAATATTCGGAACAAAATTGTAAGGTTGCATGTTGGTTGTTGTCTATGGTCATGTCAAATGACAACATCCAAATTTTTCTCGGAAATAATAAAATTTCTTTTTATTTCAAATCGACCACATATTATTTTCTTTTTCTAAATACTAACAACTTTTTTTTTATATGCTGATGCGGGTGCCGCGAAGCCTGCCGCCTACCTCCTCGGCGTGACGACGACGCCACCGCTTCGGTGCCGCCGGGGCAGCGCTGCGCTTCGTGACAGTGCGTCGAACCTATATAAACTTTAAAGCTTTCTGTGTTTACTGTTTAGGTTTAGTGTATTCATAGTGAAAAGTGTAAATAAATGCAAGCAGCAAAAAATAATGGATGTGGCAACGCGGATGTAAATTCAGGTGAGCTTGCAAGTGCATCAAGTGGTCTTGTACGGTGCCCACATTGTCCCCAAGCCCGTTTTTTTAAAGGTGAACGCGGATTGAAAGTACATTTTGGAAAAAATCATAAAGTACAAAATGTATCTTCAAACGCGTCTACGATATCCCATTTTTTTCTAAATCAACAAGAAAATTCTGATAATATCGAAATTCCCTTTTGGCAAAGGTTAAGTACCATGAAAACTTCTATTCCGGTTTTAAAAAGAATCCCCCGAGGTGCAGGACCCTCTGTGGCTCAATGTTTAGCCTCCTGCATTGGTCAAGTAGTCCGGGAAAATACCTTTAGCGCTTGGGAACAAATGTTAACCTTCCCTTATAGAATCCTACACGTAAAGAAAAGGCCATTGACATCTTTGACGGTCCAAATCAAAGAAAATTATACAAACAATTTTAACATTTTAAATTCAAATTCAATCCACATTTCGGCCCCTGATTATTCTCAGGCCAAGAAATTAAAACTTGTAGAGAATAAAGTAAGGGAAGGCGACATCAGTGGGGCGGCAAGGCTACTTTTTAGTAGCGACGTGCTGGCTCCTTATTCTGTAGAAACTTTGACGGGCTTGCAGAGTAAGCACCCACCATCCGCAGCTGACCTCTCTTTCCCTGATCCTCCGAACAATGATATAGAAAATCTTGAGACTACTGCCAAGGATGTGCGCACAGCTGTTGACTCCTTTCGTTTTGGATCAGCTGGTGGACTTGACGGTCTGACACCACAGCACCTTAAGGATCTGTTGTGTCCGAGCGCTGGGGAAGCTGGTGATGCACTTCTGAGGGAGCTAACAGCTCTAGTCAACCTCATGCTCTCAGGCAATGTGGACAGTGGCATCACAGATATTTTGTATGGGGCCAATTTATGTGCCCTTAACAAGAAGGATGGTGGCATTCGTCCCATTTCCGTAGGTAGCACTTTGCGGCGTTTGGCATCCAAAATTTGTTGTCGTTTTTATAGTACGGAGCTTACTACCAAATTTCAGCCCTTTCAATTAGGTTTTGGTTCAAAAGGAGGTTGTGAGGCCGCAATCCATGCGCTTGCAACATACCTTGACAGTGGCGAAGATGGAGAGGTCATCTTGAAAGTTGACCTGAAAAACGCCTTCAACTCTGTAAACACAAAACCTTGCTGACACAGGCCAAATTAGAAATCCCCAAAATATTTAATTTTCTTTGGCAATGCTATAGTCAGCCAACAAAATTAATTTATAAAGACCACCTTTTGAATTCAGCCGTTGGATGTCAGCAAGGTTATCCGTTGGGACCAGTCATCTTCAGTTTGGCCATTAACCCAATAATTCAAAAAATAAAATCCAAATTTAACATTTGGTATCTAGACGACGGGACTTTAGGGGGAAAAGTAGAGACAGTTTTACAAGATTTAGCCCTAATAAAGAACGAGTTTCAGTCAATTGGCTTAGAACTAAACCCGAATAAATGTGAGATTTTTATATCTGAAAACACAGATAAATTAACAACAATCTCCAAATTCAACTGTCTGGCCCCCAACATAAAAGTTTTGGACAAAACTTCTTTACGCCTCCTAGGGTCTCCGATTTTAGAAGATGGCTTTTCCACTTTTATCGAGGAAAAAATTCAAAATTTTGATCAGGTTATTGATAGTCTATGTAATATCAGTATTCATTCAGCTTTCACTATTCTTCGTTTTTGTCTTTTCGTACCCAAATTCACACATGCCCTCCGTTCAGGACAATTTTGGAAAAATGTAGAAATGTTGGGCAGACTAGACAACTTAATACAAAATTCTTTGTGTAAAATTTTAAATGTAAATATTAATGACCGGGCCTGGGTCCAAGCGTCTTTTCCAGTTCGCTTGGGCGGGCTAGGTATTCGCAGAGTCACAGATGTCAGTCTGCCAGCATTTCTGTCGTCGGTCCATAGCACTGAAGAATTAGTCAGGAAAATTTTGTCAAATACACTGATTGATTTCGAGGTGCGATGCAAGACCGATGGCATTAATGCTTGGAGGATGTCTTGCCCCGACACTGACCTGCCCTCACGCCTAGGCTCACAGCGACTGTGGGATTCACCGCTCTGTAAATTGAGAATTAATACACTAATTGACACTTCTGTCAATATTTCAGAGCGTGCACGCCTACTAGCTGTTGGAGAATGGGAGTCAGGGTTATGGATCCAGGCGCTCCCATCGCCCAACATCGGTACAATGTTGGACGACACTACCTTCCGCATTGCCACTTGCCTTCGGCTGGGTACACCTTGTGTATCCCCGCATCATTGCACCTGTGGAGTAGCCGTCGATAATCTGGGACACCATGGCCTTTCTTGTAGCAGAAGCGCAGGTCGTATACCTCGGCACGCTATTCTAAACGACATAATTCGTAGGGCTCTTTCCACCGCAGGTCTTCCGGCCGTACGCGAACCAAATGGTTTAGCACGAAGCGATGGAAAGAGACCAGACGGTATGTCGTTGCTACCGTGGAAGATGGGAAGGCCTTTGGTGTGGGACGCTACATGCGTTGACACCTTAGCACCTTCACACCTTCCAAGCACATCCGGATGTGCCGGCGCTGCTGCTGCATCGGCTGAAGGCTTTAAACGGCGTAAATATGCTAACCTAGCAGGTGATTACATATTTGAGCCGTTTGGGGTTGGGACACTGGGGTCATGGAGTCCGAGTGCTCGCCGCCTTTATAGAGACATTGCTAAACGTCTAATCGATGCTTCTCAGGACCAGAAGGTTGGCTATTTTCTGGCCCAAAGAATAAGTATCGCCATCCAACGTGGCAACACAGCCAGCATTCTGGGAACCTTCCCAGCCGGTCTTAGGAAGGGTGACCATTTCTGAAGACATTGAGACCCCTCCATGCCTCTGAGAGCACGTTAAGCCGTCGGTGCCGGTGGTCGATATAAACATCTAAGGGTAGTTGGAGGCCTAAATCAAAAATCCAACCGGTCTAAGTACTGAACTTTGATATCGCTCATGGGTTGTGGAGGTCAGATGGCAGTCGCTTCACGGAAAATATTGAAGTTCAGCCGAATCGCAGTTAGACCTTATATTCACAATGTAGTTAATATTCTTTTGTAAGGCATCCAATATTAATTTAGGCACTATTGTAAGCGCCATGTTTACGGATGTAAATACTTTAAAACGTTTTTCAAATGTGATTCCCTATTATATTACTTACTACAAGTCATGTATATTAGCAAAAAAATTTAATGCCAATTGAGATTAATGGTCTAATTCAACAATATTCTGAATCTGTTAGTAGGTACTTCACAACATTAATCTTCACTTCACTGGATATTTCACAAAATTGAATCACGTGATTTTAAATATTTCGAACATTATTCGTGATAAAAATCATTAGCTATTGTTCTTTGACTTCTGTTTCGAAGTCGTGGTATGGTTTGACAGTGATGGGAGAAGTTGAAGATCTATTTAAGGTTTTAAGTTCACTCCAAGGGTCAAGAGCTTAATCTAATGTTAGACCAGATTGGACTATGATTTTAGAGATCTTTTGTTGTGACAACCTTGATATTTTCGTGTTTATAGTTGGTCAGATTGGTCAGTAAGTGTTTTTGATATTCGTGAGAATTTGATTGTCAAAAGACACAACACAATGGGTAAAATTATTTGTAAGGTCAAGTTTTTACTTTTCATCTGAGATCGTGACACAAATTCAAATATAAAAACAAGTTTACTTTGAAGAAGCAAATACGTTTTTATAGTAATTTTGTTTATTGAGCCTAATGAAGTTCCTTTTTATCTTATAGTATGTACCATTCATCCTATCTGTTAGTACCATTCATTCAACAATTCACAGAAAATATTTGTCTAGCTGTTAATCTCCTATATGGATGATGTAAACCTCGTAAAAATTTATACTGTGAAATCTGTAAATGAGTTAATTGATAATTTATAAAATAATTCATCATTTCATTTCATATCAACGCGAGGCCGGGGAAAGAACGTCGGCCGGTTCGGCCCTCACCCTACTTACTTCATACGATTTATTGACAAAAGGACTTGACATTTAGCCTGCGATACTAGCATCTTGTAATTAATTATTAATCATCGAAGAACCAATATACCTATGTTCCTAAATATACAGTCCATTTCACTTACCACCAAACCTCATTTACATAATGGTCCTTCGAGCCGGAATACAAAATACTTTAATAAAACGTTAAGTACCTACTAATCTACTTTTTTACTAAGTTAACATAATTATTTTATTATGATTACTTATGAAATAAATGCACTCAGGAATGTTGACGGTAGTTTAAATTATTACAGCTTAACGACAAACAGCCATTGAAAATAAATTATACGAGTACATTAGTATTTCATCTTTATATCATACATAATCGTATCATAAAGAGTGTTTGGTCAAATAGGTGCGGCGCTGCCGCTCGCTGCAGTGGAATCTAGTAGTGTAGCAATATACTCATCTTGTCATGTGCTAGGGTTGGCACACGTATGCATAGTTTAGTCAAGGTTTTTATAAAATTTTAGAGAAACCCTACTGAAGAAATTATCAACATAGAATGAGAAAGTTAATGATAGCAAGGTTTTAGTATTCAAATCAAGATGTAATTAAAAATGGGCATGATTTTGTCAACAAAAGATGTAAAAATAATATACAAAAGATATTTATAATTATTTATTGTGTACAGTATTTTAATATCTACTTTTATTTACAATAAAGAATTACAATATACATAACAGTAGTATAATATCTACTTAATTATATTATTAAAAAGTTTGTTTGTTCCAGGATCATGCAAATATGGGAAACCTATCTTGTAGAAATTTTATTCTGAAATTGATCAAGACGGCTATTATTGTAATGCAATTTTGTTTTATATAATTTATGCTTCCGATTGTTGGCACTTGGTGGAACATAGTAATACATTATTTCATAATGTATTACAATTTTGTTTTGTAGCGAGCAAAATTGTTTGTTTATAATTATGTCCAAGATCGTCTTACAAACTGTAGTAGGTTCCTACGTTATTTAAATAATACTTTTAGTCCCGAACTGTCATGTATGCATTCATTTATATTATACGAGGTTGGTTAAATTATAAATTAGACAACTATCCTATTTTGACAACCCTAACACATCGAGACGAAAGGGCCACCAAGGTGAGGGTAGTGCGTCTGAAATAGATGCAAAATTATGCACGACTAGACGTGTGAGACTAGCAACATCTTTTCAATATGTAATAGTGTAGGCAAATCTTTACGAGTCCAAGTAATTTATGTAGAGCAAGACTAGGTTCTTAGCGTTGTATTTATATAATCTACTGTGGCCCTAATATTTGCTGAAATGAAACGAAATGATTTATTTATTTGCATAGGTCACTAAATGGCTCTTACAAACGTCAGTAAGTATTTAAAATAAAAAATGTCATTGCTTCTAGATTTACATGTACTGCCAGATTTGCAAAGCAATAAGTACCTAGAACCGAGAGAAAGAACCTTGACTAATTTACACATTTTCTTAAGACTAAATGTGGACGAATGTACATTGGTCTCGTGTCAAAATCAACATTCATCATTTCATCATATCGCTGTTCTAATATTCAAGTAAGTTTCCAGTGTCCATTGTTACCTGCCTTCATCTAACGAGACCCAGCGCTTTTCATTAGGTCGTTGATCCACCTAGTAGGTGGCCTTCTCAGACTGTTCTTGCCAAGCGGTTGCCAATCGAGAATCTTTCTGCCCCATCAACCATCCTATCTTCTTGCTATGTGGCCGATCTACTGCCACTTCAGCTTGCTAATCCTTTAGGCTATGCCCCAACATTTATTTTTCTTTATTTTCTTTGAACTTAACTTGCAATTGATAGTAATGCCGATCAACAGATCGAGTGCTTTAAGCTGTAATCCTCATTTTTGAAATCTCAATGAAAACGAATTTTGACAACGTTAAAAAGTAGTCATGAAATAGTCATAAATAGTCATACATGTAAAAAAAATTGTCGTATTATAGTTTCGGCGTTATAGCTATAAGTTAGTGAGGATTATGGCTTGAACGTCAAACTGTAATCCTCATCTCTGGTGCAAGAAAACGGTAAAACCTCGAATTGGTTTAGGTTCCAAAAATTAGAATTTCCAGAAATAGTCGTAACGACATGCCGAATCTCAGAAATAGTCCTTACAAGGTTCCAGAGATATAAAGGTAACCTGATGAGGATTATGGCTTGAACATTTGAAAACTTCAACTTTCTCCGGAACGCCTGCGATTTTCGGTTTAAAGTTTATGCCAAAAAATAGTCATGAAATAGTCGTATGAACTACAATAAATTTTAACTGGTTTAATTAAAAAAAAAAGTTTTCGTTTGCCCTACATTTGTATGAAGTACAGTCGTGTACAAAATTGGTAACTTCATATGATATTATTGTGAAATATTCCGCTTAAAATATAATATTACTTCCAATTAGACCTTTTACATGCCAGCTGTTATAATTAAACAGAAAACAAACAAACATTTATAATTTGTATCCTTATTTATTACAATCGAAAGCTTGCAAATACGTACATAACTTGTATAAATCTCAGTACATATATGTTTATACGTAGGCCACACTATAAGTTTTGCGTAACTTAAAAAAACAACATGTTAAAACCAAAATTTTATGTTTATTGCTTTTCAAAATACTCTCCTTTACATTTTAAACATCTTTTCATGCGATCGAACCATTTTTTAAAACAGGAGGACCACAGATCTGAAGGCATGTTTTCTACGTACTGATTGAACGCTATCACTGCCTCATCGGAGTTGGTAAAAGTGAAACCTCTCATAAAATCTTTGATTTTGGGGAAAATACAGAAATCACAGGGTGCTAGGTCGGGGCTATGCGTAGGATGGGTGACGAGTTGTACTTTTTTGGAAGCTAAAAATGACTTTGTTTTGTTGGCCGTGTGTGAAGAAGTGTTGTCATGATGTAGGAGAACGCGGCTTTTGGGTCGTCTTTCGCGAACTTTTTCTAACACCCTGGGTAAACAAATGGTAGAATACCACTCGGCATTAACACTCTTTTGATCTTCAAGTGGAATTGTACAGATGGGACCCGTAGCTGAGAAAAAATCCGCGATCATTTTTTTACCAACGTTTCTCGCCTGCCTCACTTTTGTTGGCGTGTTCTCATTTTCAAACACCCATTCACAAGATTGCTATTTTTTTTCGGGTTCAAAACAATAAATCCACGTTTCGTCTCCTGTAAAAATGTCATAAACAGCATTAGAATGTCCGTGATCGTACTTCAGAAGCATTTGTGAGCACCATTCCACGCGAGCCCGCTTCTACTCCGCTGCAAGTTCATGAGGGATCCAACGACAACAAAGTTTCCGAACTTTCAATTCTTCGTGTAAAATTTTCTGGATTTGACTCATAACAGTAGCCACATTATTTTCGTTGACGGCAGTTGAAGGCCGTCCTTCACTAAATTCGTCATGTAAAGAAACTCGACCTCTCTCAAATTCAGCAAACTGTCGCCTCACGATGCTCAAACAAGGTGCTTCTCTCCCAAAAGCATTTTGAAGACGAGCAGCACAGTCTTGCGGAGAGAGAGAACTTTTAAAATCATAAAAAATCATCGCTCTAAAATCTTTTCGACTTAATTCCATTTTCGTTGCATACGTAGAACTTAGGTTAGAGGGGCTCGTGGTCTAGTGATAACCGACAATGTTAACACATTGCAAAGGTTAAGCAACATCGACTCAGGCCGGTCTTAGGATGGGTGACCATTTCTTAAGACACTGAGACCCCTCCGTGCCTCGGAGATCACGTTAAGCCGTCGGTCCCGGTTGTCATACGAACATCTATGGCAGTCGTTAGGGGTAGTTGGAGCCCTAAATCAAAAATCCGACCGGTCTAACTGCAGAACTTTGATATCGCCCATGGGTTGTGAAGGTCAGATGGCAGTCGCTTCACGGAAAATATCAAAGTTCAGCCGAATCGCAGTTAGACTGGAAAGCCGACCCCAACTGAGTTGGGAAAAGGCTCGGTGAATGATGACGTAGAACTTAGGTGTGTGATATAAACATTCGAAATTCAAATAGTTCCGATTAGCTAGAAGTGCAAAACTTTTAGTGTGCCCCATGTACCCACGGCCTTTCCCTAACAGGGGGACTGCTCTGCCAACTGAGCTACGATGAGCCCGCCGAGACATCAGTTTTTGTGATCTATTTATAATTTCTTTCTTAATATTTTAAGAATAGTTTAAGCAAACTCATTGCTTTGGAATACAAAAATATATGAGGATTACAGCTTGAAGCACACAACAGATCTGGTAAACACTAATTAAAAATGCACGGTTATTGAAAATATCCTTTTCCTCTATTATGTGGCACTTCTTTTGGAGTTGGAAAAATGGGGGCCATTATTTGTCTTCTTAATCATTGTAATATAGCTATAAAATTAACGGATTAAAGATGATTCTAATAATCAGCACAATAAATGAGATCACAACCACATTAATTTATATGTCTTAGGTTATGCGTTTTCTGACAGTTAGCCTTGGACATCGAATTTATAAAAAAAACATGTAATACCTACTTAACTAATAACCGGATGCTGACCTAATACCATATTACGCATCATTACAGCGGAAATACATTAATTGAAATGAGCATTATAAATTATTTGTAATAATAATATGTAACAGCTATATTTTAACCGTATACCGATTTCGTGAAGTACTTTTCTACTATATTTTATAAAAAAGTTGTAAAATGTCCAACAGTCCCAATTTTTCACACTACGGAATATATTATTGCCTAACATACAATCTTCAAACTAATGTTTGAAGATTGATTCCGGTCTATCATTGCGTAATCGCAATGATAGACCGGAAAGACTTGTAAATGGTGCCCGGTAATAAAATTACGTATTAGGATCGGGTCGGCTACAAAGCAAAATGTCTATTGAATAAGACTACTCACAATTTAATAAGACTTGAGAGCAAATCGTCTACATTTTAAAATGTAAACAAAAATTGTTTTAATGACGTCTTGCGAAAATGTCTAACCAGCATATTGGCTACGAAGCAAACCGTCCACAATACATAACTATTGTTGAATGACAATCGACAATCGGAAACAGTGTGGGATGGCATAATGTGTATGTAGAGCTCTGCCTGCCCCCTAGGGATATAGGTGTTATTATACTTATTACTAATTTTGTGCGTACAGAGTAAAATTTATTACGTACTCGACGACGACTTGATAGTAATTAAGATGCGCTTAATAAATTGTTGAACATCATTAAATATATTTACGCAAGGACATTTTCCGCATGTAATAGTTACTTGAGCGAAGATTTATCGATACATCTATAGGCGGACTCTTACTCAGACTGCAGAGATTGTAGGAATGTAACATTGGTATTTTTTTTAAGTTCGCAAGCTAAGGTATAACATTGAACCTGGTTGTTAGATTGGAGGTTTGGGTGGTAGAAAAAATCCTGATTTTATATTGTACTAGCGGGTGCCCGTGGCTTCGCCCGCTGACAAATTATATACTTACACAAAAACCTTCCTCGAGAACCACGCTATCCATTGGTTAAAACCCTATTAAAATCCGTTGCGTAGGTTTAAAGATCTACTGATACATACAGAATGGGTGACTTTGTTTTATAATATGTAGTAATTTATACAGTGCCGGTAACAGCAAAGGCTTGCCCGTACGTGGGACCAGCAAAATTACTGGCAATATGTAGCCTTGCCTATGCCCTTGGGATTTAAACATTATTAATATAATAGCATAGTACCCAGAGTGCTGGCTGCGTTACCCCGTTAAATGGCGATACAAATTCTCTGAAACTGGCAATAAAGCTTTCGTGTCCTGAAAAGCATTCATCAGACATTTAGCGATATCGATTCGACGTAATCGTTTTAAACTGTTTGTCTTTTATGTATAAACACGACATCTGTTGGTGAGAAATTGTAAATATTCAAGGCAAGAGAACGTTATTTATGACGCGTATTAGACTTACGATGTAACTTATTTGCTAATCAACTTTCAAGAAGTATGCTTAGATGGAGCTGTGGTGCTTTATAATGTTTATCATTCTGCTTTACGGCGGGTGAAACCGTCGGGAATGTTAGTATGCAATTACAGTGAAAAATAAGTAATTTTATATTGTGTTTCTCATAGTGCCATTGTCGTTTTTATCAAGAGCCATTTGTCTGCTTAGCTAGTCCTTGTATTAGACAAATAAGTACCTAATTTTAGTTTAGTATTATAGTACTAGTATAATATTCTTATATCTGTGGTTTAACTAACTTAACAGATTTATAATCTTCACTTCTTGAATTTGCGAGAGTGTATATCTTTTGTACAGGTACACTTATTATTGCTTACACTCTTTATATGTACTAAGTCAAAGGGTTAAATTAAATTCATTTATTTGTAAATATTATGTATTTACACATTAAAATTGTTTGGCTATTTTGCAACAGCGATATTGCAAGTCAATATTTATTTATACCGAATTTATTTATTTATAATAATAACCAGTCTGGGTATCAAAACGATAAGGTTGCTTGGGTCCGCTAAAATCTTCTCCAATTACGGTCTCCTTTCCGGGATATCTTGTTGACTGTTCAATATTATACGTTGGATTAACACCATCTACTTTGTCAACGTTGGTATTGTCAAACTGTGTGTTAGGCTTTCTTAGGAATTCACTTCCTAAAAACGAATTAGGAAGGTCACTCTGAATAGGAGTTGTAAATTCAGAGCGCGATTCAGAAATAATTGGTCTTCCAAAATTATTCTCGTTAAGGTTTTGTTGATTTTTAGTTAAAGAAGGGAAAGTAGGACGATAAGTTGTTGATGAATGTTCAGGCAATCTGCTATATTGTGTGGAGGGTAGGAATAAACTGGGAGTTGTTCCAATCGTTGACGGTAATGATGTTTCAGCATCTGGAGACGTAGAACCGATATTATAAGGAGTATTATAACGATAAGGCGTTGAAGTAGAAATTCTCGTACCATAACTGGGCGAAGTGAGTTCTTGTGGATAAGTCACGATTGTTGAAGATTTGGGTAGAGTTGTCCCTGATACCGAATTAAGAATACTTTGGTTATCTGATATCGTAGGGCGTTTTGTAGTATCAAAGTACTTAACTGGTGCTTGATTGTCTATTTTTCCATAATTTTCAGAGTAAATACCAAAATCTAAACTTTGTGGTGATTCAGTTCCAATAGGATATTGGAAATCTCCTTGTAAGTGAGGGCGTTGTTTTGAAAGATAATTTTGGTCCTTCAAAAAGGGTTCATTATGAGCAAATTCAGATGGTTGGGTAGGAACAGAAGAAGCTTGAAAGTAGCCTGGTGTAATAGTCTGAAGTGATTGAAATGGGATACTGCTACCATACTGAGTATTGAGACCAGGACGTCTGGTGGTGTTAAGGAACTTATCATTGTCGTAATTTGTTTTGAAACCTTCTACGGGTATAGTAGTGCTAGAGGTCAGCAATGGTTGTTGCGTTGTTGATGTGACAAATTGGTTACGATTCGGTTGTAGATTATCTGTCTCTGTAGTAACTATTGGTCTTGACGTAGTGCTTTTTGCAAAAAGCTCCAATCCTGGTACTGATCCATGTTGACCACTAAATCTTGTAGGAAATTCTGTATCTTGAAACTGTGTTTGAGGTAAATTATATCCTTCTTTATTCACTTGTGGAATTGTTTCACGATGTGCACTGTCTTGATTATTTCTAATTGGAGTAAAACCAGTCAAAGGAGAGTCTACTTTTTTGCTATCAAAGTCATTTACATTTTCTTCACTAAATACTTGCAGAACTTGTGGTATATTTAAGTTGTTGTAGTTTTTATTTAATAATTCAGATAGCTGATTGTCACCTGGTTTCGGTATTCTAATTCGATCTCTGTTAGAATATTTGGAATAATCACTATCAGAATATACCCTTGATAACTCAGGATATAATTTCTCGTTTTGATGAGTTTTGTGATGATAACTGGATTGAGGTACATTTCTATTGTTTGAGCTATCAATATTCTGCTCATAGCTAGTACTAGAAAAAGGATATTGGAATGTGTTTTGTGGAGAATCATATTTAATGTTAACTGGATAGCCAGTTTTTGACTCATATTGAGGTCGAACATTTAATGTCCCCGAGTTTTTGTGGTGGTTCAAAACAGAATTGTTATCTTCATTAACACCTGAATAATGAGGATTTTTATTCAAGATATTTTCCTTGCCTAAAATACTATCCTGATCTACACTTGTAATACCAAATTTATCAGAGGGCGTTGAAATTTTATGGTTGATATTATCGTCAACTGTATTTTCATTGGTTTTTGTATGTACTGCAGTGTGCCTATCAAGTTTATTTCGTTGAATATAATTGTGTTGTTTGGGGTTATAATAGTTCATATATCCATATTTTCTTTCATCGTAAGAGCCTGGAAAGTAATACATTTATGTAAATTACAAATTCCATAATCAATCTTTTAAAATTAAATTGATTCCCTCATTTTCTGCTATACTAGTTTGAAACGCTAGGAACTCTGAATATTTTGCGTCTAATTGAAGTAAAGTAAAATACTTAACATAACTCACTAGAAAAGTTATGGTGAAAATTTAATGAAGTCCTCCCCTTAAGGAATCGGGTGTCATAAGTACAATATAATTATATGTATGCAAATTAACTTACCATCATCGACAATTCCAGCTGCTTTGTCGATTGCGGCTTGCTCAATTACTTTTTTGATGGCTTCTGGTATCGGAGGAGCGGTCGGCAAATGATCACCATGAGGTTGGAAGCCGTTTTCATCTGCAGTATAGTATATACTATAAATCTTACCATCATCACCGATATAAGAGTACGACCCTTCAGCTTTAGTTCCATCATCAATTATACCACGTTCATCAGCACGAATTCCATTTGAAGTTTCAAAACTATACGAGTAAGCGTTTGGTGTATGAACGTTTTCATACTTGAGAATAACTGCGCTTCTATCACCTGCTGCTTGAGGTCTTTGTGGATGATTCTCAAAATTTCTATTAGAAAGTGCTGCCGTACTAACTAACGATTTTAGAGTTGTGCTCAGGACGTCATCATAATTTGGTCCAAACTTGGATTTTATTCCATTTTGTAAGTTTGATTCTGGACCAAATGGTTGCTGAGGTGTACTTTTGCCATGATTTTGCTGGTCTTGACTAAAGTGAACCTGTGAAATATCTAAACCATTTGGATGATCCGTGTTATCTTCGTGACCATTGCTTGTAAACATTTCATTGTTACCAATTTTGTTGGGTTGTTGGCTTGATAAAATATCTGATAGGGGTAACATTTTTGAAGGCTGTATAAGAATATTATGTGTATCATAATTTTGAAGTTTTCCTGGTTTTATAAACATTGACTCTGTAGTTTGACTAATCGGACCAGAGTTAGTAAAATCTTGTCCTAAATACTGATTTGGATATTTTTGGAAATTTCGTTCACCGGAATAATTGATCAAGGCTGGATTAGAAAAAGGCTGTCTGAATAACGAGTTACCAATGTTAATTTCAGTATTTGGTGTTAAAGCATTTTGATTTTGTTCAAATAAATCCGATTGAATGTTACTGAAGGTGTTTCCTTGTGGATTTTGAATATAGTTGGGTAATTTTGGATTAAACTGCTGGTTACTTATTTCACCCACATTCTGAATTGGAAGGCCAGTTGCAGGATTAATAGGAGCTATGGTAGTTTCGTAGTTATCTATAGGAGGAAATGTTGTAGTTTGTGAAAAGGCGTAGGATGTGGTAGTTACAGGAAATGTTATAGGTTGCCTCGTTGGAGTTAATTCCTGCATAAATGTAGGTGAGAAATCCTGAGTTAGACTGTTTTGCGGTTGTTTAGGTGTTTCCAATGGTACAAGGATATCATTGGAATTTCCTCCAGCAAATTGGGCACCAGGGGGTGGCAGATAAGTCCGATCAAGTTTTTCACAAGCCGCAAGGCTTGTGGCCAATAAAACCTGTAATTAAAACATTTGCATTATGTAAGTCGTCTGTCATTATAAAATAATGTTAAAAGTATGGTTTATACTACATACTCCAATTTGTTTGGTTTCAAATTGTTTTATTTTCTGATATTGAATTGTTATTGTTTCTAGTACTACTGCGTGTGATTCAAAATTTTCTGTATTTTAACATTAAAATAATGTATCAAATGTCTGGTTGTTGACAGAGTTTACAGTTAAAATATCCAAATTTCATTTGTCCCTTGCTCTGCAATTGTAGATATCACTTACAAAGTAAAGAAGCCTAATAGGTAATTGTTATAATTTTACCCTAAATTTACTACACCATTTTTAATGGCCACACTAGATAATAATTATAGGATGACACCTTTTAATTAGCAAGCCTTTAATTTAGGCAGCTTTCTCGCGCAAAGACTCTGATTGGCAATCCAGCGCGGAATGCTGCCTGTGTTTTGGGCATATTGCTTAGAATTCCCTGTTTTACATATTCATTTAAGGTTTTAAGTTTTAGATAATATATAGTTTGTAGTTTATATTTAAGCTTTTCGTAAATACTGACAAGTTATATATGTCTTAAAGTAAGGGCATCTAATTCCGTGGGGTTCAGAAATTGGCACCTAATTCCGTGGTATTTAGAAAAACAGCTTTATAAACCAAATTATTAGTTATTTTTGACTGCAAGACCCATTAATCAAATAATAATTTATCTATAGCTTACATATCAGAATAATACATAGGCTACTTTCTATCCCGGGAATGTGTTCCCGCGGGAATTGGGAAACGAAAAACTATTCCACGCGTGCGGAGCCGCGGGCGTCTGCTTGTTATAATATAAAAGCAAAGAATCCAAAAAATATATCCATATCGATTATTACTTTGTTAATTATATTTTATATCTGTTTTATAATAATAGTATGTATCTATATATTGTTAATACACTTGCCAATGGTGATTCTATTTTGTTAGACATAAATGATAGAAACTAATTTGAAATACAAAGCTAAAATAAACACATTTTGAACATTATGTATTATGTTAATGTGTATAATGTTAACACACGGAATTAGAATCCAAATACCACGGAATTAGAATTTTTACCACGGAATTAGGAGCTTCTGAGTTTTTTGATTTTTTATTAATTTAACAGTTTTAATGAACTTTTAGAGTCAAATTGATGGTATTTTTCAAAAATAAGATAGATTACACTTCTAATAAAAATAGCCTTATGTAGAAAAAGGCACAATGAATACTTAATTTTTGAGGTTCTTTCGAGATTTGGTGAAAATATCACGGAATTAGATGCCCTTACCTTACAATATTCTAAAATGAAATTAATTTTATAATAAAGCGAATTGAACTAACCAAAAACCACTTCATCTTGTTCGATGTGTCCTCACCAGGACTTAATGGAGTTGTGTGATGTACCAAATGATCATTATGATATTTATACCGCTAAAACTAAACTCTAATAACTATTTAGATTTTTGTGCTACGTGACAGATGGACACGACGCACGTGACAATAGCCTAATAATTGTCAAACTTCAATGTATTTATTTTAGAATTTCATAATAAAATTATAGGGTGTTGGTATTTGTATGGCTGACACTATAATTTATTGGTGACAAAGCTTACACACGTTTTTATAGTGACATAATAAGTTAACTTACGCCTACTTAAGATACATTTTGATTAAGAGCAAATAAAACCAAAGAATCTCATTTGAAAATGAAAGCTCAAGTTCTCTTAATTTTCGTAAGCGCAATTTCAGAGCAGTCATGTCTAAAATATATGTAAATATATATTTTAAGTTTCAAACAGCTATCATTTCTCTTTCATCCAAACCCCTTCTGTCTTTCTTTGAAAACCTAACGTTTGCAAACCAACAATTGATCAATATTATTATGATGTATTTAAGATTAATTTAATGCCTCTTCCTTTTCTATCAGCTGTGATAACTAAATAATTGTCGTCAATCCACTGCAGTCCATTTTTTGACATTAGCCTTTCCCTTCCAATCTGGGCCACTTGCATTTAGCTAACGCCGGCCATCCCTCGTTATAGACGTCATTTACTTAAAATAGTGGTGGGTTACATCGTTCCATCTATGAAGAAACCAGAAGAAAGCAAGGGTCAGTAATTTAATAACATAAACACAATTGTATAATATTTATCACTAGCCCGTGGCTTCACCCGCTTGACAAATTATATCCACAAAAACCTTCCTCGAGAACCACATTATCCATTAATGAAAACCGCATCAAAATCCATTGCGTAGTTTTAAAGATCTAAGCATACATACGAACAGACGCGACTTTGTTTTATAATTATGTAGTTATGTAGTGCTAATGTTTTGTTTTGTCAAAACCGAGTACCTGCAAGAATCAGATACTGTTGACTACATCTTGCGTTAACTAACTCAAGCCTGAAGCAAAATAAGAAATATAGCTTAGTTGAGAGTTTAATGAGGTAGGTATTGAAAGTCTTTGTTAACTATATTTGTAAACTGTAATTAAAATCCAAGCGCCAGTAGCGCCATGTGCTATCCGTGGATAGTAATTACGAGTATTTAGGAGAACTACACACAGCACAAGTTTCATACTTTGTACATTCACAAGCAATAGCATTGTATACTAGGCATGCAATGCATGCTACTAATTGCAAATGTTGAGCATATGGTTTTATTACATATCAGAATCAGAATCAAACACTTAAATTAATTAATCGAATGAAAAAAAAACTATTTTCATTGTTGACGCACGTGTTTCCATGGCAACCATTTAATCATCTGGTTTTTCGGTGATGACCAGGACATTTTCGGTGATTATTCCTCCGTGGTCAGCTCTATTTTCATGATTTCAGACATATGCACTCCCGGGTATGATGTCGACCAGCCTGCCAAATTTGGTCAATATCGGTCGAGCCGTTTCGGAGGAATAGACACACAAACGATTTACACTTGTCGCCTAAGATTGAGCTCCACTTCGCTCCTCTCAATAAACTTTATTAAAATTCAAATTCATGTAGCAACCGCAAACTGCTTCGGTACGTGGTCGGTAGTGCATCGGCTTTCGACTCAGGAGTTTCGGGTTAAATTCCCGGGCTGAATCAAATATTTGTGTAATCCACAAAATAATATAAATCGCAGGAACCTCTGGAACCTTTTAAGGACTATTTCTGAGATTTGGCATGTCGTTACGACTATTTCATGACTATTTTGTTGGAACCTAAACCAATTCGATAGGCTTTACCTTTTGCTTGCACCAGAAATGAGGATTACAGCTTGACGTTCAAGCCATAATCCTCACTAACTTATAGCTATAACGCCGAAACTATAACACGACTATTTTTTTTACATGTACGACTATTTATGATTATTTTTTAGCGTTATCAAAATTCGTTTTCATTGAGAATTCAAATATGAGGATTACAGCTTGAAGCACACCTTAGTTTGGGCTAAATAACATTGTATCGTGTGTCAGTGGTGACGTGTGACACATATGACATGGCAGGAAATACGTAAACTAAACATAAATCTAGAGTGGTGGACGGTTCTACCGGAAATCAGTATAACTTTATATGACTAGACTTACCGTAAACATCATCATCACAACCTGGCGTCATTGAAGTTCGGTCACAATAAACAGGTATTTATAAAAATTTAAAAAAAAAAAATACGCGACTATGCTGTTACTCACTTAAAAAATATTATGATGACTTCGTAATTTTTGGAATAATCAAAAAAAAATTAAGGTAACGGAAACTACGGAAACGGCAACAGTGTCGCCACCCATTACGCGGGATTTAAAAAATTGGCGAAATATGAGCGTAATAAGTGCCAAAAAGAATCAAGGAATCAATTTCATTTATTCAGTTTAGGCACTCTATGTGTGTGAACTTAGCAGATCATTGACCAGCAGATCAAAAAAAATGTGAGTTCTTTTCGCATGCAGCTAAGTTCTATAGTTCCTGATAGTTTTTAGAAATAGTTCTGGTGTTTTTACCCCAAAAATGTCAATTAAAGAAGTGATCTACTAACTTCCCGTAGCAGATCATTGTCCAGCAGATCAAAAAAAAAGTGAGTTACTTTCGCATGCAGTGGAGTTCTATAGTTCCTGATAGTTTTTAGAAATAGTTCTGGCGTTTTTACCCCAAAAAATGTCAATTAACGAAATGAACTATAGAGCTCTGTTGCTTGCGAAAGGAACTCACTTTTTTTTTGATCTGCCGGACAGTGATCTGCTACGGGAAGTTAGCAGATCATTTCGTTAATTGACATTTTTTGAGGTAAAAACGCCAGAACTATTTCTAAAAACTATCAGGAACTACTATAGAATTTTGGGTGCAAAGGTGCCCTTCTTACATCTATCGGGCCCCAGCGACCTCACCTGCTAGTGGCGCACCAGCTGATTAACGGACGAGGTTCGTATATTACGGTACCCATGTGGTGGCTTTGGCCCCTACGTGGATACCAGGTGGTACAACAGTGTTGGTCCGGGGGGGTACCACCGTGCAGCTGTGATAAAGCCCCCCAAGTAACCCAGCCCAGGCTGGGTTGCGTTAGGGGTTCAGCAGCGGCACTGCCAGGCCCGGGGCGGTGTATGGTGCGGCAGGCAGGGGTCCAGTGGGGGCGAAGCGGAGTCTAGTGTGGGTGGTGTGGGTCGATTCGCCGGCCAGGGAGACCCTTAGCAACGGCGTTGCCGCGGCCGCCCGCAACATAGTCATGGGGCCCGCCTGGGACCAACCACCCCAGTAGGCTGCCCCACATGTTGCGCATAATCCTGTTGTGGGGTCGCCGCTCCGGGCGGTAACCGGTGTGGGGTAGCGGCGGCCTTGCATCAGGGGGGTTTGGGAGCCCTTCCGTCCGGCGGGTCGGCTCCGACCTAACCACACGGTTCTAGACGAAGCTAGCCTCTGCACTTTGTCACTTACTGCCGCACCAAATATCGCCCTGTCTTCACGCTTCCCCATATTTCACAATGACAGTGCAACAAGAGAATAGACGGTACACAGCGGCCCCTAGAAACCCCACAAAGTTGACTTCGTTTGAGGTGGAGTTCGCGAATATCCGCGGACTCCATGCAAACCTCGATACCGTCCACCATCACCTGGAGTCGGCACGGCCTTCTGTGATGTTCCTAACGGAGACACAGATACGCCGCCCTGACGACACGTCGTACCTCTGTTACCCGGGCTATATTATTGAGGAACAATTCCGCGATAAAGCCGGGGTGTGCGTGTTCGTTAGGGCGGATGTTTGCTGCCGCCGGTTGCGCTGTCTGGAGAACCCCTCCTACTCCGTCCTTTGGCTGCACGTGGATCATGGCTCCATGAGCCAGATCTACGTGTGCGTCTACCGCTCCCACACAGGGGACACTGGGACAACAAGGCTTTTCGAATACCTCAGCGAGATGGCTGACGATGCGCAGGTGCGGTTCCCGAACGCTGACCTGGTTTTCCTGGGGGACTTTAACGGTCATCACGTTGAGTGGCTGGGGTCCCTTAGGACCGATCATGCGGGACGAACCGCCCATGCATTCGCTCTCTCCCACGGGCTGACCCAGATGGTACGGGGGATCACCCGGATACCTGACAGGTCAGACCACACGCCCGCCTTGCTGGATCTACTGCTGACGAGTCGCCCAGCCGAGTACAGTGTGTCGGTACGCGCCCCACTGGGCACATCCGACCACTGTGTGGTGCACGCCAGCTTCCAAGTGCCACCGCCTGCTCGTGCTGAACAAATGACTCGACGACTATGGCACTACTCGTCGGCAGACTGGGACGGTCTCCGCGATAACTTTGCGTCCGTCCCGTGGAGCCAGCGCTGCTTTGTAGGGAAGGCGCCTTCGGATAGCGCTGCTGCCATTGCTGGCGAGATCAGTCTAGGGATAGAATATTATATCCCTTTCACTGATGTCGCCAGCATCCGTAAAGCTCGCCCCTGGTTCGGGCGTGAATGTGCCGAGGCTGTCCAGAAAAAACAGTCGGCATATCGCGCCTGGGTCAGGGCTCGGGCGGCACGTGACCCGAACGTGAACCGCCTCAAAGCAGCGTACAATCGGGCCACTAGGTTCAGCAAGAGGGCCTTCAAGAGAGCGGATGCCCAGCGCATCGCGCGGCTTGGTCAGGAGCTCACATCCCATCCCACGGGCAGCCGTGGATACTGGCAACTGGCCAAAGCCGTACAGTCAAATTTTTGTCAACCCTCGCTGCCACCACAGCGTTTTCCTGATGGATCACTGGCTCACAAAGCCCAAGAGAAGGCGGACATGCTCGCAGACCTCTTTGCGGCTAATTCCCGGGTCGATGACCGTGGCCTGCAGCCCCCCGCCATCGCCAACTGTGGCCACACTATGCCTGATATTGTTATCAGGCAATGTGATGTACGGGCAGTGCTGCGGTCACTCGACACGCGGAAAGCCAGTGGCCCTGACGGCATTCCGGCGGTGGTGCTACGAAAATGTGCTGCTGAGTTGTCTCCAGTATTAACGCGTCTGTACCGCCTGTCATACTCTACAGGCCTCGTGCCGGAGGCCTGGAAGGAGGCGAACGTACAACCGATCCCCAAGAAAGGGGATCGATCCGATCCAGGCAACTATCGACCCATAGCTGTCACCTCAGTCATTTGCAAGGTGCTCGAGCTTCTTATTAATAAGCAGCTCATGCGATACCTGGAGGATCACTCGCTAATCAATGATCGGCAATATGGCTTCAGGCCAAAACGATCAACGGGTGACCTCCTGGCATTCGTCACGCATGTATGGGGTGAGGCTATGGAAAAGTTCGGCGAGTCCTTGGCTGTTAGCCTGGACATCGCCAAAGCTTTCGATAGGGTCTGGCATGCTTCGCTCCTTTCCAAGCTTCCGGCATATGGTCTACCTCCTCAACTGTGCAGCTGGATTGCCAGTTTTTTAAACGAGCGCCGAGTGCGGGTCCTCTGCGATGGCCAGGCTTCTCGCTTTTTGCAAGTGAATGCCGGGGTACCGCAGGGGTCCGTACTGTCACCAACTCTCTTTCTTCTGCATATCAATGAAATGCTTTCCCTCGGGAACATTCATTGCTATGCAGATGACAGTACATTGCACGGGAGTTACTCGGTTCGTCCGACGGCGGGGCGATCTGTGATAGAGGAGGAGAGACGACATCTCGGGGGTGATCTCGACCGAAACCTCGATAGTATCTCCCAATGGGGTGCCGAGAACTTGGTCGAGTTCAATGCCCACAAAACACAGGCGTGTGCATTTACAGCGAAAAAATCCCCTTTCCTTCCCCTACCCACTCTTCAGAATGCAATATTACCAATGAAGGACAATCTAGACATCCTTGGCATAGACGTTCGTCGAGAGCTCAATAACACAAAATACATTGAGAGATGTATTGGGCTAGCTTCGCGGAAACTAGGAATACTGAACAAGGTAAAGCGATTCTTTACACCGCACCAGAGGTGTCTGCTGTACAAAACGCAGATTAGACCCTGCGTTGAATACTGCTCTCACCTCTGGGACGGCTCCGCGAAGTATTTGCTGGACGCACTCGACGCTATGCAGCGACGCGCTGTTCGCATTATAGACTGTCCGGAGGTAACGGGAAGCCTTGAGCCGCTAGCCCAGCGCCGAACAATTGCTTCCTTGGCCGCGTTCTACCGTATTTACCACGGTGAGTGTTCTGAAGAGCTCTTCAACCTGATCCCACCCTCTCCCTTCCGATCCCGAACAACGCGTGCCGGGCAGAGATGTCACCCTCATACCGTGGAAACCGTCTTCGCGAGAACCGAGCGTTTTAAACGATCGTTTCTCTGCCGAACGATGGTGGCTTGGAACGCCCTGCCTGCGCACGTGTTTCCTCCAACATATAACCCTGGGCTCTTTAAGCGAAGCGTGAAGAGGCACATTACAGGGTCGTCAAGTTGAGGGCCACTCTCTATAGTATTCCTGTGTATTGTGAGAGTCGCCCTCAATTGCCAGACGTCGCCTCAGCTTACCATCAGGCGAGTGGCGTCAATTTGTCGACCTAAATATAAAAAAAAAAAAAAAAAAAAAAAGAACTCAGCTGCATGCGAAAAGAACTCACATTTTTTTTTGATCTGCTGGACAATGATCTGCTAAGTTCAGACACATCATAAAGAGCACATATGAATGTCAAAATTTTACAATTTTATGTCAAGCAATATTATATAAATACTAAATTAATTACATAAATAACCATTTGAAAATGATTCTTTCGCTGGTTCAGTAAGTTGGTTCTCCTGAGAAGATACCAGCAAGAAACTCAGGTAGATTATCCATTTTCTTTTTTAATTATGTTTTGTTTACATTGTGTTACAATTTGTATTGTACGAGTGGCTAACAACAGCAGATTAAGGTGACCATACATTTTCGTCATTAAGATATTCGTCTACATTATAATAGCCTTTCTTCATCTAACGTTTTTTCACTACTATTTTAAACTTATTAAGAGGCATGTCAACCAAATCCTGCGGAATTTTATTAAATATTTTTATACATTTGCCTACAAACGAATTACCAACTTTATGAAGTCTAATTTTTGTCATTGCTAGTTTATTTTTATTTCTTGTATTATAATTATGGCTGTCGGATCTTTTTTTGAAGAGTTCTATGTTCTTCCGTACATACACGATGTTGTCGTCAACATATTGAGAAGCAACGGTTAAAATATTAATTTCTTTAAATAGTTCTTTCAGCGAGTCACAGGGTCCCAGTCTATAGATTGCTCGTATAGCTCGTTTCTGTAATATGAATATTGTCTCAATATCGGCAGCTGAGCCCCATAGTGGCAGACCATATGACATATCGCTATGAAAGTAGCTAAAATAAACTAATCGTGCCGTTTTCTCATCAGTCAGTGACCTTATCTTTCTAACCGCATAGGCAGCCGAACTCAGTCTTCCTGCCAAGGCTGTGATATGAGAACCCCATTGCAGTTTACTATCTAAAGTTATTCCAAGAAAAACTGTGGTATTGACTATTTGAACTAATTTATTATTCATAGTAATATGAGTATCCACCTGTCTAACATTGGGCATAGTAAATTTTACACATTTTGTTTTCTTCGCTTTGAGCAGCAAGTTGTTACTTGTGAACCAATGCAGTATTTCCGAAAGGGTATTATTTACATCGTCAAGTACTACTTTTCGTCTATCACTTTTAAAAATTAATGATGTGTCATCAACAAATAATACTATTTCACAAAGATTTTTAGTGAAGTAAGGTAGATAATTTACGTAGGTATATTAAGAATAAAAGGTGTCCTAATATCGAGCCCTGGGGTACTCCCATGACTAATGATGCGCCAGAAGAGTCGGTGCCATTAACGTTAACTTTTTGTACTCTATCAGTGAGGTAAGACTCCAGTAAGCCAAGTGAGCTGTGCAAAACACCATAATACCCTAATTTTAGTAACAAAGTCTCATGATCAACACAATCAAAAGCTTTTGATAGATCATAAAAGATACCAATGGCATCCTGCTTTTCCTCCCATGCATCAAATATATGTTTCACAAGTGCAACTCCTGCATCCGTTGTGTTTCTGCCTTTAGTGAAACCAAACTGTTTGCTATGAAGTAACTTATTTTCTGTAAAATGTGAAAGCAATTGATTAATATTTTTTTTTTTTTAATTTACTCAGTGTTGGGAGTTTGGAGATAGGTCGAAAATTTGAAGGATCACTTTTGTCTCCTGCTTTGAATAAAGGAATGATTTTACCCCAGTCTACCCCTTCGGGATAGAGGCGTGATTTGGGTCTGTCTGTCAAAACAAATATTTATCTTATAGAGCTACGAATACAAGTCAACCCACAGTTGTACGTTTGTGGCCAGCCTAAAGTAACACACGATATTGTGAAAGGTAGATTGGTTCCACGTTAGATAATCGTCTTTGTCCGCTGTAATTACACTGAGTTGTCCGTGAACTCGTGAACTTGTGCTTAAGGCGATGCTTTCAAGTTGATGAACATACTGGTTTTAACATACCTACTAAGTAAGTTCTGAATTTAAATTGGAAAAAAATATATCGAACCATGAAGACTTATACTTAGTATTAAGACTTATTTTTTTATATTTAATTAAGTTATTAGCTTAAAATAAAATACGGGAATCTTCCCAGTCGGCAATGACGCGGAGGATTATTTAAACGATATTTTGTAGTGTAAATAGTGTTAGTACATAATTATTTTTATTGTAATTCTTAGTGGAAATAAACTTAGTAATTATAAAAAGGTCAACAAAGTACAAAAAAATATACGGAATATTTACCGTGTACCTATTAGATCATGACTATTTACGTCATAATTAGGTAAGTTGACATATGTACCTAGATAGATATTAGGTAAAGTAAGTTTATTTAATTTGACGCCAATATTCCCACCTCGCCGATAGTCCATGAATATTCCGAACTTTAAAAATAGTATTAGGTATAGAATATTTTTTCCTCTTCTAGACAGAGGTGATGGTCCTCAGTCTGATACGTATAGATGTTGTGACGCTGCAAGACGTGATTTATTCACCGTGCTTAACCAAGACAGATCGTGATAAAGCGTAGTCAATATTGCTTGCTATCGAAAGTATTGTCATCTAGCTAGAAAGATTACCGCGACTCTGAAGTGATATAGCATTCTGGTTAGGTTCATTTTTCCCACGTGAACAACACATTAGCGAGACAAAAAAAGCTTAGAGCACTTAAAGATGTTATAGTTACATATTAGTGAAAGATTTTTAAAAAATCGGTTAAGTAGTTTAGGAGCCTAGTAGTTAAGCAAAATCTTTTATCTTTATAATAAAACTAGCGGACACCCGCGGCTTCGCTCGCTTTACAAATTATATACTAAACCTTTCCTTGAAAACCACTCTATCCCAATGTATGAGTTAAGCAACAGATTTAGATGCGGTTTTCACCGGTATAAAAAGGGCATCAAAACAAATGTGTGTTTTTAAAGATCTAAGCATACAGGGACGGACAGACAGCGGAAGCGACTTTGTTTTATATTATGTTATGATAAAAAAACAAATTTGATTATTCAAACAACTTCGCCTTAACAGTTCATTCATGAAACATACTTTTATAAAATAAACTAATGATGCATTTATCATTCTAATCTCACTTATCGATGTCACAACGCATTGTTCATCGATTAAAATCGATATAGGTCAGTTCAGTTCTTACTGTTTGCCGAATCGTAAAAGAACATTGCAGAGCTAATTCGATTGAAGAAATCGATAATGCATTTTGATGACCGGTAATGATAATAAAATGATGAATAATAATGCGTTAGGAAGACTATTTTAGTTTCTTTTTGTTGGTGTATATTTTGAAGGTGAATATATTATATTTTATTTGATACTAACGACTATTTGTAGATAGTTTATACTTTCGATTGTTGGCACTTGAGGGAACCTATAGTAATACATGATGAACAAACACACTATTCCACAAATTTATTTGATGATTTCTTTTACTTCACTGTCTAATATAAATACATATCTTCAAGCCATTTTGAAATTTTGAAAGCCATGAAGCCACAAGTGTGTTGGTCATTGTGTAAAGGGTAGCCAGCACGCTTTTTTTTAAGTTTTAATCTTCGGCCGTAGGTCGCTGCCGCCTCAACGTCTATTGCCGGGCACTCCAGGAACACACTCAGAAAGTGAGCACCCTGAATTTCCAAAAGAAATACGCAGACGGAGCAGTTATTATTAGGCAGTAAATTAATAAAGGCACTACCAGTAAACAAGATACAGAATCACTAAGTTCATAAGTTAATTATAGAACTGTATAACGCGAGCTCTTAGACTACAATTATTTTATTAATTTATTTATTTAAACTTTTATTCCAGGCAACTTATACTAGTTCTAATCACTAATCTACGGCCCATAGATATAATAATATACCTTAAGACTAAGAATACATAATAATATAAATATTACTTAGGCAACAAGGCCTTCTTTTTTTTTCACAATTTTTTTTCACATTAGTACCATTTATACGTCATAATGAAATGATGGAACTATTGCGAATACTCAAATAAAAGAAAAAAATCGCAGTAGTACCATCATGGAACTGAGTAAAGGAACTTAGGCGAACGAAGGCAACAAGGCCCATAATAATAAATACCTAAACATAAAATACATAATATAAAACTTAAATCTATGTCGACACGTTCCTTTGTGCCTTTTGATCAGCGTTGTCTCTCGGCCTGCCCCGTGTAAAAACCCCTACTACCACTACCTTACATATATAACTAAATATAACTATCTAACTAACCAATATATATATCTATAAACTAAGAGGGAAGAAAGAAAGGAAAGGACTATAAATAAATACAGAAAGAAGAAAGACTAAGAAGAAGGAAAACCTAGAATATGGAAGGAATTATATCTAGAATAAATTGAACATGGATTATATTTTTTTTTTTTTCAATTCTGGACGGAGAATCTGAAATACATGGAAAGCTGCATTATAATCGTCTAAAATGATTATACTAGTCTATCTGATAAGATGATAGTATATCAACTATATAGTTCCATTTAGAATACCTATAATGTACTTCTAATATGAACTTTTACTGAAGATTGGCCAAAGTGATCGATCGTCTAGTGATTAGTGGTAGGACTCTACGTTGTGTCCTAGCAAACCGGATTCTTTTTTGTGATTATGCGCTCAGAACTATAATGTAAGACCTAAATAGTGCTTCTAATTTCAACCCTAAATAAGTGAAGTTAATATCTTATAGTGATTCTAAATTATTTGTTAGACCTAACTAGTGCTTTTAATTTCCTAAACCTAGACAAGTTGTTCTAGTAACTCAGGTTGTCCTATCAGTAATAGATGAAAGGTATTTTAGTGTCAATCGTGTACATAACCTAAAAGTGACATTAATATTGATAATATTATTCTGGATTACTGTAATAAATTATTAAAGCTTAAACAACAAGTGAGTATCTATTTATTTATAATAAGATATTGAATTATAGTGGTTATTATAGAACCTAGGGATGTAGCATACAGACTAGTTGCAATAATTAAATGTTTACCGAATGGTCATGATAATTAGGAGGGGTAATGGACTGTAGATAATTAGGTAACAATGTGGGGTTGGAAAAGGTCTTTTACTGCCCCAACCACGCAGAGACCGACTGGAAAACAACACATACACCATTTTTCCTCGTGAAGATAATTTTGGATGATGAAGCAGCTTGAACAGCTGATCACGAAGGGATTAGAACGAGTTCCAGATCCACAAAATTGATGTTAATATTATCAATAGGTAAGTATACCCAGTGATAGCCATAATAGTTCAGCTAGGAGTTATGCTTGGCAAGAACCTCCAAAGCTTATTGGTATATCTGAGATCATGTTCATACAAACAGTCTCATGAATTATAAAATGACGAATTGTAGAAGATCCGAGGATACATCTACCGTAGAAACCCTGATCCAATGATACATCAACTCTATCTCAATCTGGTCCAGTCAAGGAAATCCAGTGAGTCCGGAGCAGTGCTCAAATTCACAAGGGCTGCCCATGAAATACAATCAGCAATACACGATACAGTCTATCTCGTCTTGCCCTTAGGCCAAGAGAGTCCGGACCATCGGTAAGCCAAGTTGCAACCATGCCAGCAAAGTGGTTGAAGTTGTAAACATATGAATGTCCGTACCACAAACACTCAGATATACATCAAGATAGTTATCATTAATGTAACATAAATCCATTCTGAACTATTTTAGCAGATAGATACAAGTATTTAAGAATTAGCTTCTGGTAACCCAAGTAGGATTAATATAGGATGAAGGGATAAGTAAGTATGGTTTTATGATTATAGTTTATACATTTGCTTGACCACAATGGGAAAAGTAGGTATAATAAAACAACCATATTTATTGTAGAGTATTTATTGAATAATTACCTTCACCTATGTAGAATAGCCTTCTTGACAATGTATTATGTAATTGTTATTTACATTCTACGGATAGATCAGAATAAGTACTATAAGGAGTGGGTAAGTTGGGTAGGAGTTCACTCAATATTCCATTGTTGTGCCAAGTAATATCAAGCTAGTCTGACTTGGATATCGGAGTTCTAAACGAACCAGGCTGTTAGAACTACTTAGGTTTCTCTTATAAATTCCAATCTCCTCTGGTGAGACATAGCTCCGAGTAGACTGGAGGATACCCAGGTATGTTATAACCTTGAAAATATGCAAGCGCCAAACGCTTAGTAGACCAAGATTTAATCGATTTCTGAGATGAGCAAATACAGCTACATCTTCATGTATATCAACTGAAGCTTGTTCAGCATACCAGGAAACAATTTAACCCAAGATTAAAATGCTTCCATCTCAAACCATCCGCTATCCAAAATCTTACAAAATTGGAAATTCCTATAATAAAACACATGGGGGGTAGTATTATTCTGATACTATCATTCCATTAGCGGTTTCAATAATAAAGGTATGCGAGATGAATTCAAGAAGGAATTCCCACAGGCTTGTGAACCAAGTTACCTCACCTATTACCATGATTCACCAAATATATAATTAGGTATCACACAGTAAAGGTTACTAATATAAATTAATTTAGTTTATGCCATCCTAGGCATAGCTCCGACAATGGACTGGTTTTACCAATCATTGCATGAAAGATTTGGCGAATATAGACACACTCAAGTATGCTAACATAATTTGTTTCAACCTCACCTAGGTGCTTCTGATTACGGACGAGGATTACCAATCATTACAGGAATGATATAGCGAATGTGGTACACTAAAGTGTATATGTAATTCAGATCAATCCTCCTAATGGTTTATGACTCTGTTCATACACCTCAGGTTATTCGCTGGTTAGTTCAGGGTGGTCAAGCAACGGTATGAAATATAATATGTATGTAGGTAATATACAATAAAGATATTAGAATCAGCATTGTAAATATATTCAATTTTGGACAACTTTTCGATTCACAATATTCATTAATTAGGTAGGTAGGTAGGTTGATATGTAGTAGGTAGTAAGTATGATAATATGACCATTATTTACGGGTAGTTCCTACCACGCTTCCTACTTCGGTTCAAGACGATTTCATCAAAATTATCTCGTTAAAATTGGCTAAGTAGTGATTATTTAGTCATTACTACACGCACTAACAGAACTAATTAGAATTGACACTGGAGATTCGATTATGCTGTTACAGTCATTTAACTAGAATGTACCTAGAATGTTGTACGCCAGGACAATATAGAACATTTAAATAACGCTGGATGTCTATAAACTACACTGGATTTATCACACCTACACATCCTCAATCTGAACAAAATGGACGCTTGTCTTACGACAATTTCACTGAATCATGAATTTATCCTTACTTTATCGTTCATGTACGCATTCCGAGCCCTTAGACAAATTTTACCATAAATTTTACCATATTCATCAGATTACACGCTAAAACTCTAGAAATCATTCGTCAGTTCGTTGTCCATACGGTGTGACCAATTTCTAAATTATCAAAAATATGTGGGTAAACTTCATGACATTGGTAAATACATGGAGGGTATTTGGATAAAATAATTCACAACGATTTTAATAGAATGAAAAGATCTGACCTCAAAATGACGTCTTCCTCGACTCCTCGTTGCTCTGCAGCTGCATCTTGAATCACTTAAATTAGTGCTAGTCTCATAGCGCGGACTAGTATGTAATGTCGTACACTTATCGCCAAGAGACCAGACTCAATCTCTTTCCCAAATGCAATAGATATAAAATATCTATTCATTTCTATCCCCAGAAGTCTTAGAAGCGATAAATGCTTGAGTATAATGTGTGTGTATCCCTCTGAATAGAATCTGGCCAGGACTCTAAACAAAGGCGTATAATAAAATAAATACATATATATAATAAATAATTGTAGGGGTAGGTGTATTGTGCAGGTACCTAAGATACTCACATGTCGACGGTCGAAACGCGCACTAGGTGATACCGACCACTCAGGAGACGAGCAGAGTTCCGATACTATCGAAATTGCGAAAAGAAAAGAGAGCTTGTTATACCGTCGAAAATGCGAAAGGAAAAGAGAGCTTGTTATACCGTCGAAGATGCGAAAGGAAAAGAGCTACGTTACCGACGAAATTCCGAAAATCAAAAGAGAGAACGAGAATCCCGCACTCTCGTTTTTATAACCTTTTCCTAAACCACCTCCCATATCCGTATCATTCGTTCTTTTCCCGTAAAACCCATTCTATATTCTAGCAACACTGATCTACACTCTTTCCCACTTCCAACAATTCCAATAACCATTAACTAACTTTAAATCTTAATTATGTAATCTAAACATACAGAACCCATTCAAATGTACCTAAATTCTAAATAAAATTAATAAATATAAATAAGTGGTTTAGAATACCTCATTATCTTTCTCTAATAAAATTAATATTTATAAATAAGTGTTTTTGGAATATTCTAGTACGATCTCTAAAGAATTGTGAAAAGTCCAACGTTATATCAATTAATTTACTATTTATCTAAATTTAGTGCCAAGAAATTTCAGTCATACACGTGTATTATTTCTAGCAATAATAACTTGATATAAACCTATCTGATATGTATTTCAACCACTTTTAAGAATATTAGGCTCTATGATGTATTCTAACAATACAATATTGTAACATTTTAATCTGTATTGAAGTTATTAATTTTGGTAATCTAAATTTTCTATCTAAATTAATGTTTATCTGGCTTCTACCTATTATTCTGATATCTACATAGATTCTACTTATAAGAACTTGTCACTCTTCATCATGGGACACCTCAAATTTGAAGAAACAATTGTAATGAATTGTTAAAATTTTGGTAAATTAATCTTTATTTTCTACCACTAAACTCCTAATATTTCCTACTTCCCTGCTATATTCTACTTTATATGTAGTCTACATTCCTCAGATATGTTAGTATTTCATAATAATTACAGGCATTAGCATAGTTTTAACAGATTGAATTTTCACTAAGTTACTGGACCAATATTTTTAAGTATAATGTGAATTTATCAATTCTTAAGCAAACTCATGTTTATAACTAACAGTGATACCTCATGAACTTATAGGAGTAGAATTTATCTCATTTTCAGCATATTCTTTTGGTTAAATGTGAAATTTTAAGATATTTTTATAGCTTACTTATCCTGAATTTTGAATGTTTGGGATTCAATGTTTCTACTACATAACTTAATTGGTACTTGGCATTCTAATTGAATTTACATAATACATAGTATATATTTACTTATTTAATAGATACATACATCAATAATAACTTGTATTCAAAATTATACCTAGGGTCTAAGTTAGACTAAATTGACTGTCTTTTCTATTCAATACTTTCATATTTTTGATCATAACTTTATTATTAATTGGAATTTTAATGTTATATTTTGAATGGTAGTCGTAGGTACTGGCACAATCAATATTCTAACATCAATCATTGCCAATCTATCAATAATTTGAAATCCAACATAAACCTTAATTCCCTTCCTAAACTTAATATATGCATTTCCAGATTTACGAATTCTACTTCTACATTGGCTATAAAGTGACAACTAATGAACCAATCACCCCTAAGGTACTGTCTCTTACTTATACTTACGTTTAATAACTAGACATGCTGAAAATAAGTAAATTATTAAAATTTAATAAATTGATTCATTTAAAATTTATAATTAGCGCCATCTAGTGATAATAGGATGAACTAAGTACTATTTGCTTAGAGAATATAGTGTATCCGACATTGATTTTAAATGTAATTGTTAATTGCCAGCAGATGGCAGTTATAAATAATTTTTATCATATCAAAATGAGATTTATTCAATTAAGAATGATATTTTTTTTAAAGGGGAATTAAAACAATCGAATCTTATTATTCTTTATTTTATGTTTCCAATTTGAAGGTCTTCTTCAAGAAGAATTAGCGTTGCAGACATAAATTTATCATACGGATCTACTCGTGTGAGTAGAGATCCGTTACACCCGGAACCGCCGGAACACCAACCCCTCGGCCACAAGTCTTCTTTGGTGAAGGTTTCCAGACCCATCGACGGCACACGCACCACAATTAATAATATCGTATCGGTATAACTTAAGTATTATGTCAGCGAGATGTTCCATAATCATTTACGTTGTGATTGATTGACTTCAATCTTTGAGCTCACTCATAATGATATAGAAATTATTAATGATACTAGTAGAATACCGTACAGACTTCCTTCATGATAATTGTTTTCAGTAGCAATTAAATAAAAAGTAGAGTCGTCATTCACCGAGCCTTTTCCCAACTCAGTTGGGGTTGACTTTCCAGTCTAAGGGCGATTCGGCTGAACTTCGATATTTTCCGTGACAGTCGCTTCTGACCGGTCGGATTTTTGATTTAGGGCTCCAACTACCCCTAACGTCTTCCATAGATGACAACCAGGGCCGACGGCTTAACGTGCTCTCCGAGGCACGAAGGGGTATCAGTGTCAAGAAATGGTCACCCATCCTAAGACCGGCCTGACTATATATTGCTTATCATTTGTAAAGTGTTAACATTGTCGGTTCCCACTAGACCACAAGCCCCTCTTCTTTTAATTCTTTTAAAAATATTTCTTCTTATATACCTACATCAAGCCTATGTCTCCGAAGGGTTAGACAGAGGTGTATTACACACCCACACTTAACAAGTAATTTAGTTGGTCCCCTAAGTAGCAAGTTTACTGCCGTTACCTTGCACTGTAGAAATTCGATTACTGCTCTGTAATTTAAACCAAAATTCCAATATCAAGGACAGATGTTACTTACTGCTAACGGCTATATAGTGTCGGATCAGATAAATTGTCTAGCATAATTCATCTATAACTAGTGTGTGAAAATTAGGTACCCTCGGCCGACATATTATGTAAGTACCTACCTACCTAGACGCTTGAACTATGTAATTAACTGCCTCACCACTGAACACCGTTCAAACCTGCCACTGCTTCTGCTTACCCTTGACCGTGTGTTCGTGGTGTGGCAGTCTACCGAAACGCTGGACATGATGATTTCCGGGTTCACCGTTCACCCGATTTTCACCGTGACGCTCACCGTTGACCTTCATCGACGACCTTCAACGTCACCTCTTCACCTCTGAGTGCGCGCCTACTCGTGCAGTGCTCTAAAATGAAGCCACCACCTACACTACCAGCACCTGGCCGCACAGGACACAGGGGACAGACAGGGCAGTGGCATTCCTTAATTGATATACGTCTACTACCTAGATAATACGATTGCCTACGATCTACCCTGAGAACTATTACTAATAAACTATTGTAACAATACCAGCAGTCTCATTTCATCTACTAGGTACCTAAAAAACCACTTGTTACATTGGCGCCCAACGTGGGACACGAACCCACGACCCTGAGATTAAGAGTCTCATGTTCTGCCGATTGAGCTTTCCGGGCGCTTCGTATGTCGACCGCGCCACATACTACGCCTATGCTGCGGGGATTGGCTTGGGATTTAATTTATTATATTTATTTTGTTAGTTTACCAATTTTTATTATAAATTTTATTAGATCTAGTGATATTGTGCGGTGTGCGAGGCACAACCGTTGCAACATACCTAGTATAAAAGTTACTTCCCGCTGTCTGTGTCCCTATATAGATCTTTAAAACTACAACGGATTTTAATGCAGTTTTCACTAGTGGATATTTTAGTTTTTGAGAAAGATTTTATTAGAGTATTTGTCAAGCGGGGGAAGCCCGGGCTGTCCGCTAGTAATATATAAATCGCAAAAGCGAAAGTCTAGGCTGAATTTGAATCAGCGTCAGTTTCCTTTAGGGAGAACTTCCTACAACCCACGTTATCGAAAGATTCGAAAATCTAGCTTATATTTTACCCTCGTGGATTAATTTTCCAGTTTCCCAAGTGATCAAGCAGATGTTATAAACATCACCTATGTCAAAGTCCCAATAAAAGCGAGATGGAACACACCAGAATAACCAAAGAAAATTAGAAAATTTCCCTCCGCGATATCTCGCTCCCAATTTACACGGGAACATATTACCTACCGTGATTAAAAGTAGCCTTTATCAGTCGTAGATAACGTATTTACATAGTAGTGAAAATATTTTCCAAATCGGTTTAGTAGTTACGGAGCTAATTCAATGCAAACTTTTTTAATATTAGTATTTTTTTTTATAATATTAATGTAGATTAACTCGTGTAACGAAAGCATCTCAATAACTCTGTGATATATGCACTAGACGTTCAACACATTAAAACTGAAGGGTTTATATTTTTTTTCTTCGTGCAATTGTCAGTCATTACACTTAGATTACTTTTATAAACTAATATATAGTATTGAATTGCTCAACTATTTGAGATATCGTGGTCGTAATGACTCCGGATCATCTGTGGGCGGGGTTCTCATTGAGGTGAAGGTCGTGATGATGAGTTTGCGGTTCATGCCACAGAGTAGAATAAACGTACCAGAAAGGCAGTTCAGAACAAATTAAGCAATATCGCACCAAACGCAACAAACTTGAACCTTGCATTAGGTATTCTAGATTCTAGAATAGGATAGTCTAGATCATAATAATATTACTTTTCTTCAATTCTTTTAATACCTACCCCTTTTGTTTTAAAACTGAGGTTCCTTTTAAGCATAGTTTTATTACAGAAAAGCTGCAGTGGTTGTATCTAAGGTTTAAGGTTCCCTTTTTTTTTTTTTAAATCCGCGGCCCGCACCTACGTCCAATGCCAAGCGCCTCCGGTAGAGACTGAGAGAAGTCCCGGTGGCGCCCGGCGGACCTTGGCCACCTGCCACTGCGTGGTGGTTGGGTGTTACCCCGCATCTTTGGGGTCGGGTTTTATCCCGCGTCGGTGAGTGAAGGCGTGCGTGGGGTGCAGCCCCACATCACACAGACCTTCTAGCCTGCTTCTGTAAGGACGGTGGGTTGCTAATCCATTGTCCTCAGGCTCTGATCATGGAGGTCGATGGTCCTGGGCGTAGTCACGTCTGCGGCGCCCTCGCCGCACACTTCGACTGGTTTTACCCTGTAATCTACAAATTAAAAAAACATTATCACGTAATATCTCATTCAAGCACACATTCATGTGTCCTAATTCAGACTCCAATGTCTCACAGATTTGTTATTTGTAACTTGTAAGTACTTGCCTATGTTGTAATTAATCTATACTTTAATAAATCTGTAGAAGTGAAAATTCTGTACATTGAAAATATCAAAAAAAATAAATGGCATTGGGTGTTACTAGGCCGACACCGAACCCAAAACGGTGAATAAAAAAATTTTTGTCTGTCTGTCTTTCTGTTTGTTCAGGCATCACGCAAAAACTACCGGGTCGATTACGATGAAACTTGGTATAATTATTCTTTAATATCCTGGGCACCACGCTGGGTACTTTTTATCCCGGAAAAGTATATACAATAAAAAACAAACTTAATTTTGCGGTTCGATCCCTAGACCCCATTACTGTACCAACCGCAAATAATAATATTGTCGTAGGCTACGTTACTCGCAGTGGAGTTCACTAAGGGGCGCTGCACACGGCTAAGATACTATAATATTTTATCTTAAGATCGCTCAACAGCTATACACGCAGGCTGAGCTGCGGGCAACAGTTAGTAATAAATAATTTTGTTGTTGTTGTTGTTGTTATGTGTGCTTGTCCACTGACAGCTTATCGCGAACGCGGCGAGACTGGAAACGTTTACACAAACTTGTGCGCTCACAGCCAGTGGATAATCTTAGGATTAGTGCGATGCATGTTATTTCTGTACAATTTCGCAAGTTGTAAGGAAGTTGCCTCTCTGTTCCGTTTGTTCTACTCTGTAGTTAGCGCGGTATATACGTTTATGACAATGTGTAGTAGTCAATTTAATGTTGATATACAAACAGGTATGACGACACACTAGACAAGGGTAGTTAGGATAGGTATAGTTATCTAAGTATAGGTACTATTAATAAACTAGAAGAAATCGTGAGAAAATTTACAAAAACCACCGAGGCACTCAGTTTTACAGACTGTAATTGTTTGCAGATTATACAATAGAATTGACAGACAGACATAAATCACATCTTTATCCCCAAAGAAGTAGACAGAGACACTTATTGCGCCCACATTTCGCCAATGCGTTAACCCCCACGGCCCTACCTACTGGGTGACGACTCTATTACCGTTTCCGGGGGGTTTATTTGCCAGAGCCTCATCAGCAGGTGCAACCACGAGCTGTTGAAAATGGTTTGCAACAATATTAGTGACTAGCTGATCGACGCAGCTCCGCCCGCGTGATTTAGTTTACTCGTTCTCGGTTCCCGTGGGAACACATTACATTAAAAGTAGCCTATGTTACTCAGGGTGAATGTAGCTTTCTAATAGTGAAAGACTTTTTGAAATAGGCGCAGTAGCAAAAATACAAATCTTTTCTCTTTACAATAGTAGTGTAGTTTGAATGTTTGCGATATATTTTTTAACAATTCGTGACGAGCAAATAATAAAATAAATCAAATCGAAAGCAACACACCATCATAAAACCCACCCGTTATCAGTGATGTATCAAATTTCGCCAACCATCAGACCTTGATATGTAGCAATAAATCTAATTATATTTCAATATCGTCTATATACGTAATTACGACCTCTAATCTTGACTAATACAAACTATAACATATGTACAATGTACCGGTTATACACACAAGTTCATCTTCGGAAGCATAATGTCATGATTATGAAATATTGACCATCACTTACGTCTTTATAGTTCCAATTTTGACCACCACTTACGTCGTTATAATTCTGCTTATCATCTATATAAACTGTACTCGTTTTATAATGTTATCAGTTGCATCTTTAAGCTTCTGTAAACGAAGATCAAAGGAGATTCAAAATGAAATTGGTAAATTGAAATATAATTTTCAAAGATTTCTTTTTTTAGTAAAAAAATATTAGGACATTCCTACACAACATCATCTCTTATAAGATCTTGATAACTACAATAAAACGTATAGGCTATTTCTTTGTAAATATATGCAATGAGTTAACTTTTTAACAAAATAGATTACAAATACGAATCATATCATAATTCGTTCGAGTAGACTCTGATTGTCAAAGTGACAAAGCTGTTAAGCAATACAAAAACAATTGTATTTAGTATTTAGTTCTAAATTATTTTAAATCCAAAAGACAAAATGTCTTTTTCTGAATTCAATTGCAATTTTAAATATTACTATTCAATAGCCGCTCATTTGCTTTCAGCAACAACAGTTGCTTTTTTTTTCTTTTTTTTTTTTTTTTTTTTTTTTTTTTTTTTTTTTTTTTTAATCCGCGGCTTGTGGCTGCGGCCGCACCTACGTCCATTGCCGAGTGCCTCCGGTAGATACTGAAAGAATTCCCAGTGGCACCCGGCGGACCCTGGTCACTTGAGTGGCCACTGCGTGGTGGTCGGGTGTTACCCCGCATCTCTAGGGTCGGGTTTTATCCCGCGTCGGTGAGTGAAGGCGTGCATGGGGTGAAGCCCCACATCACGCAGCCCTTCTAGCCTGCTTCTGTAGGGACGGTGGGTTGCTAATCCATCGTCCTCAGGCCCCGATCATGGAGGTCGATTGTCCTGGGCGTAATCACGTATGCGGCGCCCTCGCCGCAGACTTCGGAACTCAGCGGGGAGGATACGCTCCCTCGCCCTTCCAGCCGTCTCCTTCACGAGCATAACCTGCTCGCAGAAGGAAACGGCCGCGTTCCACTGGCTCTCGCTAGAGACCATGGCTCGTAGCATGGTCTCCAGTGAGAGAGTATCCACGCCCAGGCCCACAACGAGGTCCCGGCGCTGACTTGCCCACGCTGAGCATTCCACCAACGTGTGGAATGCCGTGTCTTCGCCGGAAGCCTCGCAGTGTTGACACGCGGGTGTGACCTCTCGATGCATGCGAAACAGATACCCACCAAAGTTTCCGTGCCCGGTGATGATCTGTGTCGCACGGTACGTGAGGCCACCGTGCTGCCTCTGCAGCCAGTCCTCCATGATCGGTCTCACCGCCGCGATGGTGGTGGTTCCCCACTTAGGTTGCTCAAGTCGCACCTTCCATGTCTCCATGAGATCCTGGCGGAGATGGGACCGCTGGGCCTCGATTTCTCGAGACGCAGGCCTGTGGTCCCGCTCCAGCGCCTCCTTGTGCCATTGAAACAATGACGCAAGGGCTCTCGCTTCCAGGTCCCATGGAGGGGTCGCGGCTAGGAGACATGCAGCCTCTAGAGAGATCGTGCGGTACCCTCTTATTGTCCTGACGGCCAAGGTCCTCAACGATCTGTGCAATATAGCAGCGTTGTTGGCCGTCAGTCTCGCCGCCCATACGGGAGCCCCGTATACGGCCATACTCCGCACGATCCCCAGGTACAGTCTCCTGCAGGAAGCGTTGGGTCCCTTTAAGTTAGGCATCAGTCGCGAAAGCGCGGCTGCTGCCCCCGTCACTTTGGGGACCAAACTTCGGAAATGTGGTCCGAAGTTCCACCGGCCATCGAGTACGAGTCCCAGATACTTCATGGAAGGCTCGATGCCGATGCTAACGCTCCCTACATTTATGCTGGATCCTGGAGGTGGCCCGCGCCGAGGTCCGTGAAAACACAGAGCCTCGGACTTATTCAGTGCCACGTCCAGTCCCAGCCGCCGTATCCGACCCACGACTACAGCAACCCCAGTCGTGACCTTGAGTGTTGCCTCCTGGTGCGTTGCTCCCCGCGCCGTGACGAGGGTATCGTCGGCGTAACAAGTTACGCTGACGCCCTCAGGCAACGCACCCCGCAACACCCAGTCGTATCCGATGTTCCACAGGAGAGGTCCTAGGACCGACCCCTGTGGAACACCACACGATACATCTCGCCGAGCTGGCCCGAGCCAGCTAGGGTAAGTTATAGCCCTCTCGGATAAATATGCCCCGACAATACGACGGAGGTAGAGAGGCACTTTGTGATATACCAGTGCCTCCCTAACGCAACTCCAGGGTAGGGTGTTAAAGGCGTTGGCGATGTCAAGAGACACCGCCAACACCACCTCGCCCCGCGAGACTCCTTCCTCCGCTAGGGTCTTCACGCGCATGATCGCGCTCACGGTGGACCGTCCCCGACGGAAACCATACTGGTTATCCGCCAGGTCTGGGCCCACACGCGTGAGATGCTCGAAGAGGCGTTCCGCGATAATTCGCTCAAAGAGCTTACACACCTCGTCGAGCAGCACGATCGGCCGGTAACCGGACGGTGAGTCCACCGGCCGCCCCGCTTTCCGGATCAGGACCAGTTTCCCCGTCCTCCACACCTTGGGAAACTGGCCCCTTTCGAGGCATGCGCTGAAGAGCCCCCTCAGTCGAGGCCCGAGTTCCTCGAGGGCCAGGACCCATACACGGCCCGGAATGCCGTCGGGTCCAGGGGCGGTAGTTTTCCGGCGACTGAGCCGAAGCACCACCGCTCCTAACTCACCCTCTCTGACTTCGGGTACGTCGTTTTCGCTGCTATCCGCATTGGGCGTCTGAGACGGAGCCATGCTCGGAGGGATGTGCTCCTCCGCGCTCGTCGGAAACAGAGAGTCCAAGACCCCCTCCAGCCGATCCGGCTGGAGACTCTGGGTCAGTGGGAGCGCCCTCGGTCGGAGTTTACCTCTGACCTGCAGGTACGGGCGCCCCCATGGGTTCCGCTCCAGGGTCTCCAGGAGCTCCTCGCGTGCTGTCGTCTTAGCCCGCGTGATCGCTTTCTGGAGGGTGCCCTTAGCCTCTCTGTAGGACGCATATAGCTCCGCCTCCCGGGCTGCCGCGTCGTCTGGTCGACGATGCCTCCGGCGAAACCTGGTGTACTGGCGGCGGGCGGAGACGCATGCTGCACGCAGCTGTGCAATCTCCGACGACCACCAGTACACCTGCTTCCTGGCCGGGCCGGGTGTAACCCTAGGCATCGCCGCATCGCAGATTTGCGACATGGCTCTCCTGAACCACTCTGCCTCGGCATCCACGTCAACAGGTCTGTCCGGCGCTGGAATCCAGGCCTGCACGATGGATGCCTCCAGGAGAGCCTCCCGGTCTAAACTCTTGAGCGCCCAACGCGGTTCCGGGGGATTCGGTACCGGCTGTGGAAGGTTAGGTGGGGGGACGACCTCGAACCGGATGTATCGGTGGTCCGAGTGCGTCTCCACACCCTCCTCCACGCACCAGCCCATAATACGGCGGGCGAGGGCAGGGGTCGCGAACGTTAAGTCCACGACCGAGCTGACCCCCGACCGCCAAAAGGTGGCAACATTCCCCCGGTTGAGGAGCTCTAGTCCACGTGTAGTGGCCCAGTCCTCAAGTAATCTCCCCCTGCCATTGGTTACCCGAGAGCCCCACGCCGTAGACCAGGCGTTAAAGTCTCCCAGGAGAAGGACAGGGCGAGGACGACACGCAGTGAAGACGACGTCGAGCTCAGTGAGCCATAGCTCATACTGAGCGAACAACAGTTGCTGGAACGCAAGACCGTCGTTCGCATTTAGCAACATTTTTTACTAGAGTACTCGAACGTTTTATTTGTCCAAAAGTGCCACAACAATGTTTAATTACATCGACGCATTATTACCACGGCGTCTGCCTTTGACATACTTTCTTTCAAGGTTATTCCAAACTAATGTTAAGGCCATCATTTCTATGGCTATTGTATTACCAAATTTCAATATTTCACTAAAATTTCATATTTAATTGTTCATTCATTAGTCATGATAAAAATGCCAATCAACAACCTCGTAATTACAAGGGTTATTAAAATTGCAGACAAAATTTTACTTGAACGAAATCAAAACCCTAAAATTACAAAATGTTTTTTTTTTTATTCTCAGATAATTCTCTTAGCAGCTATCGCTTTAGCGAAGGCGGGTAGACTCGACCGAGTGTACCTTCCACCTAACGCACGTGCGTCTGCTGGCTCTGCTAACTTCCTTCCAACTCCCAACGAGTATTCTAAAAGAATTCCTGCTCAAAACTTGAATAAATATCACAATGGAATTGAGTCTAATCAAAATGGATACAATCAAAATGTATTTAACGGTTACGACTCTCGACCAGAACGTGCACAAGCCGCTCTTGAAAGAAACGCTGCTATCCTTCGCCAGGACAGCTCAAATGATGGAGAAACTTACTCATATGCCTATGAAACTGAAAATGGTATATATGCTGAAGAGAATGGAGTAGCTACTAATGGTGTTCAAGCTCAAGGCGGTTATTCTTATACTGGAGATGACGGCAAAGTATATTCTGTGAGGTAAGGTGTTTTACTTTAAAAATTAATAGTTGATCTGATATTCAAATTTTATTCTATAAAGTTATAAGAATATTGGTAATCATTGTTAATACTATATACTAGCATTTCCGTTAACCCCGCCAGCTAAGCCTAAAATGCTTGTGTTAGCCACCAGGCTATCACATAATTTACACAAATAATAATACTTTGCGTCATTGCTAAATGGCAAGGTTTTCAGAATACTAATGCTCAACCTAACTGCAGAACTTCGATATCGCCCATGGGTTGTGGAGGTCAGATGGCAGTCGCTTCATGGAAAATATTGAAGTTCAGACGAATCGCAGTTGGACTGGAAAGCCGACCATAACTGTGTTGGGAAAAGGCTCGGAGGATGATGACTAAAGCTCTACCTAGTAATCGACAAGTCTTCTACACCTGAGAAGCATAAGTAACGAGCGCTTTGACCCCATGACCCCAGTGTCTCAGTATACATAATTTAGGTCCCTAAGAGTGCACTTGCAAACATATATTAAGTGTAACCCTTGACGTAACCATTAACAATTTCAGGTACACAGCTGATGAAAACGGTTTCGTACCGCAAGGTGATCACCTTCCAACACCACCTCCCATTCCAGAAGAGATTCTGAAAGCACTTGAGCAGAACGCTCGTGACGAGGCCGCTGGTATTTACGATGATGGTATGTTCAGACATTTAACTAACTAATACATTGTTAGTGCACTTTATGGTAACGACAAAGCGAGTAGAACAGCTTAGTAATAGTTTGCCTTATACTTACGTGACCAATAAACAGAAATCAAACGTCACCGTGCTTCGTGAGCTCGATAAAAATCGTCTCTGTTATGAGAGAACTTCTATTTTTGCCAGTCGACGATGGACGGTAAGCTTGGGTTCTTAATAGTCTAATAGAGGCCACTACGCATCTACTCAACAGTTTAAGTTACTATACTATAAATATTTAGCACATATTATGAAATTTTAGTCTGTTCTTATTTTGTCCTACGCAGGAACTTACGCAGAAGCCAAACACGCAGCAAATAGTCAGCAGCAATATTATAACACAAACGCTCAGCCGATAAACTATAACAGAAATGCCGGTGCAGCCGTTCAGAAAAACTACCTCCCACCTTCCGCAAAGAGGAACAATTACCAAAGGAACGGTTACTAAAGACTGTAAATTATATTCTGTGAATATGATGTAATAATAACATAAATATAATATTCTAAGTATCATAGTTGTATTGATCCGAAAGAGACGATTATTTCCCTGGAATATGTTTCATTTTTTTTGTCTATATTTAGGTCGACAAATTGACGCCACCCGCCGATGGTAAGTTGTGGCGACGTTTGGCGATTGTGGGCGACTCTCACGGTATACTGATGGAGAGTGGCCCTCAACTTGACGACCCAGTGATGTACCTCTTCACGCTTCGCTTAAAGAACCCAGGGTTATATGTTGGAGGAAACACGTGCGCAGGCAGGGCGTTCCAAGCCACTATCGTTCGGCAGAGAAACGAACGTTTAAAACGTTCGGTTCTCGCGAAGACGGTTTCCACGGTATGAGAGTGATATCTCTGCCCGGCACGCGTTGTTCGGGATCTTAAGGGAGAGGGTGGGATCAGGTTGAAGAGCTCTTCAGAACACTCACCGTGGTAAATACGGTAAAACGCGGCCAAGGAAGCGATTGTTCGGCGCTGAGCTAGCGGCTCAAGGCTTCCCGTTACCTCCGGACAGTCTATAATGCGACAAGGGCGTCGCTTCATAGCGTCGAGAGCGTCCAGCAAATACTTCGCGGAGCCGTCCCAGAGGTTTGCGTTTTGTACAGCAGACACCTCTGGTGCAGTATAAAGAATCGCTTTACCTTGTTCAGTATTCTTAGTTTCCGCCCAATACATCTCTCAATGTAGTTTGTGTTAATGAGCTCTCGACGATTGTCTATGCCAAGGATGTCTAGATTGTCCTTCATTGGTAATATTGCATTCTGAAGAGTGGGTAGGGGAAGGAAAGGGGATTTGTTCGCAGTAAATGCACACGCCTGTGTTTTGTGGGCATTTAACTCGACCAAGTTCTCGGCACCCCAATGGGAGATACTGTCGAGGTTACGGTCGAGATCAACCACGAATCGTCGTCTCTCCTCCTCAATCTCTGATCGCCCCGCCGTCGGACGAACCGAGTAACTCCCGTGCAGTGTGCTGTCATCTGCATAGCAATGAATTTTCCCGAGGGATAGCATATCATTGATATGCAGAAGAAAGAAAGTTGGTGATAGTACGGACCCCTGCGGTACCCCGGCATTCACTTGCAAGAAGCGAGAAGCCTGGCCAACGAAGAGGACCCGCACTCGGCGCTCGTTTAAAAAGCTGGCAATCCAACTGCACAGTTGAGGAGGTAGACCATATGCCGGAAGCTTGGAAAGGAGCGAAGCATGCCAAACCCTATCGAAAGCTTTGGCGATGTCCAGGCTAATAGCCAAGGACTCGCTGTACCTTTCCATAGCCTCATCCCATACATGCGTGACGAATGCCAGGAGGTCACCCGTTGATCGTTTTGGCCTGAAGCCATATTGCCGATCATTGATTATGAGGTCTGCGAGCATGTCCGCCTTCTCTTGGACTTTGTGAGCCAGTGATCCATTAGGATGACGCAGTGGTGGCAGCGAGGGTTGGCAAAAATTGGACTGCACGGCTTTGGCCAGTTGCCAGTATCCGCGGCTGCCCGTGGGATGGGATGTGAGCTCTTGACCAAGCCGCGCGACGCGCTGGGCATCCGCTCTCTTGAAGGCCCTCTTGCTGAACCTAGTGGCCCTATTGTACGCTGATTTGAGGCGGCCCACGTTTGGGTCACTTGCCGCCCGTGCCCTGACCCAGGCGCGAAATGCCAACTGTTTTTTTCTGGACAGCTTCGGCACATTCACGCCCGAACCAGGGGCGGGCTTTGCGGATGCTGGCGACATCAGTGTATGGGATATAATATTCTATCCCGAGACTGATCTCGCCAGCAACGGCAGCAGCGTTATCCGAAGGCGCCTTCCCTACAAAGCAGCACTGGCTACACGGGATGGACGCAAAGTAATCGCGGAGACCGTCCCAGTCTGCCGACGAGTAGTGACATAATCGTCGAGTCATTTCCTCAACACGAGCAGGAGGTGGCACTTTCAAGCTGGCATGCACCACACAGTGGTCGGAAGTACCCAGTGGGGCGCGTACCTACACACTGTACTGGGCTGGGCAACTCGTCAGCAGTAGATCCAGCAAGGCGGGCGTGTGGTCTGACCTGTCAGGTATCCGGGTGATACCCTGTACCATCTGGGTCAGCCCGTGGGAGAGAGCGAACGCATGGGCGGTTCGTCCAGCATGATCTGTCCGAAGGGACCCCAGCCACTCAACGTGATGACCGTTAAAGTCTCCCTGGGAAACCAGGTCAGCATTCGGGAACCGCACCTGCGCGTCGTGAGCCATCTCGCTGAGGTATTCGAGAAGCCTTGTTGTCCCAGTGTCCCCTGTGTAGGAGTGGTAGACGCACACGTAGATCTGGCTCATGGAGCCATGATCCACGTGCACCCAAAGGACGGAGTAGGAGGGGTTCTCCAGACAGCGCAACCGGCGGCAGCAAACATCCGCCCTAACGAACACGCACACCCCGGCTTTATCGCGGAATTGTTTCTCAATGATATAGCCCGGGTAACAGAGGTAAGACGTGTCGTCAGGGCGGTGTATCTGTGTCTCCGTTAGGAACATCACAGAAGGCCGTGCCGTCTCCAGGTGATGGTGGACGGTATCGAGGTTCGCATGGGGTCCGCGGATATTCGCAAACTCCACCTCAAACGAAGTCAACTTTGTGGGGTTTCTAGGGGCCGCTGTATACCGTCTATTAACTTGTTGCACTGTCATGGTGATATATGGGGAAGCGTGAAGACAGGGCGATATTTGGTGCGGCAGTAAGTGACAAAGTGCAGAGGCTAGCTTCGTCTAGAACCGTGTGGTCAGGTCGGAACCGACCCGCCGGACGGAAGGGCTCCCAAACCCCCCTGATGCAAGGCCGCCGCTACCCCACACCGGTTACCACCCGGAGCGGCGGCCCCACAACAGGATTATGCGCAAAATGTGGGGCAGCCTACTGGGGTGGTTGGTCCCAGGCGAGCCCCATGACTATGTTGCGGGCGGCCGCGGCAACGCCGTTGCTAAGGGTCTCCCTGGCCGGCGAATCGACCCACACCACCCACACTAGACTCCGCTTCGCCCCCACTGGACCCCTGCCTGCCGCGCCATACATCGCCCCGGGCCTGGCAGTGCAGCTGCTGAACCCCTAACGCAACCCAGCCTGGGCTGGGTTACTTGGGGGGCTTTAGCACTGCTGCACGGTGGTACCCCCCCGGACCAACACTGTTGTACCACCTGGTATCCACGTAGGGGCCGAAGCCACCACATGGGTACCGTAATATACGAACCTCGTCCGTTAATCAGCAGGTGCGCCACTAGCAGGTGAGGTCGGTGGGGCCTGATAGATGTAAGAAGGGCCCCTTTGCACCCTTATTTCCTGGAAGAGCACCTTTCAGTAGGTATTGAGTGAAAATGCGACTTTAAAATTTAAAAGTACAACCGTCTGACGACAACTTTCCATTATGACGTCCACTGCTGGATATATGCCTCCCCCAAAGAGCGTTGACCAGACGGGTTGGTATAGAGGGTTTTGTCCCGAGTTTTCCTTCTCTAAACATACTTCGATAAATCTATACTAATATTCTAAAAACATACTTACTAAATATACATAGAAAATACCGAAACTCCGAAACACACTAATATTTAAATAAAATAAATCTAACTACTTTGCAATATTCCGCCACATGCAAATTACCCAACTCTCGTATTTATTCATGCACAAGTCCGCCCTCCAATCCCACTTAGGCCGAAAGAATAGAGAAATAATTTTGAAAATAGAATAAATATGAGAGTTGTGTTATCGTGCAAAAAATAATAAAAACCTCGACACGTGTTTCGCCCCCAACCAGGGTCATCATCAGGAGATGTCGATGGCTCGGCGCACGGCGACCGAATGGGGAATGGGAATTCGGTCGCCGTGCGCCGAGCCGAGCAGATTTATTTTATTTAACTATGGACTTCCGAAAAGTAACGCCTGATAGTATTAACACTAATATTTGATTCGACCCGGGAAATGAACCCAAGACGTGGAGTCTTGGGTTCATTTCCCGGGTCTTTAGTTTCGTCTTCTCTTTAGTTTTCGTCTTTGGTCGTTTAGTCGAACGACGATGCACTCGAGTGAATAAACAATATTGTTAATCAGTATACACTATAGTTCTTTAATTTGAGCGTTGGTCATAAAATTTCATGAGTGCTGTACTTAAAATTTCTGCGATGAGGGGTGAGGGTTAACTTGCGTTCAATATTTACGTTCGACGATAAATAATGAATTGTTTTTCTTCGAGTTACTGCAACGCCAATTACTTGACTGGATTTTACTATTTGCATCGCATGGTCAAAACTTTCGATCAGACAGTGAAATACGCCAAATCACCTGTCACTTGCTAGCATATTATTGTGATAAGTTGTAAGAGTGATAAAATATCTAAGAATCACGATATTGGTCTATGTTATGGTCTATGTTAGCTGAATGATATATTTTGACTGAGAAGGAATCTAAGCACTTTTTGTTATGCCTTCATGCTCATCACGGATTGACTTTAGCTGTGGAACCACGACAAAATATTTATGTTACTCGTTTTGCTCTTTGTTTTGACACAAAATAACACTTTATACATATAGTCAACTAAAATAAAACCAATAAATGAATAAAAAAAACATGAAATAATCGTTAAGAATCTCTTCCAGGCAACTTAAAGATAAAATAAATTTGCAACAAAAACAGTTGAGCGTAATATTTGTACTTACATCGTATTTTTTACAATTACATAATGTTAGAACAGTTACTATAGACGTTATTTGGACATTTTTCCTCCATTTCATCCCCTTTCAAAAAATAACTCACGATAAATATAATTAAATCAAGGATTCATGTCAAGTTTCGTGGACGAACAAAAAATGTGTCCGCTAGCTCGGAAAACACTGACAGACAGACAAACGAAAGCAAAATGGTCCAGTCTCTTAAATGTAGACGCATTGCTTGTTCGGTCAGTAAGAGAACAATAATGTGTATATTAATTTCATTAAAACCTATCAAAATTGAACTTGACACAAACTTTAGATGAAACCTCTTCACGCGTTAACTAGTGCAACAAATGAACATAAAATTCTACCTTATAACATCATAATGTACATTAAGAAACTGGCGAAGAACTATGAAGAATTAGATCAAGTAACGTCATAGGCTATAAAAACTCAATACTACTAAGCAAATGTAATCAGTAGTAGTCAAACCTTCAATAAAGAAGGACTCTTCGTATTAGAGAAAAATGAAATTAGTAAGTAGTGATTATAATTAGCTGTTAATCATTAATTAGCTACAGATATGCCTCTTCGTAAGAGCGCCGACAAAGGCCATTTATTGACATTTTAGTCAATGGTATTATGAACCTTTTTATAATTTACAGACGTAAATCTAAATGAAAGTGACTTTGATCCTACCTGCCTACGGGATTATTACGCGGATAAAAATTGTGTTACGTGTTATATTAATATAAAATGACTATTTATTTTACAGATAATCATATTAACATTTATAACTATTACAAAGACTGATATTTTAAACCGAAAATATATTCCACCTCATGCGCGAACACCTTCAAGATCCAGTTTCTTTCAAACTCCATCACACTCCTCAAATGGAAGACATCGTCAGAATATGAATGGGTATTTTGGAACTCCTATTACCGTCATCGATACTAGTCTTGAAAGGCCTTACGCACAACGACGAAGAAATCCAGCCATACTGCGTCACGACCAGACCCACAATGGAAATACTTACTCATATGTATATAAGACTGAAAATGGTATTTACGCTGAAGAGAAAGGTGTAATAAATAAAGGTGTCAAGGCTCAGGGTGGTTATAGCTATGTTGGTGATGATGGACAAACGTATTCAGTAAGGTAGGTATGCCATTTTACTTAGTGCTAAATTAAAAACAGGTAGATAGATCTAAACTATTCGTGAAGAGTATGCTTGCTGACAGCTGGATAAAACTCTGGCAGGCAGTATCAAACATTTTCCGAAAACCACTATGAGTGAGCTGCTTACCCGCCGTCCCCAAGCCCCAATTACGGAAGCCGGAATGCTTGACCAACTTATTATAATGGACCAAAAGAAATTACTGGAATAAAACTGCAAATCCCCGTAAACAGTGGAGTAAATTTAATTGGCATTTTGTCAGGCATCGCTGTCAATTTTGTGCTTCCCGGCAATTTGTGATTCAGGTTGGATTATTTTCTTTTACTGTTCTTGCAATGTATCGTATTCATAGATCTACTATTACTTTATAGATACACAGCAGACGAGAACGGTTTTGTACCACAAGGAGATCACCTTCCCACACCTCCTGCAATTCCTAAAGAGATACTTAGGGCTTTGGAGCAGAACGCGCGAGATGAGGCTGCTGGTATATTTGATGATGGTAAATAATCAGACTTAGTTTCATACTTTTCAAGGGAACTAGAAATAAGTTTGAAAACAAAAAGTAATAAAATATTTTTAAACGGAGTTCTGCCTCCGAAAATTAAGGAAAAAACTGTTTCTGACGGCAAAATTACTTTGCTGTTTAATTATTTGTTGATAACTACGTTGAAGAAACCAATGTATTACAGAGATATCGGATCGAATACATAGTTTATCTTATTACCATACTAAATTGTACGTCTTCTTTTTTCAGGCTCCTACGACGCAACCAAGTACTCAGGCCCAAGCTACCAAAAGTACAACAGTCACCCGAAACCACATTACTTAAATAGGCCTAATATGCAACCAAAGATGTATCTCCCTCCTATAACAAACAGAAACAACCAAAGGTTGCGACATAAAAGACTGATTAAAGTTCAAAGATTTAGTATGTTTTAATTATAATAATTTGTGTTTTACTATTAACAATATTCGCTCTTTATAACTTGGGACTTTGGATCAGTATATTATCTGATCTAAACTTGGGACTATTAAAGTTACTAGCGAAAAGCATCTGCCCACCTAAGGAACCCCTTCTAGGAACTATTCGTAATTAATTATGTATTATTTTGGTGCCAAAGATGTCGGGGCACATGGGCATTTGATAGAACTTATCTGTCATTGAGCTACTTCTATCATTCAATATGTGCACATCACATATTGAATGATAGAAGTAGCTCTGGTAAGTATGCAAATAGTGCCCGGATAGCTCGAAATTTTTACTCCTTATAATGGTAGACCTATAAAACTACTAAAAACAAAGAGGTTAGTAGACAATAAATGTAATTTTATGATTAATTACAAAATTAATCATACAATTAAAATAAAATGCAGCCTGCATTCTAAGCACCTTCCCAGACGGCAATGTCGCGGAGAGATTATTACACAAAGTTATCCAAATATTTTTAGTACATAAATTATATATACTACAAAGTCAAGTCCTGGCTGTTGAAATTGAGGCTCCAATTACAGAATGGTTATTGATTTTGTATTGTGTACAAAATCAATAACCATTGTTCTGTAACGGCAATAAGCTTGCCACATGAAACCATGAAAATTACTGGCAAAATTGTAGGGCGTTCAAAGCATCCCCCTTCGGAAATAGAGGCGTGATTATATTCGTAAATAATTAAATGTATTTTTGGCTCAATTAGACAAATTAGAAACACAATAGATAGGTACATGGAAGGGGTAGGCAGAGGTGCATTACACACCCAATTTGCCAGTATTTTTAGTTCCACCGAATTGCCGTCAACGGGCACATTTATTATGGGTTATTTCCAAATGGCTGAATGAATTTAATAAAAGTGGCAGCTATATTTTAATTTTGAAAAAAAAAATGAATCCCGTTGCTTTGCGATGAAATGTTGATGAAAGGCAACAAAATCTTACGTGTCGGCCGCTATGGCGCAGCCAATAAAATCCTGGGCGTCTTGGACTATTCGGTACATAATAAACTATGACTAATACATAAAGAGAATGTAAATCATATAGGTATTTCTAATTTACACAAATTACACTAAAAATAACCTACACACTTAAGGGATACAGTCGCTGACTGTAGCACATCGAGCAGACGGATGTGTAGTACCCAATGACATAAAACGCTTTATGTTTCGTAAATTATTGAAATTGATTCAAGGTTCGTATGATTAATTGATTATAGCTAATTATGTATTGTCGATACACTAATGTGGCCTCAATTTAATTAATTAATTGTAACCCCAATAGGGTGGGTACTTATCGGCATGATGACGCTCGTACTTCAGAGAATCTATATTTAGTATCATAATATGTCAAGGCTTTTTGAATTACAGAGTGGTTAAGGATTTTGTATATCACCGGGTAACTTGTTTAAGATTGAATTACTGGCAAAGTGTGTGTGTGTAATGACATGCCTAACCTTTTGGAGATATAAGTGTGATGATATGTATGTATGTCTGACGATGATAATATTTTTTTGGGAAAATGACAAATGGTTATGTACTTTTATCCTGCCGAATACTCAGCTTGTGAACTAATAAATACCTTTTTCTTCATACCTAATGGGGAACTAGATGGTACTGTTAATGACTGGTATGGTACTGACTGGTAATGGTGAACCTAAAGTCTATTAACGTGACCTCCGAAGTAAGACGACAATCAGATGCTTTGATGCAAGAAGCAAGAGTTTTGCTTAATAAGCAACACTCTTGCTTCCCCAAAGGGATAGGGTGTTAAAATACTTACAAATCGACCTATGATTGATGGCATTGATCGATGATACTGACGTCACCGTCGATTAGATGTTTCTATCTCAACGAGAAAATAATCAGTCGTCGGTCCATGGTATAGTAGGCGACAGATGGGGTTGATTGGCGATCGATCATGTAGTCTGATAACAACCATAGACAGAAAAACTTGCCACAGCCTCATCCTTTGATTGATAGAAGTTAAACTTGGTAGGAATACTAATAAAATAGCGAAACAAGAAATAGGTTATGCTGTAGAAGACCGTGTTTTTTTCCGAACAGCGAGTATACACGATGACCAATAGCAACCGTAGCTCAGTAGTTAGAGCATTCCTTCTGTTAGTGAAAGGCCGTGGGTTCGAGTCCTGCCGATGACATCAGTTTTTTGTGATTTATTTATAATTTCTATCTTAATATTATGAGAATAGTGCAAACTCATTGCTTTGAAATACAAAAATAAATTGATTTAACAAGGATTCGTCTAAAAAATCAGTGTTTAAATATCGCTGTAACACGATACATGGTACCGTAGTTCGGTGGAATTCCGGTAGGTGGATCCAACGTTAAACTTAATAACGCGATCTAGAAAATATGATATGAAGCAATGATTGGGCGTTGTTGGTATTCGTCATCGTAGCTGAGTGGTCAGAGCATGACCCCTGTTAAGGAAAGGCCGTAGGTTCGAGTCCTACCAATGACATCAGTTTTTGTGATTTATTTAAAATATCTATCTAAATATTTGGAGAGATCAACTTCATCAAACTGTAAATCTTTTCAATTAAATGTACGTCTTAACTGGTTCATTAAATATATTAAAAGGCAATTGAAGACAACCCTGTCTACTCGCAAACTAAACAGAGCTTCTTCTATGAGCACTCGCTAACAGATACAAAATACAATAAGTAATCTTCTTCTTCAGGACCAGAATTCAATCAATTGAATTTGCATTCAATTGATAAGGGTCCGAAACTACTTAACCGATTTTAAAACTACAAACTCGACTACTTACCTGGACTGCAAATATTGAATGTATGACAAATTGCTCAAGATTATGGGAATTTAAGTTTGGATTACAGTATATTTTTCTTATTGCCATAGATTTGCCCCCTTTTACGTAGGACCAACAAAACTAAGATGAGCTATTACACCTCTGCTCATGAGATTCCATCGGGAACTTTAAAAATTCCATCTGGTAAAAGTATTGTGTCTTCCAAATAATAACACCCTAAGTATTCAAATGTTTGTACATAGACGCTGTGTCAATAGCCCGTAATCTATCCTACATCTATTAGGAATTTTACATAAAAATAAAATCGCTAGGTAGTAAAATTAACACGGTTTAGTAAAACTAACACAAACTATACGCTAAGTAGTAAAAGTATCACTATGTTCTTTCTTTTTTAAATCCCGCCGCTCCTACGTCACTTGCCGAGCGCCTCTGGTGAGCTCCCAGGGAACTTCCAGTGGCGATTACTTTGCTCTATGCCGTAAAGTGATTATACATGACAGTGGCTATAGTACCTACCTACCTACGACAGGATGGGGATTCTGAGTACTATTTTAGTACAGTATTTTTTCTCGGTGCTTTTTCCCTACCCCTCGGGGATATGAAATAGTTGTATGTATGTTTGTATTCAACACATTTAGTTTTAATACATCTAAAGGAGGTTAACACTACTGTATGCTACTAAAGCAACAATATACAATGTAATAAACTATAAATCCAAACTACCGCGTATCTAAAACGCAAGGCCCATGACGTTGACGGGTTAAGAAATTTATTAAACCCCATTCTGCGTTAAAATCATCAATAATTACTAAGGTATTAGCTTGTAAATCAGCATCGTAATGACGTTAATGCCATGATGAAACCTACAACTGCACTAAAGTCAAACAAACTGCCACTAACTATATATACAGTAATAATATGTTTGGAGTTATCAGTAGCTAAGACAGCTTGTGTGAAACAAGTGAAAAATCCAACAATAAAACAAACACCAAATATGAAATTGGTAAGATTAATTAACCACAATTTTATGCGCGGCAACTTGTAATAGATGCCTTTATTTCAAGGCCGTACAAGAACGTACGCGGTGCGCAATTTTCTTAATTGGTTGTAAATTTGACATCCACATGATTGTAGCTAAATAGATCCATCAAAAATATACAACTAAGCTTTTTTTCTCGAAGGAATAGACAGAGGACTATTAATTCCCATATTGCACCATTTATTTGTTGGTAATCTCAAAATCTCCCGAAAAAATTTCATGCAGTTTTAGATAAAAAATACTAAGACTGAACCAAACATTTCACGTTATAAGATCGATAAAATTGGTGAGTAATTCTTCTAATAGACAGAGGTATTATGCCCACATTTCTCTAAACATCAAGATCATCAGCTCACTGACGGACATAGGCTTTTCCCATGACTAGACATTTCCCCCGATCCTGAGCCACTTGTCTCTAACCGTCGCTCGGCGCCTGTTGTCCCATATATCGTTACACAGTGCGACCTGCGCTACGCTTGTCAGTACACGGTCTCCACTAAAGACATTTTCTAATACAGCAGTTCTAGGATCAGCAACAGATGAGTCCGACCCTTTGCCAATTAAATCTGCTGATGTGTTATTATGTTGATGTCCTCAGTTCTCTGATGAATTACGTCTTTGCAAATACAATCCTTCGAACAAACTCAAACTATAGCTTTTTAGACACTTATTGTTCCTTGTTTCAATAAAATTACACCATTTGTTTTCCCATTTAACTTTAGTTCTCATTCTAGCTCATCGTCCTATCTGCTATTGCTTTGGCCCATGCCGACAAACTGGACAAACTATACCTTCCACCCAACGCTCATTTATCCGGAGGTTATGGAGGAGGTCTTCGAACTGGGTCCCAGCGTCGCAGTGGTGAAGCATCAGCTACAATTCTTCGTCAAGACTTCACTCGTGAAGGGGATACTTACTCTTACTCCTATGAGACCTCAAATGGTATCCGCGCTGAGGAGAAAGGAGTAGCTACAAGTGGTGTACAAGCTCAAGGTGGTTATTCTTACACTGGTGATGATGGCAAGATATATTCGATAAGGTAAGTTTTTCATTTTCATCATGATTAACTGCTATCTATACTTTATTCCTGCAACGTTTCGGTTGTGTTGTACCAACTGTGGTCATGGGATGACAGTCAAGCCGTTACCATAGGCTCTCATAGCCCTGGGTTTTTATCATTTCACATAACGGATTGACTGTCAACCTCCGACCACGATTGATTAAGTCTAAGGTGCCGTACATTTAATATTATCGCGATTAAGTTCAATTAGATACCAGTTTTCAATGGAAATCTTTAAGATATTCATCTAGAACCATCACTACAAGTAGTAGTAGTAGAATCACACTTTTACCAACAATAATGGACCGGTTTCGTATAATCGAATACAAAGCGACAATCGAAGTACCTACTGAGTAACTGATGAGTCTTTGACTTTACCGACGCGGGATAAAACATGGATGAAACCCTTCCCCAACGACGCGGGATTCTCATCCCGACCAAACCCCGTGGCCACACATATGGTCAAAGTCCGCCGGGCGCTACTGGAAATACCTTCTACATGTGAGCCAAAGACAGCTGGCAACGGACTTGGGAGCAGCCACGGCCTGAGGATTGAATAAAAAAAAAAGAATGCTTTATGATTTATGATTATTTTGTCTGAAGACGACGGTCTTATATTTTTCCAGGTACACAGCTGACGAGAATGGTTTCCGTCCAGTAGGCGACCACCTTCCCACCCCTCCCCCCATTCCAAAGGAGATCCTGAAGGCTCTGGAACTAAACGCACGAGATGAAGCTGCTGGCAAGTTTGATGATGGTATTTTATTAAGCCTTTAATTTAAATTGCTTAGGAACCCTACCTACCTCTCCAGGGCCTAAGTCATTCTCACCTACATGCGGTGCACTGCTATCGAACGGACGAAGTTCTGGCAAATACTCAGCCCCAGAAACGGCAGTAAACTCGCCACCTATTACGTGAGGGTTAACGAATTGGAATAAAGACGTAATAAGCGCCTCTGACTTACTCTTTTGGGGACAAAGATGTGATTTTTGTCTGTCTTTAATTTAAACTAGCAGACACCATAAATGTTTTTATGGTTCCCAATTCCCGCGGGAACACAAACCCGGGATAAAAAGCCTATATTAAACCTTATAACATCAGCTATCTGCCAGTAAAATCGGTCCAGCTGTTCCAAAGATTAACGGAACAAACAGCCAGACAGAGAAAAAAAATATTGCATTTTTTATATCAGTGTCTTGTATCCTATCGTATGCATTGTGTAAAAAGCTGGTAATTTTAAATTACATACAGACACTTCAATTTTATTTATCTGTATGGATGTATGATGGTCTTACCAAGACCCCTAGGGTTCAAGGTTACCGATGCTACTAAAAGAAGAATGCGGTTTAGACTTAGATATACCTAACTTGCTGCACCTAGTATGTGAGGTCAAACAATACATACATCATGCCTATATCCCGGAGGGGCAGATGTGTATTAATCACACCCATATATTATTGTTGCGAGTAATGAAACAAAAACTTGGTAAAATGTGGACGTGCAGAACGGCAAGATTTCCCTTCGGGGATTGAGCATGATGTCTTCATTATAATTATCATTCATTACTTGGAATATAATTACAGCATGCTTTTTTAACTGATTTTGCTGACTGTCTGTATTTTCGATCAGTGGTCTATATAATTTTTTTTTTTTAACTTAATTCAGGCTCCTACTCCGGGTACTCCGGGGGCAAGCACAGCGGGTACAACAGCAACGCACAAGCAATTAGCAATCGCGGCGTAAACAAGTCGTATCTACCGCCTTTAGCGTAAAGGACCCACCAAAAGACTGTACAACCTTTTATTACACACTTTTTATGTTTGAAAAATAATAAAATTAATTAAAATATATTTATACTTTAATTTCAAAACATAGAAAAATATTTAACAAACGTCATTGTTTTGATCAACAAATATGGTCCCTTTGGTCTAAGCCACCTCTCTTTTGAAGCCGACGTCGACGTCTGATAGCATAATGCTGTGTCTCGCATTAGGTATACACCAGATCTCCAACTTATTCCTTTCTTCTTACTTATTTCATTCCTCTCTTTGCATCTAACCTCCACGGTAGGAAACTTTTGTTAACATCATTGAATATTCTCAGGTGTAATGACAACACTAACTGTATGTCACATCCCTTATGATTCTCGATGGTCGCGATTATGTGTCATGGCTGAAGTGTTTGTAAATAGTAAACACAGTTTTAATCCTATTTCAGCGTTTTATTTAAGTATTAAGTAATAACAGACATATTTTCCTGCATGAACTTATGGATGATAATACCACAGAATAGGGAACAGTACATAATACTTTGGTTTCTAGAAAAGCAATGCCGTATTGAGGCGGTCTATATTATATTAATTAACAACAATGTTAATTACCTCTCGAAACCGAGCTAATTTATTTACATGGACAAGTAAAGGATGGGTTGGCTTTGGAATGACATCGGGAAACCGAACCTTAACGGGCTACTAGTAGGTAGGTACGTCTAGTGTATTAAGCGTATTCATGCATCCTTTTAGGTCACGGAATTCACCATCAGACCGAACTGTATAACGTCCTAATCATCCTATCACAATTATTAGTATAGTAGGAAGTGAAGGTAATATTGTAGATCTTGTTTTTACAATACTGTACCAACTGCAATCAACATCTTATATATTATACAAATCAATATTGACTCAATAAAGGTCGCGATAAATCAATGCATAATTTATTCAAAAATATTAGGCGTGATACAACTGATTTATAGATATAAAATTCAATTAAAACTGTATGACAACGCGTCTTCAAACGGCAGGCGTGATGAAATTTCAATAGTACATAGATTAATCAAGACTTTGGGTCCAGTAAAGGTACTCTTTTATCTAAACATGGGCCACACTAAAAGTTTTGCACTTCTAGCTAATCGGAACTATTTGAATTTGAATGTTATATTTTTTTAAACGTTACAACCTTCTTAGTAATCAAAAAAAAAAAAACAATTGGCGGGAGAGTCATTTGTCAATTGTTTCTTATCACAAATCAAAGTTCTACGTATGCAACGAAAATGGAATTAAGTCGAAAAGATTTTAGAGCGATGATATTTTATGATTTTAAAAGTTCTCTCTCTACGCAAGACTGTGCCGCTCGTCTTCAAAATGCTATTGGGAGAGAAGCAACTTGCCGTCTACTAGCCTTCAACTGCCGTCAACGAAAATAATGTTGCTACTGTTAAGGGGTTAATTAAAGAAAACCCGCGGATTACCTATGAGACTATTCGAGGACTATTGGGGATTGGTATGAGTCAAATCCAGAAAATTTTACACGAAGAATTGAAAGTTCGGAAACTCATTTGTCGTTGGATCCCTCATGAACTGAAAGCGGAGCCGAAGCGGGCTCGCGTGGAATGGTGCTCACAGATGCTACTGAAGTACGACCACGGACATTCTAATGCTGTTTATGACATTGTCACAGGAGACGAAACGTGGATTTATTGTTTTGAACCCGAAAAACACCAGTAATCTTGTGAATGGGTGTTTGAAAATGAGAACAAGCCAACAAAAGTGAGGCAGCCGAGAAACGTTGGTAAAAAAATGATCGCATTTTTTTTTCTCAGCTACGGGTCCCCTCTGTAGTCCACATGAAGGTCAAAAGAGTGTTAATGTCGGGTGGTATTCTACCATTTGTTTACCCAGGGTGTTAGAAAAAGTTCGCGAAAGACGACCCAAAAGCCGCGTTCTCCTACACATATGACAACGCTTCTTCACACACGGCCAACAAAATAAAGTGATTTTTAGCTTTCGAAAAAGTACAACTCGTCACCCATCCTGCGCATAGCCCCGACCTAGCACCCTGTGATTTCTGTATTTTCCCCAAAATCAAAGATTTGATGAGAGGTTTCACTTTTACCAACTCCGAAGTGGCAGTGATAGCGTTCAATCAGCACGTAGAAACATGCCTTCAGATCTGTGGTCCTCCTGTTTAAAAAAATGATTCGATCGCATGAAAAAATGTTTAAAATGTAAAGGAGAGTATTATGAAAAGCAATAAACATAATATTTTGGTTTTAACATGTTGTTTTTTTAAGTTATGCAAAACTTATAGTGTGACCTACGTATAATAGTTTTTCGTGGGGATTGAGGACGACTGATTGCCGGACGTCTCTGGTACGCACGCAGAAGGTATTAAAATATATATTTCAGATACGAGTATTAAGAAATGTACTTTGTTTAAATAGTGTTCTTTTGAAAAACGTGGCACCTATCCACATCGTCGGGACACCAACTTAAGGGCCACTGTCAATAGTACCGTGTGTAATTGGTCCTCAATGGCTAGATATCGCGTTGCCTAGATCTTATCTTATAGTATGGTATCTTATCTTAACTAATCTCAGTGGAAAACATGATATTTCGTCATGATTTTTTGAACTTGTTTTCGTAGGGCGGGACGCTATAGAAATAGGTTACTTAATTAGCAGTTCAATGAAAGGTCAAATAAAATTAATATTAAATTAGTTTCCTATTATGTACATATTTTATGTACTTAGTAATAATAAAGTAACATAAATATGTTTATATCAAGGCCCTAATACATACCTACATCGTGATATGTGTAAATTAGTTGTACATTAAGAAATCATCACTATTAATTGTGCTTTTATAAGTTTCTGTAGTTTAAACGAATGGAAACGCTATTGGATAGCGTTTATATAAAATAATATTTAAAGGTATTCTTTAAATATTAAGTTTGTGATTTGTAAGTTACGGTAGTAGGTACTCATTACACAAAATTAATGGACAGAGCAAGTGAAGCGTCTACATTTCGAGATTGGTCAATTTTGCTTTTGTCAGTCTAACTGTTTGTGTATTCTAGGCTAGCGGCCTCCATTTTTATCCGATCTTCACGAAACTTGGCACAAGTGTTCCTTGATTTTACACAAGATTTTAGCGTAAAATTTAAAAAAAGAGTCGAAAAATGGTTTTTAATGTTCGCAAGGTATACATTCGTAATATACATAGGCGACCACTACTAAAGTTTTAATAAATGGTTCCCGTTAACGACAATAGGCTTGCCCCCTATTTATTATCGTTTTAAGATGTTGTAATGGAAAGAAAAGAAGGTAATATACCGATTTAAAATCACGACGTTTTCAGTGCAATAATTTATTAGTTAATTCAAACATGGCCTCTTGAGAAATCTACTATATTTTATGTATACTACAGCTCCCTTACCATATCGCTGGGAAGACTTTCTCGTTAGGTTGGTCACGTGACCGTAATTGTTATCGACAAACTCTTCAGATCACATGCTTATAGGGCAGTAGTATACAAAGAGTCGTTGCAAGAACTTAATAGTTATAACCGTTCCTGTTGTTATAGTTTCTTCTTTGGACGATAGGTGGAAGGTACGTCTTCTGTACGGAGTTTCTGATCAAGGTGTTGCGACTAGGTAAACTGGCAGCGTTAGTTACTATAGAGTCTTCGTTGTAGCTGATGGGCTGTGCATTTCTGTTGTAGTATTGGCGTTGAGTGTTGCTATCAGCGCCGTATTTGTTTTCAGCGTAAGATCCTGCGACAATACACAATCAATAAATGATAAAGATTTGTCATATTAAGTGAATGAGCAAAGGTTGTCTCACTAAGATGCGACGAAAATATTTTACTAAAGTGTACACATTGTCACGAAATCACTGTTCTCTTCCCGATAAATCGGATAATACTTTTTACCACTAACTATTGTAAAGAATCCATTTATCAATGAAAAAAAATAGCATTAAAAAAAACAATTACATTTGCCTATAAAAACCAGCAAACATGGAACAATTATGTGAGATGGATTAATCTCCAGTAAAATTAATAATTGTGAACAAAATTGACTTTGGAACGATATTGGGAAACCGAAGTTTAACTTGTAAAGAATCCATTTATCAATGAAAAAAAAATAGCATTAAAAAAAACAATTACATTTGCCTATAAAAACCAGCAAACATGGAACAATTATGTGAGATGGATTAATCTCCAGTAAAACTAATAATTGTGAACAAAATTGACTTTGGAACGATATTGGGAAACCAAAGTTTAACTTATAAAGAATCCATTTATCAATGAAAAAAATAGCATTAAAAAAAAACAATTACATTTGCCTATAAAAACCAGCAAACATGGAACAATTCTGTGAGATGGTTTAATCTCCAGTAAAATTAATAATTGTGAACAAAATTTTATATTCTTTTAACATTTTTGGAAATTTTCACACAACGTCATCTAGCCCAAATTAAGCTAAAATTTAGCTTTGATTAGGGGATCTAGACAACTGATAAACATACTTTGTTTAACTACTTTTCAATACGAGTACATACATTATACATAGAAAACATCCAAACTCCGAAACAAACATTTGTGGAGTACACAAATATTTGATCCCGGAATCGAACCAGGAACCTCAGGGACTACAGTAACATCACTGCGCCATCGAGGCACTCTGACTAGCTAGATGCTACCGTGACTTATAGTAAGATCAAAAATAATTACCGTCATCAAATATACCAGCTGCTTCATCACGGGCATTCTGCTCCAAAGCCTTCAAGATTTCTTCAGGGATAGGCGGTGGAGTTGGAAGGTGATCGCCTTGGGGTACAAAACCATTTTCGTCCGATGTGTACCTGTAATGAAGTGGTACAGTTATTTATTTAGATTTATTTTCTAGTAAGATAGATTGAGTGAATTGCCGTTATCAAAGTTGAAGTAAATGTATAAAAATACTAATGTAAAACACGTGATTTTTTGGATATAATCGGCAAGTAATATAGTTTTTATCAAACATAAAATTAAATTTCGAGTACTACTAGAACGAATATTTAATTACACAATTTTTATATTATGGTTTGCCAAATAATGACACGGCCAGTCTGACGGTAACTCGTGGGGACATCTAGCGATTGACAGCTACTCTCATAGTACACAATACTCTTGGGAATCATCCAGGGATAGTTTTCAATAACTTTTACCCACCTTATAGAGTAAACTTTCCCATCATCGCCAGTATAACTATAACCACCTTGCGCCTGAACACCATTGGTAGCTACACCACTTTCTTCAGCAGAAATACCATTCTCAGTTTCGTATGCATACGAAAAAGTTTCTCCATCATTCGAATTTTCCTGACGAAGGATAGCGGCATTTCGTTCTAAGGCAGCTTGAGCTCTACCGCGAGCTTCATAACCTGAATTTACATTTGAAGCATAGGCATTTGAGTCAAAGGTTGAAGTTCTGGAGAAATCGTTTGCTGCCTGGTTTCCATTGTATTGGAAAGGAGTTCGTAGGAAGTTAGCAGATCCAGCAGCAGCACGTGCATTTGGTGGTAGGTATACACGATCTAGTTTCGCAGCTTGTGCGAATGTGACTGCAGCTAATACGATGAACTGAAAAATTAAATTAAATTGCTAATTATATATTAGTGTCATGCAAGGATTGAAATAAGCTTTCCACCCAGAACACCCGAAATCTATGGATCACATGAATGTTAATCCTAAACCTGATATTCCAGAATAAAAGTAAAACTACAATGACGCTACCCAAGAAGTATTTTTCAAGATCCCAGATACATGAGAAAAAAACCCTTTCAACTGATCTGAAGTCAATTTCACTTAATAATTGGTGTACCTACAGCCAGATGGGCTTGTTTAAGATCCAAAGTTTTGTGGAAGTTTTCGTCGTACTAATGCTATTATAATAGTAATCTCTCCCACAGAAAAAATAAACCTCATGCTTTGACCTTGCTTGTTGTTAATTTGATTGATTTGATGGTAATAGAACTAAGTATTAATTACTAAACTGATATATTCCAACAAGAGTTTGTATTGTTTTTCTTGGTGATTTTCTTACCAATCTCATTTTTGTTATATTTGCAATGTCTTGCTTGAAAGACTTTAAGTTTGCAACTGATAGCATGATCCCAAATGTACAGTATATATACTAAGGCCTCGGTCTGCTGTTCGCTCTACTTCGAAGTTATTCGCGGGCAACATTTCATAACCCCTACATTATTGTATGAAGATGAACATTTATCTAATTGTTAAACCTGTTAAAAGCTGAAGTACCAATCGATAGTATTCCGAGCATATCAAAGGTCGTGTTTTATGACCGGGTTAATTGGATCGTATTAAAAAATCTGAACTAGAAAAAATTTAATTACTGTGTCTGTACCAAGGTCTGATAAATTCCGTCATCCTTTCAACTTCCTAAACTTGATGTTACTGCTGTATCTCGGTTGCATCCTTTTAACGTCATCTTTTCGAAGGTAATTTAAGTGAGTACCTCCTTTAAGTACTAATTCCCTTGACCAAGCCTGGAAAGATGCTTGTTTTCGAGAGCTGAAAAACATTCAAATGTAACTAAATACTAAAAATGTTGTCCTTAGGGTTATAATCTTTAAAAGTGAAGTTTTAGAGTGATTTAGATTTCTAATTTATGCTTTCGATATCTGTACAAGTGAGTCATTTTATAATGTATTGATTTATACTTAAGTGCTCGATGGTTGGCATTTTTTTTTAATCCGCGGCCTAGGGTCGCGGCCGCATCTACGTCCATTGCCAAGTGGCACCCGGCGGACCTTGGCCACTTGTGTGGCCACTGCGTGGTGGTCGGGTGTTATCCCCCATCTTTAGGATCGGATTTTATCGCGCGTCGGTGAGTTAAGGCGTGCATGGGGTGAAGCCCCACATCACGCAGCCCTTCTAGCCTGCTTCTACGGTACGGTGGGTTGCTAATCCATCGTCCTCAGGCCCCGATCATGGAGGTCGATGGTCCTGGGCGTAGTCACGTCTGCGGCGCCCTCGCCACACACTTCGGAACTCAGCGGGGAGGGTACGCTCCCTCACCCTACCGGCTGCCTCCTTCACGAGCATTACCTGCTCGCAGAAAAAAACGGCCGCGTTCCACTGGCTCCCGCTAGAAACCATGTATCTCGTAGCATGGTCTCCAGCGAGAGCGTATCTACGCCCAGGCCCACAACGAAGTCCTGGCGCTGACTCGCCCACACTGAGCATTTCACCAATGTGTGGAATGCCGTGTCCTCGCCGGAAGCCTCGCAGTGTTGACACGCGGGTGTGACCTCACGATGCATGTGAAACAGATACTCACCGAAGTTTCCGTGCCCGGTGATGATCTGTGTCGCACGGTACGTGAGGTCACCGTGCTGGCTCTGCAGCCACTCCTCCATGATCGGTCTCACCGCCGCGATTGTGGTGGTTCCCCACTTTGGATGCTCAAGTCGCACCTTCCATGTCTCCATGAGATCCTGGCGGAGTTGGGACCGCTGGTCCTCGATTTCTCGAGACGCAGGCCTGTGGTCCCGCTCCAGCGCCTCCTTGTGCCATTGAAACAATGACGCAAGGGCTCTCGCTTCCAGGTCCCATGGAGGGGTCGCGGCTAGGCGACATGCAGCCTCTAGGGAGATCGTGCGGTACCCCCTTATTGTCCCGATGGCCAAGGTCCTCAACGATCTGTGTAAAATAGCAGCGTTGTTGGCTGTCAGTCTCGCCACCCATACGGGAGCCCCGTACACGGCCATGCTCCGCACGATCCCCAGGTACAGTCTCCTGCAGGAAGCGTTAGGTCCCTTTAAGTTAGGCATCAGTCGCGAGAGCGCGACTGCTGCCCCTGTCACTTTAGGGACCAAACTTCGGAAATATGGTCCGAAGTTCCACCGGCTATCGAGTACAAGCCCCAAATACTTCATCGAGGGCTCGATGCCGATGCTAACGCTCCCTACATTTATGCTGCATCCTGGAGGTGGCCCGCGCCGAGGTCCGTGAAAACACAGAGCTTCGGACTTATTCAGTGCCACCTCCAGTCCCAGCCGCCGTATCCGACCCACGACTTGAGCAACCCCAGTCGTGGCCTTGAGTGTTGCCTCCTGATGCGTTGCTCCCCGCGTCATTACGAGGGTATCGTCGGCGTAGGACACATCTCGCCGAGCTGGCCCGAGCATGCTAGGGTAAGTTATGGCCGTCTCGGATAGATATGCTCCGACAATACGACGAAGGTAGAGAGGCACTCCGTGGTAGACCAGTGCCTCCCTAACGCAGCTCCAGGGTAAGGTGTTAAAGGCGTTGGCGATGTCGAGAGACACCGCCAACATCACCTCACCCCGCGACACTGCTTCCTCCACCAGGGTCTTCATGCGCATGATCGCAGTCACGGTGGAGCGTCCCCGACAGAAACCGTACTGGTTTTCCGCCAGGTCTGGGCCCACACACGTGAGATGCTCGATGAGGCGTTCCGCGATAATTCGCTCAAAGAGCACACACCTTATCGAGCAACACGATCGGCCGGTAGCCGGACGGTGAGTCCACCGGCCGCCCCGGTTTCCGAATCAGGACCAATTTCCCCGTCTTCCATACCTTGGGAAACTGGCCCCTTTCGAGGCATGCGCTGAAGAGCCCCCTCAGTCGAGGCCCGAGTTCCTCGAGGGCCAGGACCCATGCACGGGTATGCCTTTAAGAGAGCGGATGCCCAGCGCGTCGCGCGGCTTGGTCAGGAGCTCACTTCCCATCCCACGGGCAGCCGTGGATTCTGGCAACTGGCCAAAGCCGTGCAATCTAACTTTTGTCAGCCCTCGCTGCCACCGCTGCGTTACCCAGATGGAACACTGGCTCACAAAGCCCAAGAGAAAGCGGATATGCTCGCAGACCTCTTTGCGGCTAATTCCCGGGTCGACGACCGTGGCCTGCAGCCCCCCGCCATCGCCAACTGTGGCCACACAATGCCTGATATTGTTATCAGGCAATGTGATGTACGGGCAGTGCTGCGGTCACTCGACACGCGGAAAGCCAGTGGCCCTGACGGCATTCCGGCGGTGGTGCTACGAAAATGTGCAGCTGAGTTGTCTCCAGTATTAACGCGTCTGTACCGCCTGTCATACTCTTCAGGGCTCGTGCCGGAGGTCTGGAAGGAGGCGAACGTACAACCGATCCCCAAGAAAGGGGATCGGTCCGATCCAGGCAACTATCGACCCATAGCTGTCACCTCAGTCATTTGCAAGGTGCTTGAGCTCCTTATAAATAAGCAGCTCATGCAATTCCTAGAGGATCACTCGCTAATCAATGATCGACAATACGGCTTCAGGCCAAAGCGATCAACGGGTGATCTTCTGGCATTCGTAACGCATGTCTGGGGTGGGGCTATGGAAAGGCACGGCGAGTCCTTGGCTATTAGCCTGGACATCGCCAAAGCCTTCGATAGGGTCTGGCATGCTTCGCTCCTTTCCAAGCTTCCGGCATATGGTCTACCTCCTCAACTGTGCAGCTGGATTGCCAGCTTTTTAAACGAGCGCCGAGTGCGGGTCCTCTGCGATGGCCAGGCTTCTCGCTTCTTGCAAGTGAATGCCGGGGTACCGCAGGGGTCCGTACTATCACCAACTCTCTTTCTTCTGCATATCAATGATATGCTATCCCTCGGGAACATTCATTGCTATGCAGATGACAGCACACTGCACGGGAGTTACTCGGTTCGTCCGACGGCGGGGCGATCTGAGATTGAGGAGGAGAGACGACGACTCGTGGCTGATCTCGACCGTAACCTCGACAGTATCTCTCAATGGGGTACCGAGAACCTGGTCGAGTTCAATGCCCGCAAAACACAGGCGTGTGCATTTACTGCGAAGAAATCCCCTTTCCTTCCCCTACCCTCTCTTCAGAATGCATTATTACCAATGAAGGACAACCTTGATATCCTTGGCATAGACGTTCGTCGAGAGCTCAATAATAAAAACTACATCGAAAGATGTATAGGGCTAGCTTCGCGGAAACTAGGAATACTGAATAAGGTAAAGAGATTCTTTACACCGGACCAGAGGTGTCTGCTGTACAAGACGCAGATTAGACCCTGCGTCGAATACTGCTCTCACCTCTGGGACGGCTCCGCGAAGTATCTGCTGGACGCTCTCGACGCTATGCAGCGACGGGCTATCCGTATTATTGGTTGTCCGGAGGTAACGGGAAGCCTTGAGCCGCTAGCTCAGCGCCGAACAATAGCTTCCTTGGCCGCATTCTACCGTATTTACCACGGCGAGTGTTCTGAAGAGCTCTTCAATCTGATCCCACCCTCTTCCTTCCGATCCCGAACGACTCGTGCCGGGCAGAGATGCCACCCCCACACAGTGGATAGCATGTTCGCGAGAACCGAACGTTTTAAACGTTCGTTTCTCTGCCGAACGATAGTGGCCTGGAACGCCCTGCCTGTGCACGTGTTTCCTCCCACATATAATCCTGGGTTCTTTAAGCGGAGCGTGAAGAGGCACATCAGTAGGTCGTCAAGTTGAGGGCCACTCTCAATAGTAATGTGTGCTGTGAGAGTGGCCCACAATCGCTAGACGTCGTCACGACTTACCACCAGGCGGGCGGCGTCAATTTGGCGAACCAAATATAAAAAAAAAAAAAAAAAAAAAAAAAAAAAAACGGCCTGGAATGCCGTCGGGTCCAGGGGCGGTGATTTTTCGGCGACTGAACCGAAGTACCACCGCTCCTAACTCACCCTCTCTGACTTCGGTTACTTGCTTCGGTTCTTCGGACTTCGGTTACTGCTGCTATCCGCGTTGGGCGTCTGAGACGGAGCTATGCGCGGAGGGATATGCTCTCGATGTTGGGCATGAATGAATAAGAGCCAAAATGGTAATTCAATGCAATAAACGGTTAAATGAACCCCAGAGTTCTCAATATAAGTTAGAAGCAGTATAATTATTTATGTGTAACATTAGGCAGGCTCGTCTTATGCCGTCGTGACACGGGTAAATTAGAAGATAGTTTAGATTGTAAGTTCTAAGTGAAGTTTGAACTGCATACATTGCGTACACCAGAATTCATTAACAAACATAACAATTATAGTGAATTTAATTATGATAAACTAGTGGTCACTCGCGACTTCGTCCGCGTGGTAATTTGGATTTTTTCATGTTCCCATCGCGCCGCGTCTCCTAATTATCGTCATATTTTGAACAATTCACACAATATCTTTATAAATTGTAGCCTATGTGTTATTCTGATGTATAAGCTATATTATTGTAAAGTTTCATTAAAATCCATTCAGTAATTTTTACGTGAAAGAGTAACAAACATCCATCCATCCATAGATACTCACAAACTTTCGCGTTTACAATATTAGTAGGATTAGTAGGATTTAGGTTTTTATTAATAATAATTAAGGGAGACAAGATAATACTATACCTACCTACCAGAAATAACAGACGAAACATTGTCTGGAATTTAGAGGTGACCTATGTAAAATCGTTCCTGGCTGTTGGAAGTTACGTTAAGTTATAGATCCGTATTCATGATTACTGATTTTCAATGTTTTATTAATTTGTTTTTATTTACATAAAAAAGGTAAAAATAGTTATATTCATAAGAATTCGTGTAAAAAATTATTTGCAATAGCTGACTGGAAAATTTTCCGGAATGCGGGCTACTTTTTGAGCCAGTAAATAACCAGTCTTCTGATCCTGATAAGCATCAATGAGACGAATGTTTAGCGAAATCTTAAGCACTCGCTACCTAAAACACCAGGTAACTGGGATTTAAATCCCATGTACATGGTGTCTCAAAACCCAAACGGCAAACAACAAAGTTACTGGCAAAAAGTAGCTATGCGTAATGCAATGCTGTTCTTGTGCTTTACCTCCTTCACTATTCAATATTTGTGTACTGAGACACTGCGGCTGCCAGACTTAAGTCACGTTATAAAGGAAAATTTCAATCTTTAAAAAGTGAAGTAAGTCTGGCAGCCGCAGTCTCCAAGTCTAAGTATAATGTGTGAGCATGACACCTATTGTTATAAACAGTAAGATATCCTTAGATTCTGGTAAAATAATGGTTCAAATATAAAACCTTTTCCTACTTTAGAATACAATAGAAATTTAATAACGTCTAAACGGAAGATTGAAGCTACGGTCAATGCTATATTATAATATAGCATATTCTTTACAATCCAAGCCAAATAATTAGACAAAGTAGGTACGGTACGTCTTGAAACCAATTTCATGACTTAACGCTATTGAACACAATGATGAATGGGTGGATAATAGAATAAGCATTTGGAATAAACAACGAAACAGTAATTTAATCCTTCCGTCATGAAGACAATGTCCCCACCTTGAACTTTACTTAACTGCTGTGGTGTGGATGGCGTAGGTACCGATAATTGGACTAGAAATTATCTAAACTACCGAACAGATGTTCCCAGAGAGCGACAAAAAGCTTGCTATAGCGTCCCATAACTACATAGAAAACCACATCCGTATAGAAGGGTGCGCTAAAGTGCGCTTAATACGCCCACATTTCGCCAATCACTTTGTTGGTCGCGAGTTTATTGCAGTTTTCGGGTAGTCCAGATGAGCCGCGTTGATTCGTCAGCACTGCATGTGTACTGCGGGTAGGTGAGGCTGACTTGAGATTATTACCTCTGGAATGAAGAGGAAAAAGCTCTTGCTTATTTTTGTAACATGATCTTGGCGTTAATTAACATCCATTAAATTCCAATACCCTTAATAAAAATACTACCTGTGACGTCCACGGGTAGTATCCTGGGTGAAACGTCATTAAAAATAAAAGTAGTTTAATTTTAAATTTAAAAGTAGTTTTGGGTGCTAAGGGGCTCTACTGCTCTTTAGGGCCCCAGCGACCTCACCTGCTAGTGGCGCACCTGCTGATAAACGGACGAGGTCGTTAATTTACGGTACCTATGGAGTGGCTTCGGCCCCTACGTGGGTACCAGGTGGTACAACAGTGTTGGTCCGGGGGGGTACCACCGTGCAGCTGTGCTAAAGCCCCCCAAGTAACCCAGCCCAGGCTGGGTTGCGTTAGGGGTTCAGCAGCTGCACCGCCGGGCCCGGGGCGATGTATGGTGCAGCAGGCATGGGACCAGTGGGGGCGAAACGGAGTCTAGTGTGGGTGGTGTGGGTCGATTCGCCGGCCATGGAGACCCTTAGCAACGGCGTTGCCGCGGCCGCCCGCAACACAGTCATGGGGCCTGCCTGGGACCAACCACCCCAGGAGGCTGCCCCACATGTTGCGCATAATCCTGATGTGGGATCGCCGCTCCGGGTGGTAACCGGTGTGGGGTAGCGGCGGCCTTGCATCAGGGGGGTTTGGGATCCCTTCCGTCCGGCGAGTCGGCTCCGACCTAACCACACGGTTCTAAGACAAAGCTAGCCCCTGCGCTTTGTCACTCACTGCTGCACCAAATGTCGCCCTGTCTTCAAGCTTCTTCTTCTTCAAAATCTACAATGGCAGTGCAACAAAGAAAAAATAAACGTTACACAGCGGCCCTAGGAAACCCCACAACTTTACTTTTCGAGGTGGAGATCACTAACGTCCGTGGACTCCATGCGAACTTCGATGCCGTCCGCCATCACCTTGAGACGGCACGGCCCGCTGTGATGTTCCTCACGGAGACACAAATACGCCGCCCTGACGACACGTCTGACCTGTGTTACCCCGGCTATGTCATCGAGGAACAATTTCGAGACAAAGCCGGGGTGTGCGTGTTCGTTAGGGCGGATGTTTGCTGCCGCCGGTTGCGCTGCTTAGAGAACCCCTCCAATTCCGTCCTTTGGCTTCACGTAGACCATGGCTCTATGAGCCAGATCTACGTGTGCGTCTACCGATCCCACACAGGGGATTCTGAGACAACAAAGCTCTTCCAGTACCTCAGCGAGACGGCTGATGAAGCGCAGGTGCGGTTCCCGAACGCTGACTTAGTATTTCTGGGGGACTTCAATGGCCATCACATTGAATGGCTGGGGTCCCTCAAGACTGATCATGCGGGTAGAGCCGCCCATGCGTTCGCTCTCTCCCACGGTCTGACCCAGATGGTATGCGGGATCACCCGGATACCAGACAGGTCAGATCACGCGCCCGCTCTGCTGGATCTACTGCTTACGAGTCGCCCAGCCCAGTACAGTGTTTCGGTAGGAGCCCCACTGGGTAGTTACGACCACTGTGTTGTGCATGAAGGTGTCACCTCCTGCACGTCCTTTACAAACGTCACGACGACTATGGCACTACTCGTCAGCGGATTGGGACGGTCTACGCGATTATTATGCGTCCGTCCCCTGGAGCCAGCGCTGCTTTGTAGGAAAGGCTCCTTCAGATAGTGCTTCTGCGATTGCTGGCGAGATCAGTTTAGGGATGGATTATTACATCCCTTTCACTGATGTCGCCAGTATCCGCAGAGCCCGTCCCTGTTTCGGGCGAGATTGTGCCAAAGCTGTTCGACAAAAACAGTCGGCATATCGCGCCTGGATCAGGGCCCGGGCTGTGCGCGACCCAAACGTGGGCCACCTCAAAGCAGCGTACAACCGGGCCACAAAATCGAGTAAGAGGGCCTTTAAGAGAGCGGATGCCCAGCGCGTCGCGCGGCTTGGTCAGGAGCTCACTTCCCATCCCACGGGCAGCCGTGGATTCTGGCAACTGGCCAAAGCCGTCCAATCTAACTTTTGTCAGCCCTCGCTGCCACCGCTGCGTTACCCAGATGGAACACTGGCTCACAAAGCCCAAGAGAAAGCGGATATGCTCGCAGACCTCTTTGCGGCTAATTCCCGGGTCGACGACCGTGGCCTGCAGCCTCCCGTCATCGCCAACTGTGGCCACACATTGCCTGATACTGTTATCAGGCAATGTGATGTACCGGCAGTGCTGCGGTCACTCGACACGTGGAAAGCCAGTGGCCCTGATGGCATTCCGGCGGTGGTGTTACGAAAATGTGCAGCTGAGTTGTCTCCAGTATTAACGCGTCTGTACCGCCTGTCATACTCTTCAGGGCTCGTGCCGGAGGTCTGGAAGGAGGCGAACGTACAACCGATCCCCAAGAAAGAGGATCGATCCGATCCAGGCAACTATCGACCCATAGCTGTCACCTCAGTCATTTGCAAGGTGCTTGAGCTCCTTATAAATAAGCAGCTCATGCAATACCTAGAGGATCACTCGCTAATCAATGATCGACAATACGGCTTCAGGCCAAAACGATCAACGGGTGATCTTCTGGCATTCGTAACGCGTGTCTGGGGTGGGGCTATGGAAAGGCACGGCGAGTCCTTGGCTATGAGCCTGGACATCGCCAAAGCCTTCGATAGGGTCTGGCATGCTTCGCTCCTTTCCAAGCTTCCGGCATATGGTCTACCTCCTCAACAGTGCAGCTGGATTGCCAGCTTTTTAAACGAGCGCTGAGTGCGGGTCCTCTGCCATGGCCAGGCTTCTCGCTTTTTGCAAGTGAATGCCGGGGTACCGCAGGGGTCCGTACTATCACCAACTCTCTTTCTTCTGCATATCAATGATATGCAATCCCTCGGGAACGTTCATTGCTATGCAGATGACAGCACACTGCACGGGAGTTACTCGGTTCGTCCGACGGTGGGGCGATCTGAGATTGAGGAGGAGAGACGACGACGCGTGGCTGATCTCGACCGTAACCTCGATAGTATCTCTCAATGGGGTACCGAGAACCTGGTCGAGTTCAATGCCCGCAAAACACAGGCGTGTGCATTTACTGCGAAGAAATCCCCTTTCCATCCCCTACCCTCTCTTCAGAATGCATTATTACCAATGAAGGACAACCTTGATATCCTTGGCATAGACGTTCGTCGAGAGCTAAATAATAAAAACTACATGCAAAGATGTATAGGGCTAGCTTCGCGGAAACTAGGAATACTGAATAAGGTAAAGAGATTCTTTACACCGGACCAGAGGTGTCTGCTTTACAAGACGCAGATTAGACCCTGCGTCGAATACTGCTCTCACCTCTGGGACGGCTCCGCGAAGTATCTGCTGGACGCTTTCGACGCTATGCAGCGACGGGCTATCCGTATTATAGATTGTCCGGAGGTAACGGGAAGCCTTGAGCCGCTAGTTCAGCGCCGAACAATAGCTTCCTTGGCCGCATTCTACCGTATTTACCACGGCGAGTGTTCTGAAGAGCTCTTCAATCTGATCCCACCCTCTTCCTTCCGATCCCGAACGACTCGTGCCGGGCAGAGATGCCACTCCCACACAGTGGATAGCATGTTCGCGAGAACCGAACGTTTTAAACGTTCGTTTCTCTGCCGAACGATAGTGGCCTGGAACGCCCTGCCTGTGCACGTGTTTCCTCCCACATGAAAGAAAGAAATAAAGAAAGATTTATGATTCCACACAGGTTACAAAAAATACAAAAACTAAAAAATAAATAATACAAAAAAAGTATGAACCATAAATAAATACATATAAATACACTAGTGTGGAATAAACGGCCGTCCCTCAGCGTAATGCTGTCTGCGTGGTGGTGCAAAACAGACAGCGCTGGTTTTCAGGGACGGCCGGATAGTAGTTACATTGAAATGAAAAACGTCACGCGAACACAAGCAAACAAAGAGAAAGAAAACAAAAGAGAGAAAGAAAAAAAAAATATTACAAAAAAACATAGGTATTAACAATCACAACAGTAACTTTCAGAACTTATAAATATTATGGCACATCCATGCCAACACAAGAGCGTTTTACCACCTTCCCTTCGCTTCCATTCAGTGAATGATCGAAATGAATGACGGAAAACAATGGCACTTGCTTACTTACAAAATATATAGGACATGACGCGCGCTCGATCGAAACGGATATTTTGACATCCATCTGTGTCCGGGCTTTTTAAAAATTCAGCCTATATTGCAGCCAGTAAACAAGTCGACCATTCGTAACAAAAATGCGCATTTGTGTAGTGTACCGCATGTCGTGTCGTATTCCTTGTTGTGTTGCATCGTGTCATGTGCATATTATAAGAAATTGTCTACACTTGCGAGCGGCGCCGACGATTCTGTTAGTACCTATACTACACCGCTACCCATGCATCGGAGACGCGACTCCGCCATCCCAATGGTGAGTACAATCAATACAACCTCCACCCGCGGTCGCACAGATCCATGGTGATTCTAATATAACCATCATGATAATTGCAGTTCAGCCAAGGAGAGATACACAGTGCGGTGTACAGTACAAATACCAAGTTTTGTACAGTGCCCCAATGAAAACTACATCCACACATATAATCCTGGGTTCTTTAAGCGGAGCGTGAAGAGGCACATCAGCAGGTCGTCAAGTTGAGGGCCACTCTCTATAGCATTACGTGCTGTGAGAGTGGCCCACAATCGCTAGACGTCGTCACGCACGTACCAGGCGGGCGGCGTCAATTTGGCTAACCAAATATAAAAAAAAAAGAAAAAAAGTAAATTTGCTTTAAAAGCTGTTAAAAGAGTATGAAGAAAATAATTCTAAAAGTCAAAACTACTGGATGCCCGCTGTTAAAAAAAGCCAATTTATCCAGGGTCTCAAACCTTTTTCAATTAAAATTGCTCCAGCTGATTTTACCGTATCGAACAAAAAATAAATTTAAGACGATGTAGGTATTGTATGTGTTAATGGCAAATATCTTGAAAGACCAAGATAAAAGTTCCTGTAATCGGTGAAAGAAACAGGTATAAGCTTGGCAGGGTATGCCAAGATCGTAGCAAGTGAAAATCCATGGACTCTGCCAATCACAGTGGAAAACGGGCGTAATATTATGTACGTGTGTAATAATGTATGAAAGAAGAGATGAGATTTATGAACCTGTTTCTGTCAAAGGTCAAATTAGATTTAAACTATGTTAATTAAAACGGTTATTTATCGAGGTTGCTAACCATCTCCTGATGATACAAGTGCAAAGAAGTTACACTTAAGTAATTAGAGGTTTAATTACTAGTGATCGACGATTCGATCATAAATTCCGTAATAAAAAAAGCTTTATGCACTTCTTCGCCATATTCATGGTGTCTTTCATGTCACAAAACTTTTGCTTCACATATTAATATTATTTTAAATCTCGATGATGCCTATGGTTTCGCCTGCGTGGAGGTGGAATAGTTCCCAATCTCCAAATCCCAATCTCCCTATACAGTAAGTTACTCCTTATGACATCATTCATCTGCCAGGGAAGGGTCCAGCCGTTTTAAAGATTAGCCATAACACAGACAGACGTGCAGTACCGTATGTATGTTACATATTTTTATATGGATTTAGTAAAAAGCTCTTAATTTTAATTCAAACAGATGCTGCTGCCTAAGGCCACGTCACCGTCTATTGCCGTGCGCCTCTTGTTAGCACTAGGAAGAATTTCCAATACGTTCGGTATATTGTGAATTTTGATTAAAAATAAGTTTTTTCTACTAAATAACTATTAACCAAGCAGTTTTCAGGTGGAAGTAGTTTTAAAACAACACAGCTCGTGTTCATAAATATTTTATTCGATAATTATAAAATTTTAAATTCGACCAAGCTCAGTATCTGTAACCATTTCTAGTATTGGAGTTCCTCTGGTTATTTTTCTGAACAGGAGGTAGGTAGGTTTTACCAACTGGGATACTGTTGTATTCAGGTGCATTCCGGAAATCAGCGGTGTTGCTGCTATCTACATCTTGGTTGTAATTGATTGGTTGGGCATTTGATTTATAGTACTGCTGCTCGTTGTTGCTGGCTGCTGCGTATTTTGAGTTATCAGCATTTGAGACAACGTCATCATTGTAGCTGATTGGTTGAGGATTAGCGCCGTAATATTGCTGTCCTCTGTTAGCTGATGCGTATTTCGAATTAACGTTCTGTACAGCTCCGTTTTGGTTAGCAGCGGAGTTCATGCTGACGGTATCATCATTGTACTCAATTGGTTGAGCAGTTTGGGCATTGTTGTAGTATTGGTCGTTGTTACTAGCTGCTGCATACTTAGGATTTCCCTTAAGAGGTCCGTTGCGGAATCCAGCGGAGTTAGTGCTGACAGCATCATCGTAATAGTTTGTTGACTGAGCGTTTCCATTGTAGTATTGCTGATTACTGTTGCTGCCAGCTGCATATTTAGCGTCGTTGTAAGATCCTGGAATTATATAGAGGGAAATTTATAAGGAGTTCTTCTTATCTAGTCTCCATCAAATGACGTTACGTTTAAAATGTTCTAACACGGTATGTATTTGAGATAACTGTAATACTTAATTTTTTAATGAAGCAGGTGTATTATATACTTATTTAACACTTACCATCGTCATAAATGCCAGCAGCTTCTTCTCGTGCATTTTGCTCCAAAGCTCTCAAGATTTCTTCAGGAACCGGAGGTGGGGTGGGAAGGTGATCACCTTGTGGGACGAAACCATTCTCGTCAGCAGTATACCTGAAAATACGCAAACATTTTTATCATTGTATAAATTGTTTGCGTTTTGCCATGAACGTTTTGTTTGTTAAATTAAAAACATAATTCAAATTTAGAAACACGCTACTGCAATTTTTTTGTGCAAAAATCATAACTCATAGAGCATAAAAAAATAAAACACTATGATTTACCTACACAACTATATACTTAGTTAAAAAAAATTAACGACTCTTTCGTTTGTTGAGCCATAAAAATCAAATTTCTTCTGTCCTACTCGTAAAACCATTTGGTACAACACATAAATTAATTTAAAAACAGATTATTTTTAATTTACCTGACAACGTATACTTTTCCATCATCACCAGTGTATGAATAACCACCTTGAGCCTGTACACCATTAGTAGCTACACCGTTTTCTTCAGCATAAATACCATTATCAGTTTCGTAAGCATAAGAGTATGTTTCTCCATCATTAGAACTGTCCTGACGAAGAATGGCAGCATTTCTTTCATACGCAGCTTGAGCGCGTTCTGGACGAACGTCAATGTTTGAGAAATCGTTTTGGTTATAATTATTCGATTTGTAGTACTGCTGCTCGTTGTTGGTGGCTGCTCCATATTTTGAGTTATCAGCGGCATTTACGCTGACATCGTCATTATTGTAGGTATTTTGTTGAGTATTAGCGCCGTAGTATTGCTTTCCACTGTTACCACTTGGTGCGTATTTCGAGTTAACGTGCTGTGCTGCTCCGTTTTGATTGAAATTTCGATTGGAAGGAGTATTAGCAAGACGGGCATCCGAGTAAGTATTTTGACCATAAGCGTTTGAGATAGGAGTGTTAGCACTGATGTCGTAGTCTCTGTTGGCAGACTGGAGAGGAGTCTGCAGAAGTCCATCAGATCCTGAAGAAGCTAGTGCATTTGGTGGAAGGTACACTCTGTCTAGTTTGGCAGCCTGTGCCAAAGAGACAGCAGCTAAAATCGCGAACTGCAATTAAAAATATAATTTTAGTATTCAAATTGTTAACTTTCTATAAAATACATATATAAATTGGCTATAGTTTTGAGGCGTTCCTTATAAGCGACTGTTATCTATGTAAAATTCCAATGAATGTGTTTATTGATACTAGTACCTAAAATGGTGTATATATTTTGCACATACGATAATTAACTGTTCGATTTTTAATAATCCCGAAGGACACCCATTGTTTTTAGTTTATTAAGATTTGTTTTTTCTTAAAAATGTTTGTTATTTATTGAAAATGTCTTACAAATTTCATTTTCTTTCGTTTCAATTTTGACTTGCTCGGAAGATGTTCAATTTGCAACTGATAACCCATAAAAAGTTATTACACTATATATACCTAGTTAGTTCAGCTCGATCTACTTCAAAGTAAATCGTGGTCTCGATATTTGGTAATCACGACACCATGATCTTGTGCGATGATGTATCTAGTTGTCTAATTGTCGTGGATGGTGTTATGCAGTGGCGAGTTATTGGATTTTTTTCAATCATATATAGTCTTGTGAAAGATGAAACTGAAAAAAAATCTCTACTCGGAAGTGATCACTACGAAACGGACTTTTTGTGTTTTGGAGTTTGTATGAACTTATGATACGCAGGATTTTTTGTAAAAATTTTATTAGTGTCAAACAAAATCTGTATCATAAAATAACTTTTTAATTTTTTATAGAATCAAAGAATCAAAGAATCAATTTCATTTATTCAGTTTAGGCACATAAAGAGCACATATGAATGTCAAAATTTTACAATTTTATGTCAAGCACTATTATAAAAATACTAAATTAATTACATAAATAACCATTTCAAAATGATTCTTTCGCTGGTTCGGTAAGTTGGGTCTCCTGAGAAGATACCAGCAAGAAACTCAGGTAGATTATCCATTTTCTTTTTTAATAATGTTTTGTTTACATTGTGTTACAATTTGTATTGTAGGAGTGGCTAACAACAGCAGGTTAGGGTGACCATGCATTTTTATCATTAAGATATTCGTCTACATTATAATAGCCTTTCTTCATCAAACGTTTTTTCACTACTATTTTAAACTTATTAAGAGGCATGTCAACCAGATCCTGCAGAATTTTATTAAATTTTAATATTTTTATACATTTGCCTACAAACGAATTACCAACTTTATGAAGTCTAATTTTTGTCATTGCCAGTTTATTTTTATTTCTTGTATTATAATTATGGTTGTCGGATCTTTTTTTGAAGAGTTCTATGTTCTTCCGTACATACACGATGTTGTCGTAAACATATTGAGAAGCAACGGTTAAAATATTAATTTCTTTAAATAGTTCCTTCAGCGAGTCACGGAGTCCAAGTCTATAGATTGCTCGTATAGCTCGTTTCTGTACTATGAATATTGTCTCAATATCGGCAGCTGAGCCCCATAGCAGCAGACCATATGACATAACGCTATGAAAGTAGCCAAAATAAACTAATCGTGCCGTTTTTTCATCAGTCAGTGACCTTATCTTTCTAACCGCATAGGCAGCCGAACTAAGTCTTCCTGCCAAGTCTGTGATATGAGAACCCCATTGCAGTTTACTATCTAAAGTTATTCCAAGAAAAACTGTGGTATTGACTATTTGAACTAATTCATTATTCATAGTAATATGAGTATCCACCTGTCTAACATTGGGCATAGTAAATTTTACACATTTTGTTTTCTTCGCATTGAGCAGCAAGTTGTTACTTGTGAACCAATGCGGTATTTCCGAAAGGGTATTATTTACATCGTCAAGTACTACTTTTCGTCTATAGTAGGTACTGGTGTCATAATCATAGGCTTTATACTCGTATGTAAACTTTTGAAATCATAATTGGAAGTTTATGACATGAGAGTAGATAAAAGTTTAGATTTACATTTATAAATAAAAAGTAGGTTTTCTAAGCTCTTACCAAACTTTTGAGTATTATATGTTCATAGACATGGATGTTGGAATTGAGATTTGGATTACAGAATGGGTATTGATTTTATATTAGGACCAAGCCTATTGCCCAGGAACAGCAATTTACGTGCCCCCTATTGCGTGGAGGCTGTAAAACTATACGTAGTAGGCGTGACGTATATACTCTAAGATTAAATGGTGGGGCATGAAGCCGTATTTCTTTTTTCAGTTTTATATATTAGTATAATGGTTCGCTCTTGCATGATTCTTTTGATATACAAATTTTATTTGGACGATCGTATTAACGCAGACACAGCCATCATGTGTGTGCGTTACGAGAGTGCATCAATTTTTGACCTTGCTTGCAAACTTTTTGCACGGCGACCATGGTTCTATATGCAGTGAGACTTTTTAAGTAAAGTACAAGCATTGTAACACGTGGACTTAATTTGTATAATACGTACTACATACATAATTCTCGTGCCTGTATCACCGAAGGGATAACAGGTATAGACATAATAATATAATGTGCTAACATTTCACCAGTATGTGGAGCCCGCGTAACAAGGGCCGTCTGACGTTTCAATTAGCAGGTGCACCTTGTTGGAACCCTTACTAGTCTGTATGGTTAGTATAATACTACTATTATACTAACCATACAAACTAGTTTATTTAAAACTCAACGACTACTCAGTGTACCTACTGCATCGTTGCTCTCATATTTAGAAGGTAATAGATAATATATTAAGAAACAAGAACTACAGAATGAGTGAAGGTATGACTCACATACAAAATGCGTGTGCCTTAGAAGTAGATTAAGTGATTAGACCAAAAAAAAACGTTTGACCTTTCGAGTCTCAGGAAACACGTTTAGCCGGCAGGCTTATATGCACTGGACTATTTATCATCGACGATAGTGTATCTAAAATATGAAATAGATAATGCAGTTGAAAGGTTAGAATGAATACAAAAATCATCAATTAAAACAATGATCGCTCTTAAACGAATGATGAGGAATGAATTACAAGGCTACTGTTCTTTATTATGTCTCGTCTGTTAAACTTCAATCCTAAAATACGAGTAGACTAGAGTATGCGCGCAGTTTCATTTGCGTAATTAAATTTTTACCTGTGTATGAAATTTCTACCAAATACGCTAAACCTGGATTAAACATTAAAATGTCCACGTGTTTACATATTTTTATGGTAACTATGCTTTGTAATTGCAACAATTTGCATTTTTTTTTTTTTTAAGTCCGCTGTTTGAGGCTGCGGCCGCTCTAACGTCCTTTGCCGGGCGTCTCTGGTTACTAGCCAGGTTATGTCCAGTGGCGCCCGGCGGACTTTGACCACCTCTGTGGTCTCTGCAGGTGTTTGGTCGTCGTCGTTTGGTTAGTGAGTGAATCTGGTTGCGTGCTATGGGGCAGAGGCCCCGCAGCACGCAACCCTTCTAGCCTGCTTCTGTAAGGACGGCGGGTGGCGATCTCGCCGTCCTCAGGCCCCGATCATGGAGGTCTTGGGCGTATTCGCGGAGTCTGGGGCGCCCTGGCCGCCGACTACGGAACTCGGCGGGGAGGGTACGCTCCCTCTCCCTCCCAGCCGCCGCGAGCATGACTTGCTCGCAGAAGGACACGGCCGCGTTCCACCTACTCCCGCTGGATACCATGGCTTGAAGCATGGTCCCCAGCGAGAGGGTATCCACGCCCAGACCCACTACGAGGTCCCGGCGCTAACTCGCCCACGCTGAGTACTCCACCAACGTGTGGAGTGCGGTGTCGTCGTCGGAAACCTCGCAGTGTTGACACCGGGGTGTGACCTCACGATGCATGCGAAACAGATAGCTACCAAAGCATCCATGCCCGGCAACGATCTGCGTCGCACGGTACGTGAGGTCACCATGCTGCCTCTGCAGCCAATCGTCCATTATCGGTCTCACCGCCGCGATGATGGTGGTACCCCACTTGGGTTGCTCAAGTCGCACCCTCCATGACTCCATGAGATCCTGGCGGAGTTGTGACCGCTGGTCCTCGATTTCTCGAGACACAGGCCTGTGGTCCCACTCCAGCGCCTCCTTGCGCCATTGGAACAATGACGCAAGGGCTCTCGCTTCCAGGTCCCATGGAGGGGTCCTGGCTAGGAGACATGCAGCCTCTCCGGAGATCGTGCGGTACCCCCGTATGGTTCTGACGGCCAAGGTTCTAAGTGGTCTGTTTAACAGAGTCACGTTCCCCTTGACCGCCAACCTATCCGCCCATACGGGAGCCCCGTATAGGGCCATACTCCACACGATCCTTAGGTACAGTCTCCTGCAGGAAGCGTTGGGTCCCTTTAGGTTGGGCATCAGTCGCGAAAGCGCGACCGATGCCTGCTTCACCTTGGGGACCAAACTTCGGAAATGTGGTCCGAAGTTCCATCGGCTATCAAGTACGATCCCTAGGTACTTCATCGAGGGCTTGATGCCGATGCTAACGCCTCCCACATTTATGCTGGAACCTTCTGGTGGACCGTTCCAAGGTCTGTGAAAACACAGAACCTCGGACTTGTGCAAGGCCACCTCCAGTCCCAGCTGCCGTATCCGACCCACGACTCGAGCAACACCCGTCGTCACCTTGAGTGCTGCCTCCTGGTACGTTGCACCCCGGGTCGTGACGAGGGTATCGTCAGCGTAGCACGTTACGCCGACGCCCCTAGGCAACGCACCCCGCAGCATCCAGTCGTAGCCGATGTTCCACAGAAGCGGCCCCAGGACCGACCCCTGCGGAACACCGCACGACACATCTCGCCGAGCTAGCCCGAGCCAGCTGGGGAAAGCTATGGCCCTCTCCGAGAGATAGGCCCCGACAATACGACGGAAGTAGAGAGGCGTTTCGTGATACACGAGCGCCTCCCTAACGCAGCTCCATGGCAAGGTGTTGAACGCGTTGGCGATGTCAAGAGACTACGCCACCACCACCTTGCCCTGCGAGACTGCTTCCTCCGTCAGGCTCTTCACGCGCATGATCGCGCTCACGGTGGAGCGTCCCTGACGGAAACCGAACTGGTAATCCGCCAGGTTTGGCCCCACACTCGGAGTTTCTCCCTGACCTGTAGGTACGGGCGCCCCCATGGGTTCTGCTGCAGGGTCTCCTCGCGGGCCCGCTTTATCGTCTCCTGGATAATACCTTTGGCCTCCCTGTATGCCTGATAAAGCTCCGCCTCTCGGGCTGTCGCGACGTCTGGGCGGAGATGCCTCCGGCGAAACCTGGTGTACCGGTGGCGGGCAGAGATGCATGCAGCGCGCAGCAGTGCAATCTCCGGCGACCACCAGTACACCTGCTTTCTGACCAGTCTGGGTGTAACCCTAGGCATTGCCGCATCACAGATTTGCGACATGGCACTCCTGAACCAATCCGCCTCGGCATCCACATCGGCAGGCCGGTCCGGTGCCGGAATCCAGGCCTGCACGATGGATGCCTCCAGGAGAGCCTCCCCCAAGGTTTCCCGGGAGCCCCACGCCTCACTCCAGGCGTTGAAGTCTCCCAGGAGCAAGACAGGACGAGGACGGCACGCAGCGAAGACGACGTCGAGCTCAGTGAGCCATAGCTCAAACTGAGTCTCGTCCAGTGTCGGCGAGATGTAGGTGGCCACAAGCGCAGCGCGCCAGCGGTTCAAATTCACTTGCAGGATGCGGATATGGGCGTCAGACATTAATGGACGTCCATATCAGCATCCCGCCGAGAAACGTCTGGCCGTGCAGTAGCGGAATCCCCACCGCTCTCAGCGGACGGACGAGGCTTTGGCCTCGAGGCGGCGCAGGTTGTGCTGCCGACCCGGTGGTCCGCAGTTTTGCTCTCCACCTCGCATCTAAAGCAGCGAGGCGGGGCATCACAGGTACTTGCCTTTTGACCGGGCCGGCTGCAGCGGAAGCACCGATCGCCCACGGTGACTTTCGCTGTGCACTGCACTCCGACGTGCCCCACCACCATGCACCGGAAACATCTGGTTTCCCGGGCACGAAGGAGGTGCACCTGCGCCTTTAGGAAGCCCCCTACGAGGAGGCTTCGTCCGTCCGCCACTTTCAGTGCCGCCGCGGCGGGGCACTGGACGACTGTCATCCCGTGACCAGTGGAGCCGAAGGAGATATCTCCAGCCTTCACCTGGACACGGGGGCAGCCTCCCGCCTCCACGACGGAGGAGATTACTTCCTCCGTCGTGGCCGCGTCATCCGTCATCGTCCGCGTCATCGTCATCGCAATGCGGCGCATTTGGTGGGCCTGGTGACGCGGACGGCTTCTGCGTCCAGCGCGTCCCTAAGCTGAGCCGCTAGGCCGTCAGCTTTAGGGCCGCTGGAGGCGCCGGAGACCTCGAGGAGGTGAGCCCCGGTGCGTGTCGTCTTGCACCGGAGCCCCCCTTGTATGTCGAGGGCCGAGAGGTTGACTGAGGACTTCAAGGTCCTCAGTACGTCGGCGTACCACACCCCTTTATCCACACCTACCGTCGTCACCGTCAGGACGACGGCGGTGGAGCGAGGAGGACGGGGCCTCTTCGGCGCCTTAGCCGCGGCGGCTTTGGCCGCTTTCTTGGCAGCCTTCGTCTTCCTCTTCTTGGCTCCCACTACTTCCCATCCCTCCCGTCTGGAGGGATGTAAGGAAGCAACGGGAGCGGCGTTAGAGGAAGACGAGGCGGCAGGGGTGCCACTCTTCTTACCGCGCCCCTTGGCGACTCCCGACGGAGATCTTCCATCTCCATTCGGGAGGCAGTGAGCTCCACCTCCAGGCTCGCAACCTGCTTGCGGAGCTTCGCCTCCTCCTTTGTGACGCTCCGCTCGAGGAGCTTATCAAGGGAGGATTGGGCTTCATCCACCAGTGAAGCCACAATCTTCTTCCTCCCCGACATATTTTTTCTCCCCCGCATGAACGCGGCCATTGGGGGGAGTATATAATACTCATGATCTCCCGCGCGGGCGGCACACCGATATCCCTGCGACTGCGCAGTGACGGTACAGATGACGGGGGTGGTGTTGGCGGGCGCTTTCTGTAGGCGTCGAGACGCGTGCGCACCCGTCTTCACCGGCACCTCCTCCTCCGAATCGCTGGAGAGGAGGGACCCCCACCCAGAGCAACTAGTGCTCCGGTCGCGCGGCGGCCCCCCCTTCTCGAGGGTCCTCTTCTTCGAAGAAGGGCCCTTACCCCTCACACTACTAAGAGCTGACCCATTGTCAGTCCCAGCAGCAACATTTCCTTGGGGCGTCGACGTCGCGCTGCAACTAGGCGGCGCGACGCGAGCCCCCAAATCGATAGGCATAATCAAGTTCCGGGAATAATGCAGTAAGTCGTCGGCTGAGACTGCCCGGGGAAGGGCAGTGTCAGGACCGGGGGTCTTTTCAGGATTATTCATAATAAGCAATGTCTCTGTGTTGGCCACTCAAGTTCTCGATGTCGACGTTCGGTCACCCAACTTGCCACTGCGTTACCGTGGTCAAGTTGGGGTCCAGGGCGGACGGCGAGGACGTAGTCTAATCTCTTGGGGCCCCGCCCCTTGCTTTGCAACTGACAAAAGGGCATGTTAAAAGAATCCTACAAAATACTATATGTATGGTAACACTACACGACCTCACGATACTATCGGCTTCCGATCAACCGCGTGATAGTAAATCGTGATTAATTAAATTTTACCAAACATAAGTGGCTTAACTCTGAAATAAAGAGTTGTTAATTGTATTTTCGAAATATTGTCTTTCGTCGAAGATAATTAATAAGATTTTAATGGCAGGACGAATAGCTCCAGGATATAAAATTAAACATTACTTAAAGACTTTTATGTCAGACTAGTGAATACTTGCGGTTTCATCTACGTAGATATTTTCTCGATTCCCGATCCCCACTGGCACCTATTATCGAGATTAAACTTACTCGTTACGACATCAGTTAATGAAATCGTCAAAATTGATTCATCTGTTTTAAAAATAAAATAAATTTGACCTCTGTGCCTACTGTCACAGAATAAGTATTAGTACCTACTAGTACAGTATAAACTGTACCTAATAATTTAATTTAAAAAAAGTGCGTAATCCACAAATATTTGTTTTCGGAATTTGGGTGTTTTATATGTATAATATGAAAGTATTTAGAAATATATAAGTATGTTTATCAATCGTCTAGACCCCATAGCACAAGTTTATATTAGTTTAATTTGGGCTAGATGACGTAGTGTGAGAATTTCCAAAAAAAAATTATTTATTATTATTATAAAATATTATTCATGCATTAATTAAAAAGCTTAAAACAACAAACAAAGACTGTAATTTTTTTATTTATTATTGCGGTTATACTTGCGGTTTCATCTACGTAGATATTTTCTCGATTCCCGATCCCCACTGGCACCTATTATCGAGATTAAACTTACTCGTTACGACATCAGTTAATGAAATCGTCAAAATTGATTCATCTGTTTCAAAAATAAAATAAATTTGACCTCTGTGCCTTCTGTCACAGAATAAGTATTAGTACCTACTGTAATTTTTTTATTTATTATTAATGTATAACATAGATGAATTCCCAATTTACATAAAGGTTAACTATCTGTGTTAATTTTTTTTTTACTTTTTGTAATGGAATTTTATTTATTTACAATAAGAATTACAATATACATAATTATATAATAAAAATATTTACATTACAAAATATCGTTTAAAAAATCCTCCGCGTCATTTCCGACTGGGAAGGTTCCCAGAATGCTGCCTGTGTTGCCACGTTGGATGGCGATACTTATTCTTTGGGCCATAAAATAGCCAGCCTTCTGTACCTGAGAAGCATCGATCAAGCGTTTTTTTTTTTTTGTATTTGTTCGCCAAATTGACGCCGCCCGCCTGGTGGTAAGTCGTGTCGACGTCTAGCGATTGTGGGCCACTCTCACAGCGCACAATACTATAGAGAGTGGCCCTCAACTTGACGACCTACTGATGTTCTTCCCTGATATAACCCTGGGTTCTTCACGCTCCGCTTAAAGAACCCAGGGTTATATGTGGGAGGAAACACGTGCACAGGCAGGGCGTTCCAGGCCACTATCGTTCGGCAGAGAACCGAACGTTTAAAACGTTCGGTTCTCGCGAACATGCTATCCACTGTGTGGGAGTGGCATCTCTGCCCGGCACGCGTTGTTCGGGATCGGAAGGTAGAGGGTGGGATCAGATTGAAGAGCTCTTCAGAACACTCGCCGTGGTAAATACGGTAGAATGCGGCCAAGGAAGCTATTGTTCGGCGCTGAGCTAGCGGCTCAATGCTTCCCGTTACCTCCGGACAATCTATAATACGGATAGCCCGTCGTTTAGCAATGTCTCTATAAAGGCGGCGAGCACTCGGACCCCATGTGTAACATATATTGAGCAACATGTAACTGTCATATAACTAGCCCTTTTAACAAGAAATCACTTATCAATTTATACTACAATAACTATGTCAACAGCTTGTCTACTTTGAAGTACTACCCGCAACATCAAAATTCGCCCACAACTTTACCTATGTGATTGATATGACAATGAATAGTTGCATTTGAGAGTATCGTAATCATAATTCAAGATCTGTTCCATCATCTCGATACCATTAATAATTTAAGTGACAGTCACAATAATCTCCAAATTGTACATAAGTATATTTATTAACTAAATTGCGAAAAAAATACCTCAGAAAGTTCAAAAATAATTTAAATCACACTAAAAGGAGAGATAGTTACAGTGACATTATGTGTGGTACAGTGGTAAGTGATGCTTCTTGACACTAACTACTGAACTCTGAGATAGTGGGTTTGAATCTCACCCTGGATACACATGGTGTGATGACCACAATTATATGTTCTGTATTATAGTGTAATTTTTCTGTGAACGAAAAAAAAATAACACAACAAACGACTTCAAATTACCGAAATGGGACCAAATTGAAATGGGACCACTTGGGAAGTATTAGATTTCATTAAAAAAAAACAAAATCAGTTCACCCAGTCCAGAGATATGAGATAACAAACATTAAAAATAAGTCGAATTGAGAACCTCCTTCTTTTTTGGAAGTCGGTTGAAAATAGGGTAAATAAGGTCACATCCATATATTTAATACGCCAATTTGTCTGTCTGTCTGTCCGTCGCGTTTTTCAATTTACATACATTTGCATGAAATATTAAAATATTTTTTTTTTAAATATATTTGAGGCGATTCAAAGTTCGCCGTGATAACTAGTATAGTTTTAATGTTGTTTCGGGCGAGTTTCCATTTATTATTATCCGATTTCCACGAAAGTTGGACACACGGTATTCCTTTACAAGAAAAAATATTTTAGAGTAAGTTTTTATTTAGTGCGGGAGGATGACCCAAAAAATCTTTTAATGTTAGCGAGGTCTACTGTTTGACCGTAGGGCGATAACTAATTAATTTATTTTAAGTGTGGATAAATCAGTAGATAAATCTCAAAGGGTGATAACTAGTTACGAAAAGGAACTTTAAAACTATATCTTAGAAATCTTTCGAAGAAAACACAGACTTACTCCATAGATTTTCTAACTAAAACATGGTACAACGCCACCTTGGTATTTGTTCTGGAACTAACAAGAGATGTAAGTAAGTATAATCAATTGTCGCTGTAGACCCCTCCATTTGTGAAACTACAAAAGGTCAAAAGCTTAGTATAAAATGTACTACCAACCTGTTCTTCAGCGCATTTTAATGAAAGTTCGATAACAGCATGACGTATATTTTGATTACGTTAACAAAAAGATATTTAAATGATTATAGGTTGTCATCTTAAACTTATCGTAATAATACTGCTTTGGTGACCGGTTCAATTCCCGGTCGGGATGAACATTGTGTGACAGAGGCGTTTAATATACAGGACCTATATGTCGCCGGGCACCTTGTTGATCCCATGTAATAGGGGAAAACACTTTCCATTTATTAGCAGGTGCAATGCGTGTTGAAGACTTGGGCCACGGAGATATTGATCAGGTCTTTTACCGCAGCTTTAAATCAAGGTAAAGGCTCACTAAATATCAACAGTTTGCCAGAATAAATAAAATAAATAAATAAATAATAAATATTTTTGGACATTTTCACACAACGTCAACTAGCCCAAATTAAGCTAATATAAGCTTGTGTTATGAGATCTAGACGACTGATAAACATACTTATATAATTCTAAATGCATACATATTATACATAGAAAATACCCAAACTCCGAAACAAACATTTGTGGATCACACAAATAATTTGAATCGACCCGGAATCGAACCTGGGACCTCAGGGGCGGCAGTCGCATACTCATACCACTGAGCCACCGAGGCAGAAGCTCTGTTATTCCCACATAATAGTGGGCAAACATAATATTGGCCTTTACCCATTGAGGAATTGTAACTACATACATAGAGATGACGCGACATCGCTTCAACAAGAATATTTGTAGCAAAAGTTTCGGAAACGAAACTGCCTCGGTGGCGAAGTGGTATGAGTATGGATTTCGGGTCGAATCAAATAGTTGTGTGATTCACAAATATTTGTTTGAGGTGTCTTCTATTTATAATGAATGTATTTAGAAATGTGTATCAGTCGTCTAGATCGCTTATATTAGCTTAATTGAGAATGTCCAAAAATTAAAATAAAATAAAAACTTTCTATAATAATCTCATTCTAAGCGCGTACTGAAACGTCACGACAAAGTGCCTATTGGAACTATTTTCGTCTCTATTGAACAAGAAGTTTTGTAGCAAAAGTATTGGTACATTACCAAATCTTCCTCTATTTAATTATCTACGTCAAGCGCTTACTAAAACGTCACGTCAAAGTGTGAAATGGAACACGATTTATTTCTCCGGGTTTTGTCCATAACAAACTTCCTATTAGGCCAAGCGCTTACCAAAACGTTACGTCAAAGTCCCAATCCTAAGTCATTTTTGGAACACAATTTTTGTTCGAGATAATAATAATATCTTCTCTATAATTTATTATAGAGGCCATTCCCACTAGGTACCTTACAATACAGCCAAAGTTCGATTATGTCAATACAACATTCTGATTTTTGAATGTTCATAAACAAAAAAGAGTAAAGTTACAATGAAATAAAATGTAAATAGCACAAACAATAATTGTTTGGACAGTTGTACCTTAAAATAATGAGTGTTTTCCTCAATATTTTAAGGTTGAGACTCCGACTAAACCTGACTAAAACGCCCGCCGTAACGCGTCAAATCATTAAAAATTTCTCTATAGCGCTTCAAAATAATATGTGCGTAAAAATGATACTGAGGAAATTAAAATACTGAAAACTAAAATATTGGATAGAAACAAAATACTTGGCGAAAATCCATGACAAAGCAATGGTAAGTAAAATGTTTTAAGAAAAAACTTTTTAAAATTTATAATAGCATTAATTTTTCACAGAATATAATACTGAAAACTGTTTTGTATGGAAAAATATAACTAATGACAAGGCGGTATGCCCTGAAAAAAGTGCGAGTGAAATACAAAAGCTAGAGTGTGCGCTTAAGACCGCACGGCAGAAGTGAAAACTTAATTGGCCAATCCCAATCAATTTATATATGTACAGTAAATAATATTTATTTTTGAATATGGGAAAGTAAAAGTTCACAGAAAATAAAAGTTAAGTTAATTTTTAATTATATTACACATACATATATTTATACATACGCATATAATATAAACATGAGGTGACTTACCTATACGATCCAATTCCTTTATATAATATCAATAACAATAATTATGATTTGTTTAACGGTTATTGTTTATAATTTTTTGTTCAATAGATATATTATTTCAAAATGTATTATTTTCCAATATTAAGAGTACCAAACCACTAAATACACACACTAACCTCACAATGTAAAACAGATAGTTGTTAAAATAATAATTATCATTACGTATCAATTATAACTATGAATTTAATAAAGACGTAATAATTGATCATACGAAATACAGCGATACAACTGCGAAGAGCAGCTGACTGTATCTTTCTCGCTCGGGTACATTCGGCGGTCCCGAGTTCACCCGAGCGATCTCTACTTTTATATTTTTTTTATTTAACTTTTATTTGCTTTCCTCGTATTCGAAATGAAAAGTAGAGTGTGTAACTCGGGTGAAAACACCCATTTCTGCCTCGAACTGTGAGGCTTTCATCCCTTGGTTAACAATCTACTATTTCTACTAGTTTTATTTTTATTCACTGACCCTCCTCCTTGCCTTTCGACACCATCATCCACTGATCACTATCACAAAACAGTTGGGTTCAGCTTTTCAGTTTAAATTCGGTTAAACTTCGATATTTTCCGTGAAGCGACTGCTATCTGACCTCAACCTACAACCCGCTGGCGATATCGAAGTTCTGTAGTTAGACCAGACGGATTTTTGGCATGTACCCGATTAAGTTACTGCTGAAATTAGCCGTAAACTCTCCAGGGAATTTAAAATAAAATAAAAAGTTCTACAATATGCCTGTTCTACTATTATAGGCATTATACGCTAACAATTACAAATGGTGTCAACTCTTTCACAAATGTGTGTGTGCTCCAATCATTGTCAAACAGAAGTGTATAGAAGTACCATATCTAATGGAATCGTTTAACAATATGATACCACCGAGTCTAATAGGACATCTGAGTAATCACCGTCACACAACACAGCGTGAATGCTGATTTTAGTCAGCTTACACCATTACTTTTGAAACTATAGCATTCAATCTTTGTATTGGCCTAAGCGTTAGACTTAATTATTAACAATTATGATAAACTGAACGGAGTTCATAATAATAAAAGCAATATAAGACCAATCTGAAGATTTTCATTGTGGCTCTGACTTTCGTGACTAACAAAAAAGAATTGAGTATTGTAGAACGTTGTCTTTTCTCTGGTACCATAATCGCCTTACAGAGGGCACCACTGTAGAACGGGGTGGTGGAACGGGAAACAAAGAAAGTACTCGGAGCGTAGTTTTACGTACTATAATAGTAATAAAAAAATAGCCTCTGACATCCGGCTTTCCTACGAGCGCTCTCAAGTAGGTATATAGCACCCAGCAGGGCTGGATGGCCGTATACCGTCCTTGAGTCAGTCCTAAGAGGTCCACATGGATACTCAAGCAGTGGTTGAGGTATCCAGCACACGCTGTTAGTCCCTTCCCGTAGCAAGGAATTCACACAATATCAGTAAAGTGACGACGAGGTCATTGACCCTTCGAGAATCTTTACACCGACTTCTAAAGTTACCGGTAGCGCCATCTAGTTACGTTTTCGTAGTAGAACGTACTAGAATAACGAGTGACGCAATCTGTTGATCTTCGGTGGTAGTCTCGTCACAGTATGTATTATGTATTACATAAGCTCATTAGGAAAGTACTTGTCAATTGATACCGTACAAATACAGCCCTCGTATCTTAACATGTTATTATATTAATTCACGCAGAGTAAGGCCCTGCAACAAGATTTTTTTTAGGATAGTTGACTTTGACAGTTTTGGTCAAATTGCAAATCGATGACAGTATTTTTGGAAATTTGAATACAATTCAAGTGGAGCGTGATAAGGCATATCATCAGGCTGCCAAGTTGAAGGCCATATGTGCCAGGAAAGAGATCAGCCAGGCCAGTCGCTAGACGTTGACTTAAATATACATGAAAAAAAAACATGATAAATTACCAGAACTATGCCAATTTATAAGCTGCTGACTACAAAGCATCCTCACGACAACATCCATTCGCAGTATTATTGCATCACACCCGTATATGGTTTCCAAACAAAACGCTTCACACATTTTATTTAATACCTGCAATAACTACAGTTATTAACTCTAGTTAAAATTCCTATAATGTTTATTACTTTTTGTAATACATATATTTATATAGTACACCAATATTTAGAGGTTGAATCCATCAATAATAATTTAAGTGTGGCAATATTTTATTACCTAAACATCGTCTTTATTTCTGTGTTTTAGCTTAATAACTATACAATTTATGATTCTTATGACTATTATATCATATATAAAACATAGTATTATTGTTCCATACAAATAACTTAAGGTGTGTACTACCTATAATATTTGCACATTCGCAACTCGTCAAAATAATATTATCTAAAGACATTTGTTTCTAACCACTCTGCAGTCCTGGCTCCCATGGCTTTTATAGTGTGACACGTCAGCATGTCTAGTGTCGGTTTTTGGTACACTTTTATCTCAGGTCGGCTGAGTGACTAAAACGATCGATTTTACTACTAGACGTATATGAGACTGAGTGCTTCTATTCAATAATAATGCGTCTGTGACAAACATAAAAGCTCCCTATACACGACAATAAACTCGACTCTATAATGTTGAACCGACAATCAATCAATCTGAAAACAGGTGTAAAAGGTTAATTAGTATTTTATTTATGTACCTACCTATACGGCTCCCACACTGATTTGATTGTTTTTGGACTGTTTTTGGATTTTCGGTGCCTGATACTCGGCAATTATAGGTTTGCCCCTATTTATATTTTTAGGCTCACATCACACATTACAAGTGAAGTAAAAAGTAACAATCAAAAATTAGATTATATACATGAACTTGTTTGCAACGTAATTTGTAAAAAAGCAACTAATTGATGTTAATCTTGGGAGTCAGGGTTACGGCACAGAATAGGGAATAGTATGTAAGTACTTACATAGTAACGGTTAGTAAAGGGGTTAAAATATTACTTCTGTAACATTTACAGAGGCTTGTATGATATAGGGCGTTGGTGCGTTCTCTGTTGGTCTAATTTGGACAAAATGAGTTCAAATAACAGGTTTGAGGCAGCGGTGTACTTATTAGTTATGTATGTCCTTTTTAGCAGTCAAAAATACACGTCAAGAATTGACACAATGACCGACTTCTAGAGAGCCAAATGGGACCAAATTAAAAAAAAATTGATCTGTTCACCCAGTCCAGAGATATGAGGTAGCAACATAAAAAAACGCAGTCGAATTGAATCCTCATTTTTTGGAAGTCGGGTAGAAAACCACGCTACACATTCTTAAATGTAATGGTTTAGCAAAGTTTATTCATATCGCAAAAGTGGATGGAATTGCAATCAAATTATAATTTAACAAGAGGTCAAAAGTTAACAACAGAATAATTAATTCTTATACTTACTATCTGTTCGATCTAGAACAATACGGTTTAACTGTAAATTTTTACTATACAGGGCGTCTCACGGCAATGCCACATGGAGACAAAGTACCTACCGTAATTATTGTAGATGGGACATTTTACTGAAAGAAGACTTTATTTTAATTTTAAAAATCATTTGAACTGCATTCATACATTTTAATAATTGCCTCGTTCAACCGCGAATCGAAATCAAAATAAAGGCAAGACCATGAATTTTAACATTTTTAATACAAAATTAATCAACAAAATTTCACATCAAATGATAAATTCATGGTCTTCCCTTCATTTCTGATTTTATCATAAAACTACAGACCGATCTTTTGCCCAACCTAAAGGGACCCAACGCTTCCTGCAGGAGACTGTACCTGGGGATCGTGCGGAGTATGGCCCTATACGGGGCTCCCGTATGGGCGGATAGGTTGGCGGTCAAGGGGAACGTGACTCTGTTAAACAGACCACTTCGAACCTTGGCCGTCAGAACCATACGGGGGTACCGCACGATCTCCGGAGAGGCTGCATGTCTCCTAGCCGGGACCCCTCCATGGGACCTGGAAGCGAGAGCCCTTGCGTCATTGTTCCAATGGCGCAAGGAGGCGCTGGAGCGGGACCACAGGCCTGCGTCTCGAGAAATCGAGAACCAGCGGTCCCAACTCCGCCAGGATCTCATGGAGTCATGGAGGGTGCGACTTGAGCAACCCAAGTGGGGTACCACCATCATCGCGGCGGTGAGACCGATCATGGACGATTGGCTGCAGAGGCAGCATGGTGACCTCACGTATCGTGCGACGCAGATCGTTGCCGGGCATGGATGCTTCGGTAGCTATCTGTTTCGCATGCATCGTGAGGTCACACCCCGGTATCAACACTGTGAGGTTTCCGACGACGACACCGCACTCCACACGTTGGTGGAGTGCTCAGCGTGGGCGAGCCAGCGCCGGGACCTCGTAGTGGGTCTGGGCGTGGATACCCTCTCGCTGGAGACCATGCTTCAAGCCATGGTCTCCAGCCGGAGTAGGTGGAACGCGGCCGTGTCCTTCTGCGAGCAAGTCATGCTCGCGAAGGAGGCGGCCGGAAGGGAGAGGGAGCGTACCCTCCCCGCCGAGTTCCGTAGTCGGCGGCCAGGGCGCCCCAGACTACGCGACTACGCCCAAGACTATCGACCTCCATGATCGGGGCCTGAGGACGGCGGGATCGCCATCCGCCGTCCTTACAGAAGCAGGCTAGAAGGGTTGCGTCCTGCGGGGCCTTTGCCCCATAGCACGCAACCAGATTCACTCACTGACGCGGGATAAAACCCTTCCCCCAACGACGCGGGATTCTCGTCCCGACCCAACACCCGAAGAGACCACAGAGGTGGTCAAAGTCCGCCGGGCGCCACTGGACATACCCTCTGCTAGTAACCAGAGACGCCCGGCAACGGACGTTAGAGCAGCCGCGGCCTTGGCCGCGGAATTAAAAAAAAAAAAAAAAAAAAAAAAAAAAAGACCGATCTTTTTTTCTTGTGTACCGGGTTCGATTCCCGGTTCAACGAGGCAACTATAAAAATGTATGAATGTAGTTCAAATGGTTTTTAAAAGAAAATCAAGTCTTCTTTCAGTAAAATGTCCCATCTACAATAATTAAGGTACTTTCCCTCCATGTGGCATTGCCGTGGAACGCCCTCTATATGTCTTGCCTGTGTTTCGCCGGGATAGGCAGCGGAATATTGATCTACACGAAAGGTGAAAGAGGTATTTTTTTGCAAAACGTATCTAGAGGGTAATCTTTAGAACTACAGATACCAAATCAGAAAATTCATTCAAAACATACAACTTCATTATTCCTGTGAGCTAAAGCCTACTTTTATCCCCCCACCCCCTCACCCCACAATGTGTTCCTGTGGGAATCAAGCCTAATATTTGTTTTTTTTGGTGTTCGTAATATTAGGAATTGGAATTTTAGTTTGATTCACAGGTGGTTATGAATTTTCTATATTTCCCGGCAACGGCAACAGGCTTGCCCCTATTACGTAGAACCAACAAAATTACTGGCAAAGTGTGTATGTGTAATGAACCTCCCTACCCCTTTGGGTATAGGCAATAATATGTATGTCCGTCTATTTGTCATTATTACGTAATATTTAGGGCGATGATGAGTGTGTACTGTGTATGTCCTAATCGATATTACAAGTCAGTAAGGAATTAGATGGGGTTTTTGCAATTTCAAAGCTGGAACCTACTAAGGTGTCTTTCTTTATTTATCGTATTTTCCGATTTATGACAGTAGGAGTGAGTACCCTTCTCCAATGAGCTTACTTTGGAATTTTTGCTCAGCATACATACATACAAAGAATCACGCCTGTTTACTCGAAAGGATATGCAGAGGCATATTATTGAATACGCTTATCGCCAGTTAGGTACTTTGCTAATCCGACATTAATACCTATAGATGGCAATCCTATTTCGGCCAGGGTCAGGGTACTTTAATTTTTCGTTAATCGGCGTGTGAGCCACTTGCAGATAAGATTAGCTTGGGCATCAGACCTTCGTGCTAATTATTATGTAGGAAGATGTTATTTTAAAAGATAATAGTAAAGTTTGCATGGTTTAATTAATTTAACATCTGATCACATAGTGACCGTCATGCTTTATACATTTTGTATAAATACTCGTATATTTACAAAATAAATTTAAGCAATTTTTTTTTACATTTTCATCTAATGCTCAAAACGTCTATTTACAAGTTAGTTAGCCTATCCTTGGTTTGTTAGTACTTATAACCTTCCTCTTTGCTGAAACTTTGAGGTTGACGAGGTCCACTGAAGTCTTCTCTTGGTTTTCCTTGATTTAGCTGCCCAGGTTTATCCTGTCCTGAGAAGGGTAACCCAGGTCGCGATCCAGTCTGACTGGGGCCAGAAGGCTGAGATACTGCCTGATTAGGAATTTGTTGTTGTAATTTATCACTCTGAGTGGGTCTGTCTTGTCCTTTGAATCCGAAACCAGGCCGTCTACCAGTTTGACTACTTTGATCTGGTCTGTTTTGGCTCGATGGTCCAAAGTCCGATCCTGTCTGGCTTAATGTATCAATGCCTTGTTGCTTGTTGCTTTCGGTAAGTTCATTCTGTCTCGAAGGCTGATAGTTTCCCTGAGAAGGCCTATTTTGTGAGGTTGGTCTGAAACCAGGTTGTAAACTTCCCTGTCCAGGTCTACCATTTTCTTGCGGTCCAAAACTAGGTTGATAACCTTCCTGGTTCGGTGTTATCTGACCTGGTCGACTGAATTCAGAACCCCCCTGTCCGGGTCTTTTCTGATCATAAGCTCCAACATTTGATGGAGATAACGTCTGTGGCTTGGAGCTGTCCTGTCCTGGTACACCAATATTATTTTGATAGTCTATTTGTCCCGCCATTTCTTGCTTTGATGGGCTAGCGTTAGATATGGATCCTATCTGACCTGGCCTTGTTGGTTCTGAAAAACTATAGTCTGGCTTAGAACCATCATGTTCACTGCCTAGCTGACCAGGTTTGTTCAACAAGTTAAAACCAGGCCGTTTGAATTCTGTAACAGACGATCCTTCAGGAATTGGTCGGTTATATTGGTAAGGAGCCGAGTCAAGCATGGCAGATTCAGATCCCACTTGCCCAGATGGAGGAGTGGTTCCAACAGAGCCAAAGCTTCCTGGTTTAGGATAGGTGGTTGTAGGCTTAGAGTTTAGACCTGAAGGTTTGTATTGTCCTGAACCAGAAATGGGAAAACGCTGATTGGGAGTTTCAGGTATTAATCCAGAGGATTCAGAATCAAATGGGTACGCTTGATTAGTGAAACCCGGCAATTTGGAAAATTCAGATTCAGTAGGTCTTTCGTTGTGAATAGAACCAGATAAATCTCCTGAAGGTCTTTGAGATAGATTATTATTTAAACTAGTTTGTTGGCCATTGAGTGATGATGAACCGCCAAGGTTGCCTTCGTCGCCCGATAAGTTAGGATATTTTGTGTTCTGCTGACCACGAGCTGGAATTTGTGGTCGTGGATATTTATATCCAGATGTATCTTGTTCTTGAGTAGCCTGTGAATTGGGTCGTGGAACATTAGATGCAGTGGGTCTCGAAGATCCTGCAGATCCAAATTGAGGTCGTTGATAATATCCAGGTTGAGTATGACTAGGTAGATCTACTGACTCTGAAGGACTGAGTGAACTCTGTGTAGGATAACCTTGAGGTCTTGTAGGCATTTTGGAATCGGTAATACTTGGAATATTGGACGACGCTGAAGGTGAAAAACTACCATACGATGGAGATACTACACTGCTTGAAGGTTTTGCTGGAGTAAAACGCTGTGGCCCTAATAGACTATTTGCACCCGAAGGGAACCCGGAGAAGGAACTTCCTTGAGTGGGCAATCTTTCTGACGCAGAATGAGTAGTACCAAATGGAGGAGTATATTGAATAGCGGGCGATTGACTATCATAAGACTGGGTGCGGTCCGGTATTGAGGAAGGTCCGCCCGTGTAGTCTTTCGGTTCAGATAACTTGTTAGGACTAAATGGAGATCCACTAGGAGTGTTGTACTGAGAAGTAGGAGACGATATAATTTGTGATCCAGGAGCTTTGTTACTTGACTGGGCACTGGGATTATTGTATTGATATCCTGAATCTACTCGTGTTGGTGTGGAGAATTCAGAATTAGACGAATCATCTACCCCAGATGACACACCGTTAGGATTATATTGAGAAATTTGAGAATCTGGAGATGAACTAACTTGGTTTGAAACCCCTTGAGATACAAAAGGTCTACCAGAATTTGAAAACGGAGTTGAAGGTCTTCCGGAATTCAAAAAAGGTGACCCATTTGTCGGATATTTATTGTTCTGTGATAAGGTAGGTTTAGAACGGTCATTATTAGCAAAAGAGCCACTAGGTCTGCCATATTGGGAACTTGAATACGGAGAATTCTGAGATGGTGATCCATTAAATGGACTAGACGTCGTACCGAATTGAGATGGGCTTTTCTGTTTAGAGTTACCATCAGAACCGAAAGAAGGCGAAGTAGGCCTGATGGAATTATCAAGAGATGAGTCCGCAGCATTATAATTATATCCACTATTTAATTGGGGTCCTTTTGAAGTTTCAATGTTTACAGTACCTTGAGGCAATAAATTCAACCCTTGAGGCCTGACATTATTGTATTGTGAAACTGGAGACTGAACATCTTGGAAACTTGGTCTTAAGTTAGAAGGTAATGCCTCAGAACCCCCGTACTGAGAACCAGGGCGTTGGTTATCTGATGGGAATCTAGATGAGCCCAGTCCAGTGGAACCAAACCGAGAGGGTTGAGGAGTTGTGTATTGGGAACTGCCACCTCTGCTATTGCCTTGAGGTCGAGGTGACGCACCAACACCATATTTAGAGTCAAAATCTTGAGGTCTAGCAGCACCCGAAGAAGACTCCGGTAAATCATACTGAGAAGTAGGTGCTTGACCGGACTGGTACCCTGGTCTTTTGCCTGTATTGCTTTGCCCTGGATAGAATGCACCATTGTCGTACTCTTCAGAATCTTCCTGTGGGTTGTAGGCACCTGGAATATAAATCAAAACCTTACTATGTTTTTCTTTTTAACTGCAGTATTATTTCAATGGTTCGGGTATTTTTGACTTCATATTCTGGTACTTTAAATGCATACAACGATCATAACCAACATTTTGGATATGATCTATAAATAACGTAATGTAACTGTTTATTAACGATAGGCATTAAATTTTGATTACTAAAACTCTCATGAACTTCAGAAGCTATCACATAAACAATCATATAAAATAAATCAGTTTAATAAAAAATATTAAGATTCACAACCCAATTAATATAGACTACTGGTAAACGATTTCCAATTAATTCGACATAGCCTTCTGTAAAAAACGAAAAATAAAGATATTCTATTCTATTACTTTTATTACTAATTTATACTATAGCAGTTATTTGAAGGCTATTGTATTATTTTGAACACGCGAGCTATCGCATGTATAATTGCAAAATCATGCTCAATTACACATGAGAAATATTCCTACAAAACTATTTATGACATTAAATTATATGTAGATGTCTACAATGTAGTATATTTGAAATGTACTAGATGATAATAATCTTAACAACGTGATCACATCATATTTAACTGACTTTGAAATAGGTGAATGTTCTCAGTTAGTGTTTTTGGTACCGTAATCATTTATAGACGAATTTGGATTATTATTACTTTATTACTACATTTAAAAACAAATAAATTTAAACCGACTAGACTTTTAAACACTTCTTCGAATCATACTCGTAGGTTATTTTCAAACGTAGACACTCGAAAGAAATACTTCTTCTCGGAGAGTCATTTATACACTATTGATTCTATAAAGTGGCAGACTGAGGCATATAATACGCCCACTTTTCAGCAGTAACTCTGTTGTTACCACTTAATAAGGGGTTGGGTATACTATGACTCATCCGTCAGTCACCAGAATTGTAACGTGTATGATGTACACTTTGTTGTTCAACTGTGACACTGCAGTTAGTGGTTATTGCGTGGACTTCGGTTGAAAATAAACTCCGCTGTCATGTGAGTGATCCGTTAGCTTTTAAATGGGGTATAAGATGGACCTGCTGGCAGACGGACGAGGCTCTAGCAATCTGCCGTTTTTAGGCTCTTTGGGTAGTCAAAGAGCCTAAAAACGGCAATAGGCTCGCCCTTCATCACGTGGTGCGAACTGTGACGAGGACCCCTTTTTATGATGAGGACGTGATTATGTTTTGTTGGTGTGTATACATTTGATGTTATAATATGCAACTATTATAAGAGAAAAGATTTGATTGCATATTTGCATTGAATATGCTCCGAAATAACTTATCTGATTTTGATAATCCTTTCACTAATATGTAGCTACATTATCTCTAACTGCCAATAGACTAATTTTTTCTCCAGTATAGTGTTCTCGTGGGAACTGGGAACGGGAAACCATAACTTTAAATAGGAAAGTTTCTAAACAACAATGGCTCAATGGTATTTAATGACCTGAGTAGGTATTGCAATAATGAGGGTGGCACGTCGCTGCAATTTGGGCATCAAATAAACTAATCATTGTTTGTGTGAGAGAAGGATAATGTTTGTTAATAATGCAAGTTAATCGTGCTTTTGTACATATAATTTACTGATCGGATAAAATAATGGTCTCGAATATTGAATTGTTTCGGAAATTGATTGAGGTGCAATGGTATTCTCAGAGTTTTTTTTTACAATTGATTAATTTTTATTATGTTTTAGTATTTTCCTATTATACTGTGTTACATCTCAATAGCTCTATGATTTCTAGAAACTTAATTTAACTGGGGTACTTTTCAAAAGATGTTTTAAATAATGTGCGACATCACGTCTCGGTATATTTGATGGGGATAAAGTCATAATATCTTGAATTAATTTTCATGGGACTTTTATAGACAAGTAGAACGATTTCCTTATGGAGAAAATTTCATTAATGTTTTGAAATAATAAACTAGGGATAGCCCATATGGTCAAGAGACCTCGAAAGTATTAAGAACATTATTTTGGATTTTCACCTCCCTTTCCCCCCTGGGTGGTGATTTTTTTTAATCAAGGAAAACTTGTACTAATATTTGTGGACATCTGATAGTAAAATAAATGACCGGTAGCCCGAAACACATATAAAGACAGACAAACATAAAAGCATAATGGTTCAGTATGTTCTCGAAACATAAACGCTTCGTTCGCTGGGTCGATTAAAACTGTCAACAAAATATTAAACTCCGAAATCATTCCGGTTAAATAGTTTAAAGCTTAGTTCGAAGTTAAGACTTACCTTCTTGTGTACCAGCTGCCGCAGCTTTTGCATTTAGTTCCAAAGACTTTAGGATTTCTTCAGGTATAGGATGGGGTGTTGGCAGATGGTCACCTTGGGGAACATATCCATTCTCATCAGCGGTATACCTCACGCTGTATACTTGGCCATCATCACCAGTATAAGAAAAACCACCCTTAGCACGTACACCATTTGTGGCGACACCAGCTTCATCAGCAGCAATACCGTTGGATGTCTCAAAGCTATAAGCAAACCTGTCTCCATCTATATCATTCTCGTAGTGTAGAGTTTCAGCATTCCTGTCGATTGAGGCACGAATTCTATCAGGTTGACTTCCTTGAAGTTGACCACCAAAAGCTGGTGATTTGTTAAAGTCTGTATTGCCTTGATCAAATCCTGGTTGACCAGGGTTATTTGATTGACCTCCTGGATTGTATTGAGAATCAAATGGACTACCGGGCTGACCACGCTGAGGTAAACCGAGTTGAGAACCAGTTGGGTTATATTGGGGACCAGATTGTGGTGAGACAGGTTTTCCGAAAATAGGGGATACAGGTTTTCCGAATACAGATGATCCAGATTGTAAACCACCTTGGTTGTACTGAGAATCGGTTTCAGGTCGTACAGCATTTGATGAGCCAGGTCTGCGCCCAGGTAGGTTGTCAGCTGGACCAGAGACAGCTTGGCCAAATTGGGGCGATCCAGATGGTGATCCACCTTGATTGTACTGAGAATTGATTCCTGGTTGGCCAATGCTTGTTAAGCCAGGTTGACGCCCAGGTAGGTTGTCAGCTGGGCCAGAGCCAGCTTGGCCAAATTGGGGTGAACTAGATTGTGGTCCTCCTTGGTTGTACTGGATATCAATTTTTTGTTGGTCAATGTTTGATGATCCTGGTCGGAACCCAGGCAAGTTGTCAGTTAAACCAGAGCCAGCTGGTCCGAATAGGAGAGAACCAGATTGTGGTCCTTCTTGGTTGTACTGGGTATCGATTCCTGGTTGGCCAATGTTTGATGAGACAGGTTGGCGTCCAGGTAAGGTGACAGTTGGGTCAGACCCTGTTTGTCCAAATTGGGGTGATCCAGATTGAGAACCGAACTGATTGTACTGAGAACCGATTGGTCCGGGCTCAGGCCGTCCAGATTGGGTAGGACCTGTTTGAGATCCAACAAACTTGGACTCTTGGCCAAAACTAGAGTCAATAAGGTCATTGTCTTGGAATCCTGTGCTTTGACCGAAGGTTGGTCTTGAAGATTGTCCGAATTGAGACGTACCTTTAGGTAGGCCAAGTTCAGATTCAGTACCAGGGGCTGCTATTGAACCTGGGCTGCCACCTGCTGTAGCAGCACTTAAAGGGGGCAAATAAGTTCTATCCAATTTGTCTGCATAGCTGCATGCTATCACTGATAGTAAGATAAGCTGAAAAGACGAAATTAAAATTATTATAGTTTATGTATTAATTTTAATATATTAATTTATTTATCTCTAATTATTAGTACAGAAATATTTTGAATTTAACTATAAATGTTGGTATGAAACAAAAGGGGGCTCTGACTCAAAAGTTGTTAATTGTAATAACATTTGCACTGAATTATATTTCACAAAAACTGAATTCTTCATGACACTTTTATTACTCTTAATATTTAATCCATAATTTTATATTCACAATTTATGATCAAATAAATATCACTGCAATCCATTTTGATTTCACTATAGGTAACTAAATTGGTTGTCTTTTTTATTATACATTTTTAACTTAAACGTTTCGATAATTTTAATGCATGGTTTTAAAGTAAATAATCTGATTAATTACCAGCTTCATATTTAAAGCTGTTGTGCCAACACAGGATGATCACCGAATGTGCAAATCTGATGAAGAGCATCCTATTTATATCAAGTAAATTCGTTCACTGACTTTACGTTACTCAAAATTGTGCTCACGGACCTAACCTTTGACAGTACTATTAGTGAAGAAGATACACTGAGATGCATGTGTGTGCTGTTACTCAATACTTTGATCGATATTGCTGATACTCTAATTAATGTGAATTGTGTATGTGTGTGTGGTCCTGAAGCAGGATAGTCAATATTTACTTTTTATTAGAGATCCGTGAAGTTTACATAGTAATAAACAAAGTCGCTCTCTCTGTCTGTTCGTTAAGATCTTTAAAACAATTCAGCGGATTCTAATAAGTATCACTTTCATCAAAAGGTAGAGTAACTAAAAAGGATGGTTTATACGTGTACAAGTGGACGCCCGCGGCTTCGCCCGCTTGACAAATTATAATATACACAAAAACCTTCCCCGAGAACCAGTCTATTCATTGGTAAAAACCGCATAAAAATCCGTTACGTAGTTTTAAAGATCTAAGTAGGAACGGAACTAACTTTGTTTTATACTATGAGATATGTACTCGTATATTTTCGCCATTCACTACGTCCATTGCCGTCTCTGGTACGCACCCGGAGGTATTTCCAATGGTATCCGGCAGACTTTGGCCATGTGGGTGGCCACTTTCACGGGTTTCATCCCGCGCATGGTCTCCAGCGAAAGGGTATCCACGCCCAGACCGACTACGAGGTCCCGGCGCTGACTCGCCCACGCTGAGCACTCCACTAACGTATGGAGTGAAGTATCTTTGCTGGAGGAGGTTTTACACGGGAGCCATATCAATACCTACTTATCTGGGGCGATATGAAGCGGAAACAAGAAAACGTATGCGAAGTCCTAATTATAATAGCTAGTTAATAAAAATCATGAAGTCGTGAAATGTCGTCATGAATGCAGCTAGTTAAAAAAATAAGTAAGTAAGTACCTAAATTGTTTCTCATTAAAATTATTAAGTTGAATAAGTAAATAATCATGTCAGCATTTATGACAATTACAGTTGTAATAATTAAAGTTATGCCTGTCTGTCTTTTAATTTTAAACATGTGATCTATTGAATAAAATTATTGTTTATATCTGAAACTGATTGACACAATCATAGTTATTTTTGAAACTTGTTATTAATTTTGATGGAACTGTGGCAGCATTACTAAGTTTTAACCTTGATTTATCTTTTTATTGAGACATTTAGATTTACAGAATAATAATATGCTTTTTTAAATGTCCAATCGTAATATAATAAAAAGCTTTGATCGTTATTCATTTCTAATATTGTGTATAAAAAAATAACTAAATGTAAAAATCACAATAATCCTAGCCAAGCTTGGCAGAAAGTGGTAAATCTACCACCACTTCAGATTCTCATAGAGTATTGGCAGCCAATTCCAAAATGTAAAATAAAAAGAATATTAAACCATATTAATAATTCTTCTTCTTCGAGTCAATGGCTAACAACCTTTCCCTTCTGCTAGATTTTCCCAGCCCAATAATTGGCCACGGCCACGGCGTTGTCCGTTGCTTCACATAAATCCTCGACAGGGCAGGTCGGAAGGGCACAGTGGGCAAGAGAGCAAGTGCGACATGGACTGGTACGGGACTCCGCAATCGCAGGACACTCGCGACTGGTCAATATAGCCCCACTATGAGATATTTCCCTTGCAGCGGTCAACTTGTGTCCTTATATTAATAATTACGATTTATAATGTATAATGTTAATTTAAGGTACAGTAATATCCCTTACACACGTCGAATAAATATATTATATATAAAGATACTTCAGAAATTAAATGAAATTATCATGCTCTACCTATACTTTTCTTCTTTCCGTAGTTCAAGTTTGGGAACCTGTCTGTCTTCAGCTTTCCTCCTAAATGGTGAGTGCTAGGAACATTAAACTTTGCTTGGATTATGTGTATTTACTACTTTGACAAAGTGCCAAAAGAATATTATGAAAAATATTTTTTTGGGATACAGGTGTCCAGAATTCGTTTTTATTTCTTGCGTTTACCCTGGAGTGTATCATTAGATAGGTCTTTTAAACACGTTGAGACGTTGCTAGGATGATTTTTTGATTTAAGTATCCGTTTGCGAGATATTTAGCTTTGAAGAGCATGTTTGCAAAAACAGGCCCCCCTCTAAAATCTAAACGTGAAAAACTTTGAAGGAAATCTATAGTGGATATAGCTTTGTTTGTTCAGGAGGTATAGAGGTTGTTATGGGTAACTACGGAACCCTATACTCTACTATTTCTCGTTTTGTACACACTATAAAATACTACGCTTGGCCCAACACGCACTTTTTAACCCTTGGCATGCCTGGTAGGGCCCACAGACCCATCACTAAACATAAATTGCTGCAGTTCATTAAATTTGAATTTTGCACGCAACCGTCTTCAGTAGCTGACCGTTATGAGTCTCTAGACGTCCGACACCTGCCATTTCAATCCAGGATATGGTTCTTTAGAACAAAGATGTGATTTAAGTGCGCGTGTACCTACCTGTTATTTAAGTACAACTTTCATACATGATGCAAAGTAAAAACGCTACGCTTACGCTTTTGTTAAAATCGCTGCTTACGTTTAATTATAAGAATAAATAACAAAACATATTGATACTGGGTTATTTTTATTACATATTGTAGCATATTATACTGCTAGCTTATCAATAATTTTAAGCCCCACTACTACATGTTTACAGGGGGCTAATAGTTCGGGTCCGTGAGACCCTACAAGACATACCGTGTAACTTTTGGTCACCAGGCATGCCGAGAGTTAAGTTTATCATACTCTGTTCCCAGAATGGCATAAGCATATACCGTTAGTTAGTCTTAAGGTCTAGATTGCGACATACAAGCCTACGTCAAGTTGGGACACATGACAATAGGTTGACAGAACTAAAAATGTAATGATAGTCACTAACCTATTGTTGTGGATCACTCCATTAATCGTAACAAGTACACAAGTACTGCGCAGTTGCAATAGCGCCGAATTCCACAGAACGTCAAACTTAACGAGTGGGGTATCAAAATGAAGAGTTTTAAAGAGGATTTCAGAAGTATGTTGTTTCAATGTCATTTGTTATGAGAAATACAAAAGTATGTAAATCCCTGAAACTGAAAAGTTGTAAATAAAAAATATTAATTAAGCAAAAAAAACTGACTTCACTTATCCAGATATTTAACTATAAGCAAGCAGGACTCCAATAATATCAGTTCAAACCTAGGTACAAAGTGAGTCCCGCTTGGTTATAACCCCGCCACTGGCGGGTATCCTGACTCATGTTGTCGTTAGTTATTTTTTTTTTTTATATTTTTTTTTTATTTCAGGCAACAAATAGAAAAGTTACAGTTGGTATAAACTTATTCTACGGCCCATAGATAGACCTTAAAACTAAGAATACATATAGATATTACAAAATGTATATTAGTAATAGAATCTTAAGACTATTGTTAGTACACACTTCACTATCGCACTTCGGTCTTTTTGCGTACCAGTGGTAGCGTAGTAGTTGCGTAGTAGTTAAGAATGTAATCATTTATTTACAATAAGAATAACAATATACATAATTATATACTAAAAATATTTACATTACAAAATATCGTTTAAAAAATCCTCCGCGTTATTGCCGACTGGGAAGATTTTTTTTTCTGATACTGACACTTGATATCGGTCTGGTTCAGTCGTCAGCAGAAGGTCCAGACAATTGGCCGTGTGGCTCTCAATGACAGGTATTCGAGTTGCCTGGTCAACCAGCTGGGAAAGGTTCATAGACAAAGCAAACTTGTAGGCCTCTCTACGTCTGTTTTCTGGTAAGGGAACAGCCACTGCTCGTGGTGGGCATTAAAGTCCCCCAGAAAAACGATTTGAGCCACATCAGCGGCCTCACTCAGATGGTCAAAAGCCTAGTTGTCTCCTGATCTCCGCTGTGCGATCTGTATACACCCACATAAACAATTTTTTCGATGCCGGTGTCTACAAGCACCCAGATTGAAGAAGATGAGGGATCTTCTAAGTTACGGAGACGCCTGGCGCAGATGTCATCACGCACATAGAAACATACCCCTGCTTTTGAACGGAAGTTGTGCTCCAGGGTGTAGCCTGGGTATTTTAGGTAGGAAGTATCAGCAGGGGTTGTGATTTGCGTCTCCGTAAGCAAGAGCAGATGCGGTTTTGCAGCCTCAAGGTGGTGGTGGACTGGGACGAGATTGGAGTGCAGTCCTCGAATGTTAGTGAGGTGCACTTTCAGTGAGAGGCCGTGCATCCGCTGCTGAAACCTCATTTTCTTATATTGTTTCTGCATAATATTTTCAAGATCAAGGGAGGAAATAGGCAAAGAGTGGCAGTTATGTGAGGCACCAACCGGACCCCAACGAAAGTTACAGCACTGCCGCACGGTGAGGAAACCTAGCTTGGAGACCGCGGGGACGCCCGGACCCCCCCAGAATTGCCTGTTGAGGCCTCTCATCCGGTTGCCAACCGGCCCAACAGGAGCAACTCTGGGATTATGCGCGCGATGGCGGAGCAGCCTTTCGCGGATGGCTAGTCCACAATTGAGCTCCCAACTATGGGCGGGCGGCCAGCGGAAAACCGTTTCTCCGGATCCCGCTGCCCTCCAAACTAAGCACCGCGTGCGGCAGTACTGCAAGGCACGTCTACGGTACACCAGAGGGTGCAACTACATAGACCCACTCTTAGAGGGCTGCTCAGGGTTCACACGGTGGAACGCGCGAACGCTTGGCACTCTGACTTCAACCTAGAGGGTGGTGACCAGCCACGGCCGAAGCCTACCACCGGAAAGAGAGTCGCTCTTTAGCACCACCCGGGGGCCACGTGTAGGGAATCGAGGGTAAAGCCTACGGACGCGAGCGACAATTGGCCCCCAAGCTTCCCAGAATGCTGGCTGTGTAGCCACGTTGGATGGCGATACTTATTCTTTGGGCCAGAAAATAGCCAAAATTCAGGTCCTGAGCAGGATCGATTAGGTTAAGTACCATACAATCACATACGAGTATATTATAAAAGTTCATTAATTAATTTTAATCAGTTAGGCAAAATTCCACATCGCACTTAAACTGGAAAAAGCTGACACGAAATTAGTTATTTTTTCTTTATTGTGGTCGGTGATTTGATTACATAAACGTGATTCACCTCCCCGCTTCGGGGTCAGTGGGACGGCTTTGTGTGGTTACTCCTGGTTCTTGGATGGAAAACAAACCGGACTACGCACTTAAACCTATCCACGGTGTTTCTCTGTCGCCTTGGCCGGGCCCCTGTATAGACAGAAACTGGCAAGCAACAGCGGCGACCTCAACCGGGTTAGGGAAAGACTCGGTATATGATGATATACCGAGTGATAGTTAAGTAAAATTAAAATATCTATTAAAAATACTTCAAGTATTCAACACAAAGCTATGGTAAACTGAATGTTATCTTTGTGGAAATAGTTGGTCAAAAAACCATTAATACTTGTAACTCCTTTTGTTTCTAAACTTTTTTTGTAACTCCTTTGGTTAAAATTTCAAAAATGTGTTTCCATGTGTTAATTTTCATCTAAATATGTAACAGTGTAGCAGACATTATTCATGTCAAATCTTTCTGTAAAAGTAAACGAGAACAAAAATAAACTAATACGTAGGTAGTTTTGCGTAACTTAAAAAAAACAACATGTTAAAACCAGTATATTATGTTTATTGCTTTTCAAAATACCCTCCTTTACATTTTAAACATTTTTTCATGCGAGAACCATTTTTTAAAACAGGAGGACCACATATCTGAAGGCATGTTTTATACGTGCTGATTGAACGCTACCACTGCCTCTTCGGAGTTGGTAAAAGTGAAACCTCTCATCAAATCTTTGATTTTGGGGAAAATACAGAAATCACAGGGTGCTAGGTCGGGGCTATGCGCAGGATGGGTGACGAGTTGTACTTTTTTCGGAAGCTAAAAATGACTTTGTTTTGTTGGCCGTGTGTGAAGAAGCGTTGTCATGATGTAGGAGAACGCGGTGTTTGGGTCGTCTTTCGCGAACTTTTTCTAACACCCTGGGTAAACAAATGGTAGAATACCACTCGGCATTAACACTCTTTTGATCTTCAAGTGGAATTGTACAAAAAAACGCGATCAATTTTTTACCAACGTTTCTCGCCTGCCTCACTTTTGTTGGCTTGTTCTCATTTTCAAACACACATTCACAAGATTTCTGTTTTTTTCAGGTTCACAACAATAAATCCACATTTCGTCTCCTGTGACAATGTCATAAACAGCATTAGAATGTCCGTGGTCGTACTTCAGTAGCATCTGTGAGCACCATCCACGCGAGCCCGCTTCTGCTCCACTGTTAGTTCATGAGGGATCCAACGACAACAAAGTTGCCAAACTTTCAATTCTTCGTGTAAAATTTTCTGGATTTGACTCATACCTATCCCCAATAGTCCTCGAATTGTTTCATAGGTAATCCGCGGCTTTTCTTCAATTAACCGCTTAACAGTAACCACATTATTTTCGTTGACGGCATGTGCAGGCCGCCCTTCACGAAATTCGTCATGTGAAGAAACTCGACCTCTCTCAAATTCAGCAAACTATCGCCCCACGGTGCTCAAACAACGTGCTTCTCTCGCAAAAGTGTTTTGAAGACGAGCGGCACAGTCTTGCGGAGAGAGAAAATTTTTAAAATTATAAAAAATCAACGCTCTAAAATAGAACTTTGATGTGTGATAAAAAACAATTGACAAATGATACGTTTAAAGAAATATAACATTCGAAATTCAAATAGTTCCGATTAGCTAGAAGTGCAAAACTTTTAGTGTGTAAATGTAGAAACAGAACTCATGTCAGTTTATTTCAAACACGCGTGATAGAACTTATCCAAAATCAATAGATGTTTGATTATAAACATCATCAGGTCATCAGCGACACGAGATCGTGTTATTACCGAGCATTTTTATATCAACACCTCCATTATATTTATAATGATTTGTCATATATTAGGGTTAATCTATCTAATTGCATTTACGAAGGTTAAGGCGTGAATACAGTATGTACTTTGTTTGATTGGGTGGTACGGAGTAAATCATCGTGCACGATTTACGATTTAATAATGTTTTATGTACTTATTAAAATATTATAAACTTAAGACTAACGGGTCTTTTACGCGTTTATTGATATATATACATACCTCTTTATTACCCGACGTTTCGGCCCTGTTAAAAGAGCCGTGGTCACGGGTGGACTGGCTTGGAAAAAAAAATATCTTGGCGTGGCATCGATATCTCTGCAGATATTTTATAGATAATGTCATCTAGTAGTGGAGGACAGATAGATTCGCTTCATGAAAATTATCAAAATTCAGTCACTTAGTGTCCAGACACTAGAGTAATGGCACAACCGTCACTTGATTACCGATGTACAATCGGTACGTACGTAATCAGGGGGAGATCGTAAACTTAAGGAAGATAATAATATGATTGCCAGACTCACTATAGTCTGTTTTAAGTTTACAGCGTCGAAGATCTTAGAGGAATCTGAAGCAGTTCTGATACAAAATTGAACTATACTAATTTCCCATTAAAATCTTTCCAATTTCCAAAAAAAAAAACGAAATAATTTCCAATAAGAAAAATAATAATGACTCTTTTCGTACCCAAATTTACACATGCCCTCCGTTCAGGACAATTTTGGAATAAATCAGAAATTTTGGGCAGACTAGACCACTTAATACAAAATTCTTTGTGTAAAATTTTAAATGTAAATATTAATGACCGAGCCTGGGTCCAAGCGTCTCTTTCAGTTCGCTTGGGCGGGCTAGGTATTCGTAGAGTTACAGATGTCAGTCTGCCAGCATTTCTGCCGTCGGTCCATAGTACCGAAGAATTAGTCAGGAAAATTTTGTCAAATACACTGATTGATTCCGAGGTGCGATGCAAGACCGATGCCATAAATGCTTGGAGGATGTCTTGCGCCGACACTGACCTGCCCTCACGCCTAGGCTCACAGCGACTGTGGGATTCACCGCTCTGTAAATTGAGAATTAATACACTAATTGACACTTCTGTCAATATTTCAGAGCGTGCACGCCTACTAGCTGTTGGAGAATGGGAGTCAGGGTTATGGATCCAAGCGCTCCCATCGCCCAACATCGGTACAATGTTGGACGACACAACCTTCCGCATTGCCACTTGCCTTCGGCTGGGTACACGTTGTGTATCCCCGCATCATTGCACCTGTGGAGTAGCCGTCGATAATCTGGGACAATATGGCCTTTCTTGTAGCAGAAGCGCAGGTCGTATACCTCGGCACGCTATTCTAAACGACATAATTCGTAGGGCTCTTTCCACCGCAGGTCTTCCGGCCGTACGTGAACCAAATGGTTTAGCACGAAGCGATGGAAAGAGACCGGACGGTATGTCGTTGCTACCGTGGAAGATGGGAAGGCCTTTGGTGTGGGACACTACAAGCGTTGACACCTTAGCACCTTAAATATTTTTAGTCTATAATTATGTATATTTTGTATATTGTAATTATTATAGACTAAAAATATTTACATTACAAAATATCGTTTAAAAAATTCTCCGCGTCATTGCCGACTGGGAAGGTTCCCAGAATGCTGGCTGTGTTGCCACGTTGGATGGCGATACTTATTCTTTGGGCCAGAAAATAGCCAGCCTTCTGGTCCTGAGAAGCATCGATTAGGCGTTTAGCAATGTCTCTATAAAGGCGGCGAGCACTCGGACCCCATGACCCCAGTGTCTCAACCCCAAACGGCTCAAATATGTAATCACCTGCTAGGTTAGCATATTTACGCCGTTTAAAGCCTTCAGTCGATGCAGCAGCAGCGCCGGCACACCCGGATGTGCTTGGAAGGTGTGAAGGTGCTAAGGTGTCAACGCATGTAGCGTCCCACACCAAAGGCCTTCCCATCTTCCACGGTAGCAATGACATACCGTCCGGTCTCTTTCCATCGCTTCGTGATAAACCATTTGGTTCACGTACGGCCGGAAGACCAGCGGTGGAAAGAGCCCCACGAATTATGTCGTTTAGAATAGCGTGCCGTCTATAATTATGTTTATTTTGTATATTGTAATTCTTATTGTAAATAAATTTTTAATATACATAATGACTTGACTTTAAACTAGTTATTTCGATGAATACAAGTAGCAGACAACAGCAGAAATTCTCAAGAATTTACACACTGACATTGCATAACATGCCACAACCTGTCCAATTGATTCGTTAAGTAGCTGGTTAGATGTGTGCTTTCAATTATCAATACCCAATACATATAATAAAATGGTAAGTGGTTGATTCTGTGCATCGAAGATATAATAGAGTAACTGTTGTAGGGGGGCTTTATGAACGCAATAGAACCCAAAACAATGATTTTTAGAATTTTTGTGTTTGTCTGAATTTTTGAACGCGTTTATCTCAGAAACAGCTTTACCGATTTGAATGCAGTTTTCAGTAATGCGTTGTGGTTTATTCAACTTAAAATTTAAGGTTTCTTTTATTTCAATCGGTTCATAAATAAAGAAGTTATGTCGATCTAAAGTAACACGCAGGCGAAGCTGCAGGCAACAGCTAGTATATAATATCACGTATAATTTTCCTATATTATCATTAGTATCTTGTGAACAGAATTTAATTTTTAAAAGGTTATAGGTCATTTTTTTATTTAGACTTGAGCGTGGGTATATTTGTGTTTAGTGATGACAGTGGCTGCCTTCATTTCATAGTTTGCTTGTTTTCTATTCTAATGGTAATACATTACTAGGATTAAAAGTAGCCTATTAGCATTCAGGGATACATACATATATACATAAACACACGCCTCTTTCCCAGTGGGGTAGGCAGACACCACGGACTTCCACTTGCTACGATCCTGGCATACTTCTGTCGCTTCCTCGACTTTCATTAATGTATTCATGCATGCTCGCCGGTTACGGGTGCTTTTGACCTGGCCTTTATTCAAGACCTCTGCGATTTGGTCGCCATAAGTCCGCCTAGGTCAACCCTTACTAGCTTGTCCATTCACACTCGCTTCATATATCTGTTTTGTCCGTCTCCTATCATCCATCCTCTCTACATGACCGAACCATCTAAGCATCCCTTTTTCTATCTTGGTCACTACATCTTCTATCATTCAGGGATAATGCATTTAAATATTACACAAACAAATTTTACTACAATATGGTAAGTATAATAATGTTATAAATTGTCCGAGACGCCCAGGACGTTAATTAACTATGCCATAGCGGCTGGCACGTAAGATTTTGTTGCGTTTCTTCAACATTTCATCGCATAGCAACGGGTTTAATTTTTGTTTTTTTTTTCATAATAACTACATTGCTGGTACATTTTATTAAATTAATTCGGCCATTTTGGATATAACCCATTATATGTGTGCGCCAGGCACACATAGAACGGCAACAGGCTTGCCCCCAATTACTTGGGACTAAAAATACTGGCAATTTGTAGGTGCGCAATGCACTTCTAAGGTAGGCAGACGTGAAATATACACTCCTAACTTTGAAAATAATTAAATTGATCCCACGTACCAAATAGAATCAAGCCTTACTATTTACCAGAGACGCCCGGCATGGACGTAGGAGCGGCAGTATTTACTTAGGACTATTAAAGGTACCATTTGCATTACTCTCACTAGTCAAATAAGATAAAATCTCCTTGGAAATTCTATAACATCAAAGCCTTTGTTAGTCAACCTATCAAAGTATCTAGCCCTAATATTTGTATAGCTTTGATTGTAATCGTTAGCATGGGGATCACGATTTATTATAATTTATTTCATAGACTAAAATGCTGAAAAGGTCATAATATTGTATTACTTTGATTTGTTTCAAAGATGATTGTCCATTATTCATCAATCCAACTCGTGATCACCGCAATTCATTCTTTTTTCGACATGTCTCTTATAATTTTATGAATCTTATTTTATAGTTTAACTAGTGGATGCCCGCGACTTCGTCCGCTTGACAATATGTATATATTGTATGTTATGTATATTATGTATACAAAAACTTTCCTCGAGACCCACTCTATCCATTGGTGAAAACCGCATTGAAATCGGTTACGTAGTTTTGTAGATCTAAGCGTACATACGGCACAGATATAAGCGACTTTGATTTATAATAATGTAGTGATGTAGTGATACTCTAAATCAAAGCTCAATCTAAGGCGACTCATGTATTTCGTTTGTCCGCATACTCCTCCTAAACGCCTAAACCGATCTCCTTCAAACTTACCACAGTGATAACGTGTGGCGTGAAGGTGGTTTAGAAAAAAAAAAAAATCGGACATACCATCAACGAATAATCACCGATATAAACAAGCATAGCGGCTGGGCTAATAAACGCGAGGCAATGACAAGATTGGCCGATTTGGCTGCCGGAAATTAATTGATTTTCATACATTTGCAGTTAAAAAAAAGTTTGAACATAAAAATAAATCATTGTAGTTCGAAAATTTAACACTTCGCTCGTATTTGCTCTAGTTTTTTGCAACAGCAGCATGCATCGCATACCTAGTTAAACTTAATACTCGTAGTACCTAAGTATGTAAGTATATTAATTTGAAAACACAGTATTTTATATTTTCAAAATTATTATAAAACGAATTAATTGAAAGGCTTAAAATTAATGGTTATTACGTTTAAAGCTTTTAGCTAAAGTAAGTGCAGTCATTCTCAGATAGACAGGTGCCAAGGTTCCTGTACAGCTAAAATTAAATAGTTATTAAAATTGTTACAATGCAAGAGAATGTATAGATGTATTATGTCAAGTAAAGTAAAACTTTGAATTGCTTCGGTGGTATAGTGGGTTTGATTTCCAGTTTGTACAAAATTGAAGTGTTAGAGCTACTGAGATACAGGACGACCGTTAATTGAAGTGGCAGCACAGAATAGGGAACAGTACTTACATACTTACATTGTTTTGTTTACAGAGAACATAATTCGAACGTTAGGGTTGTCAGTAAAGTACCAGCATAATTTGATCAATAATTATGACGTTAATGCCTCAATATCAACTGTACACTCACTTTTCGCCAGTAAACATTGTTCCCCGCCGAGTTCCGAAGTCAGCGGCGAGGGCGCCGCAGACACATCTACGCCCAAGATCATCGACCTCCATGATCGCGGCATGAGGACCGTGGGATTGTCACCCGCCGTCCTTACAGAAGCAGATTCCCTCACCGACGCGGGATTCTCATCCCGATCAAGAGGCCACAAAGGTGAAATTAAATAAATCTAACTACTTTGCAATATTCCAAAACCGAAAGCCTCAGAACAATTAGAAATCTACAAACATAGACGCTTGAACCCTAATATTTTAAATTATCAACTTAGTTTCGCCTCTTCTACTTTGCTGCGTACGTCATTCAAACAACGGTGGTGGGTAGACATAAAATAATTTGGTGTAATGGTTGTGGGTAGAAATAAAAAACCTTAGGATATAAATAGGTTAGCGGTTTACGAGTTGTGGCTCATGCTCATTCGGGCACCGTGCGCCGAGCCATCGACATCTCCCGATGATGCCCCTGGTTGGGGAGCATCATCAGGATTATTTTTTACACGATACTCTCATATTTATTCTATTTTCAAAATTATTTCTCTATTCTGTCGGCCTCATTTTAAGTGGGTTTGGAGGGCGGTCCTGTGCATGAATAAAAACGAGAGTTGGGTAATTTTCATGTGGCGGAATATTACAAAGTAGTTAGATTTATTTAATTTAACTATAGACTTCCGAAAAGTAACGCCTGATAGTTTAGCCACACAGGTGGTCAAAGTCCGCCGGGTGCCACTGGAAATACCTTCTGCGTGCGTACCAGAGACGCCCGGCAACGGACGTGAGGAAACCTTGTTGATCCTACGTAATAGGGAGCGAGCGTCTTGTCGCTTATCGGAAACTTTTATGTTCACTATAGAGCCTATAGTTCGCTGATCGGCAGCTGCACCAATTGCAATTGAAGTTACTAAGATCTTGGTAGATGACTGCAGAGATGGGGTGTCCGTAGCTAGAACGAGAACCGTTGCTGACAGAGATCTGGTTTAACTCTCTGTCATCAGATTATGTTGAAGCGGCAATCATAAACAATCTACTCGTATATCCATCTATACTAATATTATAAAGCAGAAGAGTTTGTTTGAACTCGTTAATCTCAAGAATTACTAGTTCGATTTGAACAATTCTTGTTTTGTTGAGAAGTGCATTCATCGAGGAAGGCTATGGGCTATATAATATCACGCTAAGATCAATAGGAGCAGAGCAGCAGTGTGATATGTTTCAAAAACGGGGGAAAATTATTGCATTTAAGAACTTCTGTGGCGTGCGCTGGCCAAACAGTTCATGTTATGTTAAAATGATGTACTAAAGATTTGTTCCTTAATATTATATATTACAAGCGACGTAAACGGGAAAAAATCGAAAATTCCAAGCGGATGAAGTCGCGGGCAACCGCTAGTGGTAAAATATAATGTCAAATATGTCAATAAAAACTGATAAAGATTATTACTTAGTCTATTGTACAACTTCTTTTCTGGCTGTTGGAATTTTGGTTTGAATTACAGAATGTTAGATTTACAGGCCCCGTATTACGCGAAACCAGCAACAGACGACGAACGGACGGATGGATATGGCGCGAACTAAGGAACCCTAAAAATGTCCTTAGATCTTCATGCGCCTTCTAAACATCCTGAAGATCAGACTGAATCTAATTAGACAGAAAGGGTTGCATCAGTGAGCCGATTAACTGATTCTCACGTTCATATTCATGATGAAATTAATACTTAAATAAAAAATTACTTTAACAATTAATGATTGACAAGTTCGTGCACGAATTAAGACTATATTCAAAGTATTTTAATTTTTAGCATTTATATTCTATCGATACTTTGTACTAATATTAATAAACAGTAAAGATTTGTATGTTTGTAACAAATAAACATAAAAATTAGTCGAACAAATTCAAAAATATTTCACTCTTAGAATGGTAGTGTAGGTTACTGACCAGTTATCTTATCTATATCTATCTATATTACCTATATCTTATCCTCATCTTAGACCATTTGAGGCCCACAGATGGGCATATAGGCCTCCATCAAAGAGGGAGGAATTCAGCCTACATAAACTACGCTGGCAGGCTGGACAGGTTGGTAAGGTTTTATGTCGAGTTTTCCTTTTCTAAACATATGTACTTATTTATTTTTAAATACGTAGAAAAGGTTATTACACAAATTAAATTAGGCGTTCATTCAACAGGTAATAAGTAATTTTGATGAGTTATTCCTGAGCATCAGTTACAAAACAATAGTAAAACCAATGTAAAAAATAGAGATTATATCCTTTTATCCCGGTAATGAGCAAGAAAAATATTCGACGCAGGCTGAACCGATGGAGAAACTAGTCTAGTCTTTAACAAGCATTATAAATGAATATATTGTTATTGAACAGGTGATTTAAATACAGACGGATGAGCCTATTCAATAATTACAATATTGAAAAGGTTATTTTATTATGTTACCTAGTTAGTGCGGCTGATCCGCTCTTGACGTAACTTGGAAGTTAAATAGATGGAGATATTTTTTTAAAAGACCACCTTAACGTTTATCGTTTGACGTCCCGGATCCTCGGAAGAATCCTCACTGTCCTCCTGTCCAAATGGGGTCCGGTATTACCCGCATCTTTGGGCGTCGGCTTTTTTCCCGATTCGGTGAGTTAGGGCGTCGCTAAAACCAGTATGCAACCCTACTGGCTTACTTCTGTAAGGAAGGTGGGGTACCAAGTCGCCGTCCTCGACACTGATTATGGAGGCCAGAAGTCTTGGACTTCAATTATTTTTTATTCTATTTAAAATATAAGACTCGGTATCTTTGTAGACTGACGCGGATCTGAAAAGCCGGAACCCTATAACCACGGCTGACCAATGAACACCTTTGTATACTCTTTCGAAAATAAAAATGCGATTTTGTGCTGTATTTGTAAGACCGTTTGTGTATTGTGTTTATGTAAATATGTTATTATGTAATAGCTGATTCTTGCGGATCTGCACGCGTGGTACCAATACATTATCCCTATAAACCTTCCTCTTGAATCACTAAGTATATCTATGGCTGCAAAACTGCATTAAAATCATCCGTTATGATTAAAAGATCTAAGCGTACAGATAGCGGAAGCGAATTGGATTTATACACATACCTACATATGTAGGTAGGTATGTAAATATATAGAAAACAATCAAAATATACATGTGCCAGCGCTGCTGCTGCATTGGCTGAAGGCCTCAAATGGCGTAAATATGCTAACCTAGCAGGTGATTACATATTTGAGCAGTTTGGGGTTGAGACACTGGGGTCATGGGTTCTGAGCCCTCGCCGCCCTTATAGAGACATTGCTAAACGCTTAATCGATGCCTCTCAGGACCAGAAGGCTGGCCATTTGCTGGCCAAAAGAATAAGTATCCTTCTTATATTCTTATAGCATTCTGGGAACCTTCCCAGTCGGCAATGACACGGAGGATTTTTAAACGATAGTTTTTAAAGTAGAACTTTTATCAAACTATATCTATATAATATATAACCCATACAATATCGTGGCCATACAAGCTCCTTGCAACGAACACAAAACTTAATTACATCTGGTCCGACACTGAATTGCGATTTAACCAACAATTAATTACTCACAATGTCATAATAGACAGCATTAACGCTCACGCGAATAATTAAACCTTCATATTAACGCAGCCATTAAATATTGAACATCCAAAATATGCAATAATTTTGTGTAAATTAACTGACAGTTTAGTCACGAAACACATTTCCAAATATCTCTTAGAAGTTATTTCTAAGAACTACACTAAACTGCATGGCCGCAATCTGGCTCAATTTGATCGACTTATGATAGATCCGCTCAAGTCGATCAGATTGAGCCAGATTGCGGCCATAATTTAAATACTAGCTGATACCCAAAGCTTCACCTGCATGGACTATATTCGTGGCATTTTGAGGTCTGCAGTATATCTTATGTTGGGCGGGGGGGATCCAAAGCAGTTGGGAAGGCGAGTCCACGGTCATTAAGACCGTGAACAACTGGACCAATAGGTTGGAGTAACTCCTATTCTCAGCACCCATCCAATGCTGAGTCTGGCGAATGGCTTCGGGGGAGAGCGCAACAGTCGTGTTGATCCCCAAAGCAAGGCTAAAGACTTCCTTCACGCGGTGCAGCCTGTTATTGGTCTGATTCCATAAGAAACAGACGCAACAAATAATCTATAGCCGAGAATTCTATCCACGTCCAAACCATCCCCCTCCTATCTCACACCCCCTCCCCAATCCCCCCGATCCAACAAACCGGCAACCCCGGTAATCATCAATATGGAAGCGACTGATCAACAGAAACTACCCCAGGAGGGTGCCGGTACTTCCAGTACCGGGGAATCCCTCCCTGGACCATCTAGTGGTCCGGGCTGCCCCTCGTATTCTGGGGGGGGCAAATCATCGCAAACCATAAAGATAAAAGAAAGACAAAATAAGAAACCAAGCGACCAGGTGCGTCCCGGTAGGTCTACATCTGAGACTCTCGGGGACGACCTGACAAATATGTCGATTGGGGAGCATCAAGGACAGGAAAAAGAAGGCGAGTTGGTGACCAAATCCAAATGGAGGCGGAACAAGGCTCCCAAGAGACAACAAGAGGCAGCCCAGAACAAGGCCAAACCTAGAGGCGAGTCGGCCAGAACGGTACCGACAGCCAAGCACACCACAAATACACAGGGCAAGTCGCTCATTGGATGCGGAGACACCGACCAATCTGAGGCCCATGAGGGGGCCCCGGTGAAAGGAAGTAGGCTGATCCAATGGAGTGCCCACCCAAACAGCACACAACAAGCGCCACACACACGCCCGGAGCTGCCCACAAGCGGGGGGGGGGCGGTACCCTGGCTGCAACCTCACAGGAGGTACAGCCGGAAAGCCGGAGGCCCCGCAACCTGGACAGCCCGGGGAATACACACACACCACACCCCCTCCCTAATACTTCGCGGAAGGACCTAACGCCCCCACACGGCGTAGCATCACTGCAACCGCACTAGTGTGGGGGATCGGCCGCCGACGCAAAGCTAAATCAGGGGGGGGAACAAATAAACACTAACATACATACAAACACATACAAATAAATCAACATGCACACCAACAGCAACACACCACATAAAAACACACAAAAAATAAGGATAGTACAGATAAATCTCCACCACTGTATTGACGCTATGACTGAGCTCTGCCGATACGTGGTGGAAAAGAAGATAGATATCGCTCTGCTGCAAGAGCCACACGTCTCAAACGGACGAGTGACCGGGCTCGGCTCTTTGGGAGGAGACATCATCAGACATGAGGATGGTGAGTCAACACCTAGGGCATGCATATATGCCAGCAGCAAAGCAAAAACATTAGGACTAATAAAAGCAGATTGTTACAGAGACCTCGCTAGCATTGTGATAACAATACAAACGGAGATAGACACAAAAGAAAGGGTGCTCCTAGTCTCTGCGTATCTGCCCAGCGAGAGAGATTTCGAGCCACCGTCCCGAGAAATGGAAGAAATTATAAGAAAATACCAAGGTAAGAACATTCCAATTATTTTAGGTTGCGACGCAAATGCACACCACGTAGTGTGGGGCAGTACCGACTGCAACAAAAAAGGGGACTTACTCTTGGAGTTCATAGGTACGTCAGGCTTGGAAATTCTTAATGTGGGCAATACTCCCACATTTGTAACCCGAGCAAGACGAGAGGTGTTGGACATCACTATCGCCTCAGATAGGATCAGCCAACATATTAAAGACTGGGAACTAGACGAAAGCAATTCAATGTCAGACCACAAACGAATCACTTTCAGTCTGGAAGCCAAGACAGAGAAGATCCTAACAAGAAATGCAAGGAAAACAGACTGGGCCACATACGAACAACAAATGGAGAAATGGAGTCCAGGTCCAGTAACCTTGCTGAGAGACACAACAGAAATAGAACAAGAAGCCAATCAAGGCATGCCCACTAAAAGAGATTAGTCCAGGGAAGGGTCAATCCTGGTGGACAAAGGCTCTAGAGAAGCAAAGAAAAAAGACCAGGCGAGCTCTCAGAAAAGCCCTAGATAAGAATGATGATGAGAGCTGGCAAGAATATAGAAAAGTCAGAAATATATATAAGTAAGAATGCAGAAGGGAAAACCGAAACAGCTGGAAAGCGTTCTGCGCAGGGGTTGAAACGACTGGTGAAAACGTTTTCCAAGGGCAATACCTGCAAACTAGGAAGCATAAAGAACGGAGATGAACTCATCACCGACCACAAAAGGATACTGGAATAGATGCTGGGCACACACTTTCCAGGAAGCGTTGAAGACACAGATGATAACTCACCGCCCACCCTAAATCCCATAGCGGAACAGGAGACGAGTGCAATCATTACAGAAGAACATTTACAGTGGAGCGTAAGGTCCTTCCAGCCATACAAGGCTGCTGGACCAGACGAAATCTTCCCAAAAATGTTACAGATAGCAATTAGATACATAGTCAAAGATCTACTGAATCTATATAACAGTAGTATCACAACCAAGTATATTCCAAGCAAGTGGAGAGAGGTAAGAGCGGTCTTCATCTTCGGGATGACCCAGGAAGATATCGTATCAGGAGACAAAGTCCTTCAGATGCATCAGTCTCTCCTCATTCATTCTGAAGACACTGGAGAAAATCCTAGACAGAATAATAAGAGAACAAATAGAGAAAAGCGGATCTCCACTGCACTTAAACCAACATGCATACATGGAGGGCAAGTCAACTGAAACGGCCCTACATAGCCTGGTTTTAAGAGTGCAAAGATCAATAAGCAACCAAGAATACGCCCTAGGCTGCTTCTTCGATGTTGAGGGCGCTTTTGACAAAGCAACCCCCGACTCAATAGAGGACACCCTAAACCGCGAGGGCATTGACAGAGATCTTTCAGGATGGGTGAAAAATATGCTTTAACACCGTAAGATACAGGCAGAAATAGCAGGAACAACAGACAGAGTAGTGGCAAAACGAGGCTTCCCCCAAGGGGGATGCCTATCCCCATCACTGTGGTGCCTGCTAATAGATAAACTAATAAAGAAGATAAACGGGATGCACATATATACGCAAGTCTACTCTGATGACGGCGTGCTCCTAATCACAGGAAAAGTCCTCAGCGTCATGTGCGAAATCATGAACAGAGGCCTAAAAGAAGCGTTAGTATGGTGCAGGAGCAAAGGCCTAGACCTGAACCCCGACAAAACTAAATGAGTTTTGTTCACCAACAAGAGAAAAATAGAAAGTGCTATACCAGTGAGACTAGATAATCACAACCTAGAAAAAGTTACGGAGGTGAAATATCTAGGAGTAACCCTGGATAGCAAGCTAACTTTCAAGGCTCATATTAGCAACACATGCACAAAAGCTAAAATGGCAATGATGCAGTGTAAAAGGACTATGGGAAGAACCTGGGGAATAAAACCATCGGTAGTGCTATGGATATACAAGGCAATAATTTTGCCAAGGATCCTGCATGGAGCCCTGGTATGGTGGCACAAGGCTGCCACAGGTGAAAACAAGAAAGAACTAGACAAAGTCCAAAGGCTAGCAGCCCTCATGACCACAGGCGCGATGAGGTCCACACCAACAGCCGCGCTAGAGATCATATTAGGGCTGAACCCCTTGGACTTAGACACCGAACAATGGTTCAAACTTAGAAGCATCGGCCTGTGGACTGGAAATTTCATGGACAAAGGTCATGCAAGCATAAGCAAGAACTACGAAGAAAAATTGTCAATGATCCTATCCAATAATGACCTTATCAGGAAGGTGAGAACTTTTGACAAAAAATACAGAATACATATAGGGACACGAGAAGAATGGCGGATAGATCCCAGTGATACTATCTGCTATACAGACGGTTCAAGAAAGGAAATGCCCAGAGTGCATGGATAGTGATGAAACAAGCTTCCACCTGCTGGCTGAATGTCCCATGTACTCATTGCTCAGATGGGAACTCCTAGAGTCGGACAGACTATACGAGGAAGACATGAGCAATCTGAAGGTGGAACAGATAATGAGATTTATTAAGGACACAAGAAGATTCGACGGGTGCCGTGAGAGCTGGATCAACCACAATCTCCCCAAGGGGAGAACTGGGGAAATGGACGAAATGGCCCGCACGAGTCGCGGGTGGATCGTCCGTCCGGCTGCCGGCGTCCCCGTTGAAAATAATAATAATAATAATATTTCTTATGTTTTTTTGGGAACGTTAAAATGTGAACGTACTATGTGGTTTTTGTAAAATTTGCACCTCACGTAGGCAGCCACAGTGTGCTTTTCTTTTCTTGTTTTAATCTTTATTTAGGGAGCTTAGCCACAATTATGACTATGTCGCTCCATCATAGCCACTTTTTATGTTACTTACAATCTTAAATATTCTAAATACAATGTGTATACTACTAATACGGATAGGTTTGACTGCCCTATTATACTTCACTGCTGTGGGCGGCATGTCTCCTAGCTTAGACTTAGTCTAGGTGGTCTAGGCGGTCTACGCGCGTGGGGCCGCGTGTCGCTTGTTGTTGTTACTTTTAAATTAATTTTTGACATTTTCATCTTTGTGATAAATATATATGTTGCTTGATATAAAATGAATTATTTCGGTATGTTTATCAACATGTTAATTTATTAATGATCCATTAGAAAGGTTAAAATACTTACCTACCTACGTTAAGTAGGTAGTAGCCTACTAGGTACTTATTCCCTATTATGTGCCTACGTGTAGGAACCTACCTTAATAATTGATCAAAGTTCTATTCCTAACTTCTGTAAGTAATACAACCTACTGCTCATGGCTCCTTAATCACACATTCCTATTACTCTTACTTTCTTTGGCCAGAAGTGGTATTCTGGCCAAAGAAAGTATGTAGGTGTCCTGGAGGGCGAAGAATTCGCGCTAACGACGTCGATGCCTATTGTAAGTATTAGAGCAACACCCACAGCAGCGATTGCTCGCGGCATCGATCAAGCGTCACATCACGTGACGTTTGTTGCTATCGGTACTACGAAGGACCATTAGAGTAATTATAATATTATATAAGGAAGTGCGTTAAGTAATAACAAATAATTAGAAAAAAACTATCTTTAGGTAGGTGGTAGAACTATGGTTTACGTATCACAAATGGACCTGCTCAACTAGTAAAATACCACCCTCACATTGTTGTCAAAATAATGCTCTGTGCTTTTTGCTGTTTTAACGCGTGGTGTGTGAGAGCTCTCGAGTTCCACTTTCCTTTTCTCCCCTCTGAACTGTTCCTTTTTTCCCTACTATCGGTAGGAAAAAAAACCCTTCTTAGTTACCTTAAGCCAGGCGCCACTGGAAAAACCTTCTGCGTGTGAACCAGAAACGCCCGGCAACGGACGTAAGAGCGGCCGCGACCTTGGGCTAGACTAGACTAGACTAGACTATAGACTTATTCTCCCAAGTAAGTACGCTACATTACATTTACATAATTTACCTATAATTATTCTTCAAAACAATATTTATTTGAAGGTACATTTACATTTCAATAGCAATTAGCCGAATCCTGTACCACAAAAACCCTGTTTTCGGTTTGTTAGACGTGTCAAAATTTTCTTATCTATTAAATGTGACATTTCAATAATGGTATCCAGTTTCATCATAGCTCGGTACATTTTTGGGTCCACTAAAATCTTCACCAGGTCCCTTGAAATCTTCTGCCTTTTGGACACATGGTTTCTCTAGTCGTGTAACTGTCTGATCAAATAATGAATGTGCAAGGGTGAAAAAATCTGGTAGAGTTTGCAGCTGTTGTAGTATTAGTATGTTTGCAGGTTGGTACATGTAGGAGCCTTGAATACTTGAATCATATGGTTGTTTAATCAGGATTATGGCTGGGTTTTTGAGACCGGTTATTTCAGTTTTCTGGAAAATGGACTGATAAGTACCAAGGTTGTCTTGACTAGATTGTTTTTCTTTCTCAACAGTCTGTGTACTGCTTGTTTGCACATTAGAAGGCTTTTGTTCAAATTTTGTTGTTTTACCAATATGATCGGTATGTTCCTTACTTATAATATCGCAATTACATAGTTGTGGTTTCTCACTGAGGGATGAATCAAATGACCTAGATTCTGAAGACCCAGTGGACTTCCCTCCATTGGGAGATACCTGAGAAAGAGTTCCAGTTGTATACGGAGATATAAATTGAGATTCAGTGGATGCACTTTGGAATGTTCTAAAGAATTTACAGTTTATGAACTAAATGATATTGTGTTGTATTTCAATATGTTTGCAAATTGAGGTTAAGAAATAATATCTTCGTCTGTGGCTTATACCATAACTGATATTAATGTACAGTATATCTGGAGAAACTAAGTATAGAAAAACTTAATGGTGATAGGATACAAGAAGTTTTTTAATGGTTTGGTGGTTAATCACTGTATTGAGAAATGGGTTGTACTTGGTTCTTTTGAAGATGTAGACCTGTGATATAAACTACATCTTTTAATTACTAGACGTGACAATAGACATTTCCAGAGGTTTATAATGTATCACTTACCTCGGTTTGCAATTCACTGGATCCTGTATTTTCTAATTTAGGCTTAGAATCAATAGATGAGAAAGTATCACTTAGAATAGGTTTATCTTGTTCCACCAAAGAATCCCAAGATACTTTGTCCTTTTCTGTCTCTAAATTAGTTCGTAAAATATTCATGGGTTTTTCGTTTAACGATGATGATGTTTCAGTTTGTGTTTTAATTGTTTCCACTTTCTGATCTAGCTGACTTTGCAAAGGTTTTGATTCTGCGTTTTTTGAAGTATCACTAAGTTTCACATCAGTGGTTATTATAACCTGTTCTTTGACCACTGATTTATTGTCAGTGGTTTGTAAGCTTTGTGGAGTAGTCACTTGAATATTAACTTGATCAAAATTAGTTTGTACAATTTCTTTACGTTTCTGTGCTGGTAACTGAGGTAGTGGATCTGTACTGTGTGGTTCCTGGATATCTGAAACTTTTAATGAAATATATTTTAATTTACTTTTAAGTTGAATATGAGTCTACTGGAATTGAAGACTGGAGGCTACTGTCAGTAGTAGAACTTAGATCGTTTTGACAACAATGTGTTTTTGTAGAACATAATTACTACTAGAGCTAGATGAAATTTGATCTCTTTTTTCCAACATCACTGTATTATTATACTATATTATATATTATATAGGTATGTTATATTTACCTCTACTGTCACCTCTAGTTGAAGCAATTGTAGAAGTTAAGGATTGACTGTCATTTAATTTCACCTCCTTGACATTTGTGGTTTCAGAATTTTGATACACTGTATCTTTCTTAATGCTTTGTGAACTGATATCTAACTTTGATTTAGTATTTTCAATCTTATCCTCACCTAAAATGTCATGTTTTTCAAGACTATCAGTCTTATCCTTTAAATCAGTTTTGATATTTTTATTTATAGAAACTGGTGCCTGAGTTTGTACTTCAGGTTCTGGCACATTGGTTGTCTCCAATGTTAAAGAACTTGTGTCTTTCACTGTTGTATCTGAGTTTATTACCTCCTTGATATTAGATACACTGGAAGTTACAATTTCGTCTTTCTTGCCTCCGTAATTCAACTCTTTATTTATTTTCTCAGCGTCGTACAAACCTGTAAATAATGAATTTGCTACTTGAGTCTTAAATGAGACGAGGCGCATGAGCATGAGTACTTTGCCTATTAGGTATATATAATAGAATAACAAAAATTCAAGTTTCAATAGTATCTACAAATGTCCTATGTTTTCAGTTTTATTACTATTAGCTATTAGAGTTGGATGTAATAGATGAACAGAATCATTATTTCCAGAGCTTTGAACTCTTTCGCCCAACGTTATTGTAGTTATTTTATAATTTTATATTATATATTACCTTTACTATCATCACTAGTTGAAACATTTGGTTTTACTATTTTATCCTCCTTAGCATTGATGGTTTCAGTCTTTTGTAATACTATATCTTGCTGTATGCTTTGAGAACTGATATCTAACTTTGATTTAGTATTTTCAATCTTATCCTGACCTAAAATTTCAAGACTGTCAGTCTTATCCTTTAAATCAGTTTCTACATTTTTAGCTACAGAAACTTGAGCCTGGGTTTGTACGTCAGGTTCTGGTATTTTGGTTGATTCCAATGTTAAAGAACTTGTGTCTTTCGTTGTTTTATCTGAGTTTATTACCTCCTTGATAATAATATTAGATACACTGGAAGTTATAATTTCGTCTTTCTTGCCCGCGTAATTCAACTCCTTATTTATTTTCGAAGCGTTCGCACCTGTGAAAAATTCGTTTGCTACTTGAGTTGTAATTCAGATGAGACGATAAAATGAGCATGTGAAGTGTGCACTTTGCCAATTAAATAGAATAGAATTAACTTTATTGTTCACCAATACATGACAAAAACAGGTTAACAACGAAACAGGAAGCAACGAAGATTGCTAACTTCATTTTAAGTTATTTAACCATTTTATTTTATGATAGGCAAAAACGATAGTCTTTTACTGGACTTGACTATTCCCTTTCCAGGAAAAACCAACTGACCAAGACACTAGTAGTATAAAAAAAAATACCATCTTCACCTGCAGCTGCTACTTCTTTTTCTATATTTACTCCAAAATATGCTGGAATTTCATTTATTTTCGGTGAAGGAGTTGTTAAAGTTTCTGCACTGGAGCCTTTAACTTCCTTATCATTGTTTGAGTATGCAATATCGGTTTTAAGACTATCGACAGATACACCTTTTGATTCAACAGCTATATCACTATCTTTGGTAATAATAGTAGTATATTTATTTATTTCAATAGAATCTTCAGACTTCGCTGTAAGAACTTTTTTACTTTCAACTTTTGCTGTTGCAGCTACAGAGCTTACTTCAGTGGTAACTTTAGAACCACGTGCCCCCAAACTTGCTGTATCATCTACAGATCCAATTCCGTAGTGAAGGCTTCCAGAATTGCCACTTAGACCAACAGGTGAACCAGTTCCATAATCAAGTCCTTTACTTCCTCCAAGACCAAAATCTAAACCACCTCCGGGTTTGACTCCGTAGCCAAGCCCTCCAGTGCCTCCATCTAAACCCAGACTCGGACTAGCACCTGAATTAAGTCCATAACCAGGTGATCCTGAACCGCCCCCTAAACCTAAGCCCGTTCCATATCCACCCTTAATACCTCCGAGACCTAACGAAGAACTAGCACTAGGTGATGATCCATAACCAAGTCCAGTACCTAGACCGGCTCCTGGTGCAATTCCATAACCATGTCCTCCTTTGATACCTCCTAGACCTAGTGTACCAGCTCCCGGACCGCCTAGATCTAAATTAGGACTTGCACCAGAGCCACGCAGACCTAAACCATACCCGGAACTAAGTTTGGCATCAGCATCTCCCATACTACCTAACCCAAAAGTGGGTACTTTAGCTGCAGCTCCTCCAAAATTAAATGCTGCATCCCCCACTTTAGAGTCTTTTGATCCATATCCGATTCTTGGTCCACCAAGTCCTGTAGGCTCTATGCCAGATGTTCTAGTACCAGGTGCTACGACGTCTACCACGACTCCTAAGTCATCATTAGCATAGCCTCCTGCGGGAATTGTACTTTTATGACCGAGTCCTCCAAAAGGATTTAGTAAGCCACCGCCACCGTACGAGGCAGGCCGAAGAAAACGTTTTTGAAGTCTGGCCGCTCCACAAACGGCCAGCACAGTAGTCAATATAACCTGTTGATAAAAAAAGGCACAATTAATAAACAAATTGCTCAAAGCAACACTAGAGTTTTCAAAAATTCATCAGTCTATACAGTTAATTTTAAAACAAATACCTAATAAAGCAATGGTAAGTATGATGTTCAAACTTTTTTTTTAATTAATAGCATTATTTTCGCTAAAAATAGAAGACTTTAAAACGCCGACGTTTTAATGTCTTCTATTTTTAGCAACCTACTTTACGATACTTACCATTGCTTTGTCATGGACTTTCGCCAGGTAACGCCTGATTCTATCCAATATTTTAAATACCTAATAATTATTTTTAAGTGCAAGTTCTGTCTGTAATTACTATTCCCTATTCTGTGGTATGAGTAAGTATCATGTATACTTATATAAGAAGGTTGAACAGGAGTCTCACCAAGATCGTACGACTCCAAGCCAACCTCAACTGAAATTATATCTAGAAACAGACCAACACAAATCACGTGTTTTAATCACGTTCTTTTTGTCTTTGGATTAAGATATTGCCGTGTTCGGGGAGTATATTTGCCAGAGCCTCGTTCGTTTGTTGTGTGTGCCCTGCTTAGTTCTCTGTATTAATTAGGTCCATGGTAGGGATGTAGAGAGTATATAAATATCTATTTCTTTCTTTACGTCTAGGTATTTAACTTTTAGTTTCACGTAAATGTTTTCGTTCTTGACTCCACTGAGTACAACTGTGTTCTAGACTGGTTCTATTTAGTTTTTGTAGATATAGGAGAGCAGATGTTACTGCAGTTAGTATTGAGAGTTTGAGATGTGTTTGATATTTTCTACTAGATAAACAGATTTAAATTACATGATGAATAAACACATTTATGTTACTATACTAGCTGATATATAGTTTCTTAGTCCCAGTTCCCGTGGGAATGAATACATTACCGCCATAGCCTATGTTACTCTGGGATAATTTAGCTACATATCAGTGAAAGATTTTTCAAAATCGGATCAGTAGTTACGGAATTTATTTGTTTCAAACAAACAATTTGTAGTTTAGATTCCACTGATTAAGACTTAGAAAAATGGTTTTACTAAATTAGGTGGGTTTGACGCATTTGGTGCACATCTCAACTTGTACACCATGCTCAAATGGTGAACTTAGCAACTGGTGCACTTCTCATATGGCACACTTCGCAATTGGTGCACTTCTCAATCGGTGCACTTTGCAAAAGGAGCACTTTTTAAGATGATTTGGAAAAATTGTCTAAAAATGAAAGAATCTTTGGTTTTGCGTAGGTAATTTTCTAATGTTGTATTCTTTTTCACTGTTTTAAAAATCCTCAAAATTGTCGTACTATCTACAACTAGATTTAAATTGAAAATATCAAAGGGAGATAGTAGGACTCGTTTAAACGGATTAAAATAAGTAATTAAGTAGGTTGATTACGGACACATTAAAATTACTTAATTAAGTAGTAGGTACCTACTAGTACAATATTTAAAAATGTAATACAGTAAAATTTAAAACCAGTTGGGCGAATTAATTTTATATTAAGAAAATAAAAATAGTTTGTTAATATGCATCATCCTTTATTAATTAGGTAGTCATTATTATTAGCATTTAACCAATAAAGACGGTGCCTTTAGCCTTTAAAAACTTTATTTTTCACTGCTGAAGCAACAACACACACTCATATCACGCCTATATCCCCGAAGGGGTAGGCAGAGGTGCATTACACACCCACAATTTGCCAGTATTTTAGTCCCACGTAATAGGTGGCAAGCAAGCCTATTGCCAGCTCCGGGCACATTTATAATGGGTTATGTCCAAAATGGCCGCATGAATTTAATAAAAAGTAGCAGCTATATTGTAATTTTGGAAAAATTATTAATCCAGTTGCCTTGCGATGAAATGTTGATTAAATGCCACAAAATATTACGTGCCAGCCGCTATGGCACAGCCAATTAAAGTCCTGGGCATCTCGGACTATGAAGCAACAAACGTAGATATATGCTATTTGTAAGTTTATTTTTTACTATATTGGTAGATATCCCCGAAAGGGTAAACATACAGCGGTTAATTATATTGAGAAAATATTTTTGTGGTCCCACTCCTGTTACCATTATAGGTTTTTATTTTCTTAATTAATATTTGGCGTCGTAATTAATTTTCGTGTAATATATCGGGCGTCTCTGGTACGCACGCAGAAGGTATTTCCAGTGGTAAGACGGTTATTCCAGTGGATGAGATACACAGTGTAATCAGTAAACATAGTACCTACCTAAAAGTAATCCGAACGTAAATTATTCTAACAGCCAAGACTGCTGTTACATAGTTAATTAGCTAAACCCACAATCTTAGCAATCCAAGCATTACCTAATCTATATCTTCTATATACTTATAATTAATCTGTAGAAGTGAAAATTCTGTACATTGAAAATATAAAAAAAAAATGCCAGGGTTACTAGACCGACACCGAACCCAAAAATGTGATTAAAAATTTTTTGTCTGTCTGTCTGTCTGTTTGTTCAGGCATCACGCAATAACTACCGGTTCGATTACGATGAAACTTGATATAATTATTCTTTAATATCCTGGGCACCTACTGGCTTACTTTTTTACCTCGGAAAAGTATATACAATAAAAAACAAACTTAATTTTGCGATTCGATCCCTAGACCCGATTACTGTACCAACCGTAAATAATAAGTTTGTCGTAGGTTACGTCACCTGCAGTGGAGTTCACTAAGGGCCGCTGCACACGGCTAAGATACTATAATATTTTATTTTAAGATACAATATCGTTCAACAGCTATACATAATAAATCAGTAACTGGTGATCAAGAAAGCTATAACACGCAGGCGGAGCTGCAGGCACAGCTAGTTTACAATAAATATAGCTTTTACGTCAAAATATACCTAACAATTATCATCCGTTGCCGGGCGACCCAGGTACACACTCGGAAGAATTCCCTGTGGCCCGACAAAGTGTCAAAGTGCTAACAAAGTGATAAAATTCTGTAATTAAGTATTTTTTAGGGTTCTACAAGACAACTCTCGGAACCAATATTAGTTTTGTCATGTCCGTCCTCCGTTTTTCTTCTAAACAATTAGCGTTAACTAACTTATAAAATTGATAATGTGTTTTCACTCAGCCGACAAAGTGATAGGTAGGCAAGTACTTAACTAAAATAAAATTATAAAAAATATTCTTTTTGGGGTAGGTACCTGCCCTACACCTACAGTGGGGAAGTTTTATCGGGTATTACAAGATTAGTCTTTTAAAATCATTAAGAGGTTGCTGGTGGAAGACATTATCCCTTTGCAAGATATTCAACTTTAAAGTGCATTAAGTATTTTGTTAAAACAGGGCATCGAGCCCGCATGTTAAATTAAAAAAAAATAAAAAAATAAAAAAAATAAAAAAAAATATCATAGTTGCGTGGGCAACTATGATATTTTTTTTAGAATTAAGTATCATAATTTAATACACACACACACATCACAGTCGTTAGATAACAAATTAATTGAACACTTATCTAATAAACTTGCATGAGTTTTCATGTCATTTTATTTGCAAACCATACACATTTCACTCACAAAAACTAATTATAGAATATTACCAATTTCATTATCCTTATAAATATCCCTATGGGGGACGCGCGTACTCAGAGCTATCACTAACTAGTACCAAAGTTATGGTGACATTTACTATTTATAACCTCTTGAAAAGTCTTCTAAAAACGTGCTTACATTATATCTAAACAACTTTATTTTACGTCTACCTAATCCAGTACAACAACAAACTAGTGACATTTAGCCTCCTAAGATTTAACTTTATAATTATTTGTCATTTCTAATTTAAAGTGTATACGAAATTTTGTACGTCCTAAGTTCATTACCGTGCAAAATAAATTTTAAAATTTACCTATTAATTTTTTCGAACAAAGTGATAAGTACATAAGTGAATGTTTCATTAGGTATATATACCATACCTACCTATGTATTCGTGGTTTTGAGATAAAGTACCTAACTTGGTACTTCAAACAAATCAGAGACATTTAGAAAAAGGGCCGGAAGATTTATAAGTATATAGATAGGTATTAAGCACCAAGACAACAGGCTCCACATACCTTCTGCGCTACCGGACACGCCCGGCAACGGACGTGAGAGTGGCCTTAAATTAAAAGAAAAAAAACCGAGACAACAAGCTTACCTACGTATGTGGGAAGTATAATTATAAAGATAGCTTCATTATTAAGTTGTTAGTTTCTGTCCTCTCCTGAATCATGAATCATCGCGGAACCTTACTGCACCTCAACCTCAGAGGATTGAGAACGAAATTCTTCTCTAATCTGTACCTCTATAACTTCAAGTTCTCTCCTCTACCCAATGCCAAGGTCAATACTAGAGATTCGTAGCCCATTTTGATATAATAATATAATGATTGTGGCGAAATTTTTGATTAGGTATTTATTTTAGCCATTTGATAATGGTAAGGATTTTGTTGATCCACTGAATACAATTTTTTTTATAGATCAGCGTTTACGTTACGTTTAAGTTCGTCAAAGAATTAAGTTTTAATGATTGAGTGGTTTATTTTCTTTTAATTATTTTAGTAACTTAGTTAATTAAAATACCTAATAATTTTATAGAGTAAACTTGTAAAACGTGTTAGAAAACAAGTTGAAAACTCTTCCTGGTTTGATTTGTATGATGAAGTCGTTCAAGGACAACAATTTTAATTTTTGGCCTTAAACTACACACTCAATCTTGTAACAATTGTACCTATGTAATTATAAAGTTTGAGGACATTTTATTAACAATAAGAATTACAATAAACATAGGTAATATTATAATATAATATAATATTATAATAAACATATATGTATGTACCTACTTACTAAAAATATTTACATTACAAAATATCGTAAAAAATCGACCCGTCATTATTAATTTTATTTTGAGTGTTTCGGTGGAGTGATCGGTAGTGCATCCGCTTTCGCCGCCGGAGTTTCATTCAGGTTCGATCCCCGGGTCGAATCAAGTACCTATTTGTGTGATCCACAAATCTTAGAAGTTTGGGTGTTTTCCCTATTTTTTATCATAAGTTGTCTAATATCCCATAGCATCAGCTTATACTTACCTACATTATCTACGTTAGAATGTGCAAAATATTACGTTAGAATGTGCAAAATATTTACATATTTATTTATTTAAACTTCATGCCTCGTGAGTCAGCAGATGCATTAAGTGCAGATGGATCACGTGAGCTCTTAAGGAAGATTTTGATTGAGTCCCCTTTACTTTTCACAGTAGAAACACATAGGTAGCCAAGTAAAAATTAAAATAAATAAAAATATTCAATTAGTTTACAAGATAGGTAACACGTTTGAAAGTTAGTCAGTAATCAAGAAATTAACTTAAAATTTTCCTAAATTTACGTAGGTACATACCTACATCCCATTTGGATAGGCAGAGATTATGGAATTCCACTTAGTGCGATGTAGTTAGTACTTGTAAATTTAATCTTATAGAAAACAATTTTTAGATGAAACTCTATTCTTGGGTTAAATATCGTCATTGCGCCTTCGTGACTTTGGTAGGTAGCTACCTAATTATTATATTTTACCTACTATATAATTCATATTTTACCTACCTATGTACTTACTTTGGCAAATATAAAACTGGGTAACAGAACCGGAATACCTGTTCCTACCTATTAGGTACCTACCTTTATAGACGTTATTTGTAATTCTTGGGGCTTTGAAAACAAAAACAGGTCAAGTACGTGTCAGGCTCGCGCACAAAGGATTCCGTACCAAAGTGACTAATAACGTTTGCTATATGGATCCCCCCCCCCCCCCCCTCCCCCTTTTATTCCTATCCTTTCCGCTCCAACGTCCATTGCCGGGCGTCTCTGGTAATTCCAACAAGAGGTATTTCCAGGGTCGCTCGTGGCGCCCGGTGGCAATAATTATTCTGTATTTTAGTATTTTTTGTTATAGAGGCAACAGAAATACATCATCTGTGAAAATTTCAACTTTCTTACTATCACAGTTTATGAGATATAGCCCAAGACAGACGTACGGACGGACAGCGAAGCCTCAGTAATAGGGTTCCCGTTTTACCCTTTGGGTACAGTACGGAACCCTAAAAAGACGTTACCTACCTACGTAACTTTAGTTGTTTCCGCACGCAACGGAAACTGTCAAACTGTATTAAAATTTATAACTCGTTTTGGCTACGTTTGAATATGGTTTAAATAAATGTAACCTACCTACTGTTAGCATCATTGAATATTCTCAGGTGTAATGACAACACTACCTGTGTGTCACATCCCTTAAGATTCTCGATGATTCGGATTATGTGTCACCTAATTAATACAGTTTTGATACTACTTCAGTGTTTTATTTAAATAATTGAGTGATGGCAAACATGTTTACCTGCATACCTAAACCTTTGCTCTTATTAATCGTAGCCTAAAGGGTCACCTAGGTCTTTTATTTATTAGATATTTTATATCAATTCTAAACTGCTTATTTAAGTACCTACCTAGCTCTTAAGCTGGTCCTAACACTGGTCCTTCACATACGAAGTATGCCACGCGACGTGGGAGACAGCGACACACTGGTCCTAGGTCTTACGACGTCTGACGTTTACGTTATCTACGCGCTATGACACTTTAAACGAAGGTGGCAGTGTAGTACGCGTGGGATAGCATGGGAACACGCGAGTCTGGCGCGGTGACACGCAAGACAGTGCGGTGAAGCTACGCGACGAACAGTTCAGTTTTCGTGCCGAGCACTCCACTACGCTGCAAATCACGAGAGTGACGCACCACCTCGCTGCAACTCGCAACAAGCGTGAGTGCGCAGTCATGGTGCTGCTCGACATGGAGATTGCGTTCGATCGTGTCTGGCACATCAGCCTACTGTACAAGCTGTCCACGTCCACTATTCCACGTCGAATAGTTAGGACTGTGGCCACCTTCCTGCAGGACAGGCGCTTTCAAGTGGCAGTTGAAGACGTCCTGTCTACGGAGCGACCAATCCGTGCCAGTGTGCCCCAGGGGAGCTGCCTATCGCTCGTATGCTACAGCAGGTATACGGGCGATATACCAGTTCCTGGCGGTGCCATGCTGGCGCTGTACGCCGACGACGCCGCATACATCACGACATCGCTCAACGGCGCCCATGCGGCGTCGAAGATGCAGCTAACACTGGATGCACTCCCCACCTGAAGGACTGGAGACTGAAGGTCAACGTGGCGAAGACTCAGGCGATCCACGTGGAAAGCGGGGCGCAGCAGCCCCCGTTGAAGCTGTTGGGACAACCGTCGAGTGGTCCGCTACGGTGAAGTACCTTGGCGTGACCATCGACTGGAACCGCACCATGCAGCCCCACGTGAAGAATGTGGTCGCGCAGGCGCGCACCACGCGAAGCCTCCTGCACTCTTTTCTGGCGTCACACATTCCCACCCGCGCAAAGCTCGGGGTGTATAAGCTATACGTCCGCGTCGATGACCACATTCGTCGTCTGAGCACCTCAATGTTTGAACGGGCCGATAGAGCGCAAACCCGCAGCCTGCGGGATATTGCGCCATACTATCGGCGACCGCCGGACAAGAAGGGCCTGCCACGTGACCTCGTCTCCAGGGGCACCCCCCCGACTTGACACCGCTCCTCGCCGCTGGCCGACGAGCGCTCGCCACCCGGTGAGCTTGCCCTCCGCTGAGCGGCGGGTTGTAGCCTACACCGTTATAGACATGTCGTCGCCGGCCGCTGGTCGCTCACGGGACCTCCCTGAACAGGGTCTCCTCCTGTGGGCTTGACCGCGTCGCCTCGACACCTCACCGGATATGACAAACCACTGGACTCGACGAGTCAAACCCAGCGACCCGCCTGTCATTGCAGGCGGCGACCGAGACCACCGAGATGGGCTTACGCCCAGAACCGTTAGGGGTCCGCGTGGAAGACTTCGGATGAGTGCGGTGAATGACCAGTGTGTTTGTTACCATACAAATTGCATAGGCCAGATCCGGTTCAGATGACATAATGTGTGTTATATTATGTCGCATGTGAAGGACGAGTTTGCCCGTCCCTTTAGTCTTAGTTGTTAAACAAGGTCAACTTTCCTTTCTGTTAAAAATCTTATAGTGAATCATGAATAATAAGGCAGGTAAATGCCTCTGTTTACACATCATTGAATGCCATATGATTACCTTGAGATCCTGAATAACAGTGAACATGGACAAGCGCCGTAGAAGATCGAACTTTACCCATATATCGTCACTTGTATGGCAAACTTGCGAATCTGCGATTTTGGCGAAATCTTGTTTTTGGGGGGGTTTAAAGTTCCCATTTTTAGGTTTTTCGCTAATATCTTCAAAACGGTGAGTCGTAGAGAAATAGTATCTTCTGTGCAATGAAAGCTAATAAAATTACCTACATTTTTTCTATTTCAGTTTTGTCGAAATCCCACTACTACTACTACTCTACTTATTTTAGAGATACACGTTTCGGAAAAGTAAAAATTTTCGAAAAAAACATTTTTATTGATCATCAGCTCTTGCCTGCTATTAATTGGTTCGCGTTTTTTTCGGAATAAAAAGTAGCCTATATGTTTATCCAGGTTCTAATCTATCTACTTACATCTGTTTGGAACGGTACCCGGTAACGCAGGGGAGCAGCCAAAACGATTATTTTCTTCATAAACGTTGTTAGTTACGCTTAGGTTATCCGCAATGAGTGTTAATAAGTGTCCTGTGTGTGAAAAGGATGTATTTAAAGGCAGCGGCGGCCTTACCCATTGCGAGGCTTTGGGCGGCAGGTCTTTGCGAGGCACCTTTTTTTTACCGCGGCCCAATGCCTCGGCCGCCCCTACGTCTATTGCTGGGCGCCCCAGGTACGCACTCGGAAGTATTCACTGTGGCGCCGACGGACTTTGGCCAACTATGTGGCCTCTGTCTGGGGTTGGGTGGGGTTTTATCCCGCATCATTGGGATCGGGTTTTATTCAGCCTCGGTGAGTAAATGTGCGTTCTGCGGGGTTTCAGCACTGCAGCTGATCTTAGATGAGTCTGCGGCGCCCTGGCCACTGACTTCGGAACTTAGCAGGGAGGGTATGCTCCCTCTCCCTCTCGGCCACCAACTTCACGAGCATTGGACACGGCCACGTTTCACCTATTCCCGCTGGAGACCATGGCTCAAAGCATGGTTTCCACTGAGAGGGTATTCACGCCTAGAAACATGCATAGAAATCGTGTGGAGTGTGGTGCCTTCGCCGGACCCCTCACAGTGTTGACACTCGAGCGTGACCTCACGATGGATCCGGTCACCGTGCCGCCTGTGCAGCCACTCGTCCATGATCGATCCTACCGATGCGATGGTGGTGGTTCCCCACCGTAGTTAATAAAGTCCTTCCATGTCTCCATGAGATCCTGGCGAAGTTGGGAGCGCTGAGCCTCGATTTCTCGAGACGCAGGCTTGTGGTACCGCTTTAGAACCCCTTTGAGCCATTGAAACAATGAAGCAAAGGCTCTTACTTCCAGGTCCCATCGAGTGGTTCCGGCTAAGAGACATGCAGCATTTAAGGAGATCGTGCGTTACCCTCTTAATATCTTGCCAGACCGCTGAAGACTTGTAACAGTCTGTTTAAAACAGCCAAGTTGTTGGCCGTTAATCTGGCCGCCGATACGGGAGCGTATAAGGCCATAATCCGACTCCATACCCCGTACCACGGGACATACTACGAGGCCCTTTCTCTTTCTTGAAAATTAAGAGATGCGAAAATAGGTGGTTTGGTTGTTGTACGGTACACGGCTGTACCTACTGTAAGACTTTGAACTCATTGCAAGCAAAATAATTCCAATAAGTTTAATTAGGTATGTGTACCTATGTTTTGAATAAATGAAATCTATACATATAATAAAATTGTAACTGTTCGCTGTCTGTACAAGGAAGATATATATGAGAAACTAGCTGTTGCCTGCAGCTCCGCCTGCGTGTTATAGTTTTCTTGATCACCAGTTACTGATTTATTATGTATAGCTGTTGCCCGCAGCTCCGCCTGCGTGGTACTTTAGATCGACATAACTTTTTTATTTATGAACCGATTGAAATAAAACAAACCTTATATGTTAAGTTGAATAAACCACAAAGCATTACTAAAAACCGCATTCAAATCGGTTAAGCCGTTTCTGAGATTAGCGTGTTCAAACATTCAGACAAACAGACACACAGACAAAAATTCTAAAAACCATTGTTTTGGGTACTATTGCGTTCATAAAGCCCCTCTACAACTGTTTCTCTATTATATCTTCGATATACAGACATCGACCACTTACAATTTTATTATATGTAAGTATTGATTATTATTATGTATTGATCGGTGTTTGGACACAGCCAGCGTCTGTATCAGTACATACATTGGGATACCTAATAGTGTGTACTAATAGTAATTATATTTAACAATCACTGTAATTTGCTGTCCCTTTTATAATTTTTTCCAAAGGATTTTTATTTTGTCTGAATGTTTGAACTCGCTAGGCTCAGAAACGGCTTAACTGATTTGAATGTGTTGTTCACTGGTTTCTTGCGATTGCCCTGTTCGCCCGTCCTAAGGCCGCCACTGAGGGAGTAAAGACGTATCTGAGTTGAAACAAAAAGGAATACTAGGTCTTATTAAAGCTAGTCAAGAACGAAAAGATGACAAACACCAAATTTTCCGTGACTTGACATCCCTTTTGATTCACACTAATTGTCGTAAAAATTACACCCGAGCCCAAACAATAAAAAAAGATATATGGGATGCATCCACATCTCAGGGAGAGGCAAGGTCGTCCCAACTCAGATCTTCAGCTCCCCAGTTCGACTTTAAGACTAATTGTTTATTTGTGGACAGTATGTAAAGGCAGAAACCAAAACGCCTTTGAGTAAAAGGAGAATGGTACATGCAATTGAAACTCTGACTTTTCAATATCGTATTAGGGAGGCTTGTTCCATGAGGTCGGATTCATGGGGTGACGCAGTTCTTAGTCGCTTGTCCTGCATTAACGACCTTGTTGCTGAGAGAGCAATATATCACAAAGACTGCTACCTCACTTTTGTGAAGCCTCCTAGTTTCACAAGTCCGAAAGCTGATATCCCCAGAGAGAGTCATGTCACATGTCAGACAGGCTAAATCCATTCACATCAAAAGGAAAATAATTGAGGCTCCTAACAAAATAAAAGAAACATGGAAAGTTCGGAAACAAAGAGTCAGGTAAATGTAAAGTGAGGGATACTGTTACTAAAATTAAATTAGAAATCAAAATCAAAATCAAAATATCTTTATTCATGTAGGTCACAAAGTAACACTTATGAACGTCAAAAAAAAAAAAGAAAATGCTTCTACATTTACATTTACCGCCAGATTCGCAAGACAATAGGTAGAGCCTGTGAGGAAAGAACCTGGCAAGAAAAACTCACGGCCACTCTTTTTATTCGTCAGTAAATACAATGATTCTGTTACAACAATAAAAAGAGGGCAAGGGCAGTACGTGACCATGTGTGGACCAAGTGAACTTAAAAATTATGAATCTCTGTTATTCACAAAAAAAAGTTAAATACTAGTTAAAGGTGCCACATAATCTCAAAGTACCCATACCTTACAATATCATAATAATAATAATTTAACAATAATAAGTGAGTTTCAGCAACAAAACAACATTTCAAACAGAAGTAGCCCCTATGTAGCTCGAGTGATGAGCAAGCAACTCATTGTCATTTCTCTGTATCGTTTAGATAATCTTTAATAGTATAATATGCCTTTTTTAGGAGGTGTGTCTTAACAGCCACTTTGAATTTATTCAAAGGAAGGTTCATAATGTTTAGAGGAATTTTGTTATAAAAACGCACACCAAATCCTGCAAAGGAGTCATGAACCTTCTGTAAACGATAATACGTCCCAACCAATTTATGCTTATTTCTAGTATTTATTGCATGTATGTCACTGTTCACACTGTATAAATGTATATTCTGTTTAACGAACATAATATTCGCATATATATATTGTGATGCAACTATTAAAATGCCTATTTCTTTAAATCTTTCTCTAAGAGAAACTCGTGCATTCAGTTTATAAATCGCACGTATAGCTCGCTTTTGGAGTATAAAAATGATCTCTATATCAGCTGCCTTGCCCCACAGTAAAATTCCATACGACATGATACTGTGAAAATAGCTAAAATAAACCAGCCTGGCAGTTTCTACATCCGTGAGCTGTCTGACTTTACTAATAGCAAAAGCCGCAGAGCTAAGTTTCCCTGCAAGACCCGATATTTGGGCGTTCCACTGTAATTTACTGTCTAGAGTAATACCCAAAAATACGGTTGATTCTACAAGATTAAGGGTATCACCGTTCAAAATAATATTAGTACCGTAGTTCTGAACATTAGGCATACTAAATCTAACACACTTCGTCTTTTTTGCGTTCAGAAGTAAATTGTTGGTTGTAAACCAATCCAGAACTAGTGCAAGTGAACTATTTACTTCGTCAAAATTCCTCAGCTTGCGATCAACTTTAAAAATAAGTGATGTATCATCGGCGAATAGAACAATGTCGCACAAATTCTGTACATAGAACGGTAGATCATTAATGTAAACTAAAAATAGAAACGGACCTAGAATTGATCCTTGTGGCACGCCCATAGCTACAGAAGCCCCTAAAGACCGACTACCATTGATACCAACATGTTTTATTCTATCACTGAGGTATGAGGCAACTAGGTCCAGTGCCGAATCTCTGATACCATAATAATTGAGTTTCCGTAATAGGGTATTATGTTCAACGCAATCAAAAGCTTTGGAGAGATCGCAAAATATACCAATGGCATCTTGCTTATTCTCCCAGGCATTGAAAATATGCTTCTGAAGTGTTACCCCTGCGTGAATGGTAGAACGATCTCTTCTGAATCCATACTGCTCATTATGTAGTAGCATATTTGAATTAAAATGTGATTGTAATTGCTGCAATATAATTTTTTTTTAAATTTTACTAATGGCAGGTAGTATTGAAATTGGTCTAAAATTACCAGGTTCGCTTTTTGATCCAGTTTTAAATAAAGGTATCACTTTACTGTATTTCATGAGATCAGGAAATACTCCACTATTGACACATTTATTCAATATTGCAGCTAGATGTGGAGATATATTCACAATAATGGACTGAAGCAATTTTACAGAAATACCCCACAAGTCAGCTGTCTTTTTTGAGTTAAGCGACTTGAATACTTTTATAATATCATTGGGGTTTACATATTCAAAGCTAAATGAGACATGATACTGATTCACGCCGCTTTCCAGCATACGTTGAGCTTTAACTGAGCAAGAATTCAAGGAGCTAGTTATATTCGCGGGTATGTCTATAAAAAAATTATTAAAGGTTTGTGCTACATCTGGTTCTTTCTTAATGACTTTTTTATCAATAATTAATTCAAAGTCATTGTCACGGGGCTTTAGGCGACCGGTTTCAGCATTAATTATATTCCAAGTCGTTTTGACTTTATTGTTGGACAGTTTAATCTTATTACTCAAATATAATGACTTGGCAGCAACACACGCTTTTCTGAAAATTTTGGAATAATCTTTAACATAACTGAATAAAATCAGGATTAAAATTATATTGCTTCATACCATATAATTCATACAACTCAGCTCTACTTTTGTAGATGCCAGTGGTTGCCCAGTCACAGAACTGGAGGTTTTCATTTTTATAAAAAGTTCTTGACTTAAATATATTGTCGAACTCAGATTTAATTGTATTAAACAAGGACTCATATAAGTTATTTGGATCAACCTGGTTAAAGTCAATACTAGCAACTTTTGCAGAAACGCTTTCATTAAATCGTTCTAGGCGATATGTACTCATTGGCCCACATGAATTTTTTTTTCCTTTAGCCGTGATATTGATGGGAAATACGACCTTCTGCCCCAGATGGTCAGATTTGAAGTTACTTAATACCTCCTTTGTCAGGAGTTCACAGTTGCAAAATATATTATCTAGACATGTTGCAGAATGTGATGTGATTCTAGTTGGCTCTGAAAATAAGTGTTGTAAGCCGAAGGAACTGAATAAATTGATAAATTTAATGCATTTAGGTGACTGCACAAGTACATCAACATTAAAATCACCACACACCACGACATGCTTTTTATTAAGACACAATTGTTTCAATACATTTTCCATTACTATCTCAAATGAATCGTAGTCACAATCCGGTGGGCTATAGACACAGAGGACAATGAGTCGCTCAAGCTCAACACAGGACAATTCCACAGTGCGCTCTATAGAAAAAGCAACAATATCTTTACGTTCTTTACATTTTATATTATTAGACACGAATATTAGGGAGCCATCACGAATAGCCTTCTTTCTTGCGAACGCACTAATAAGTGAGTAAAATTCACTGTTGAATAATAATTCGTGGTCTTTTAACCAATGCTCTGTTATACAAAAAATATGAACATTTTGGTCCCTAATGTAAAGGTCAATTTCTAAAAGTTTATCAAATAAGCCTTGAATATTTTGGTGTGCTATGCTTAAACTACTAGACATAATGTTATGCTCAACAGAATTACGTTCACCCCCATACATACTACTACTAGGGGTCGGCTCAATTTCCTCAAAGGCCACAGGTCCCTTACCTTCGGGCATATATTTAAAATAAAGATTGCTAGATTTATAAAAAAACAAAAATATAACCTCTCCGAAAGATATTGTAAATGCATTTGAAGATTATTTTACCAACATTCCATTTAAAGTCACTTCTTCTGTTAATTCATGTGTCCTCGGTGCGGTGGCCCTTCTCGAAAGTAAAATTGGTTCTTCATCTAAATTTAACTTCAAACATATCGACCCCAGTTACATCTTGAAAGCATTTAAAAATCTCAAAATTAAAAAGTCGAAAGATCACTGGGGCATATCAGTTAGCTTAATTAGTAATATAATTGATATTATTGCACCTGACTTGGCACAAATTTTTAATGAATGTGTAGATGAAGGCATATTCCCTAACCTAATGAAAAATAGTAGACTAATACCATTATTTAAGAAGGGATCCAAGTTAGAACTTGGTAACTACCGCCCCATTTCTATTTTGCCAGCTCTGAGTAAGGTGTTTCTTTTGATATTAATTTGATTTAAAAATATACAGTCTAATTTCATCTGGTTATCCGATAGGTGAAGGTCGATTTTCTCCTACTATGTTAGACCTACTAGCTTTTAGTAGAAGCTGTAAGACAGTCATTATTGTAATTTGCTTGAATAGGTAAATACCTACTTACCGTAACGTAACCTACTTGCCCCTACCTACCTAAGGTAGTAGGTACGTACCTCTTATCTTCTCTAAATATTATCTCTATATTATCTTCTTGGAATTTTTATATAATATTTTTTGTTTTATTAGGTACTTGTAGGAGAAATTATAAAAGTAGAAAATTATAACCGCGCTCAATCCTCAAGTCCAGCGGGTCAAATGAGTAGGTACACCTAACAAAACAGATCGGCAATTTTATCTGATAGTTCATTAGGTACATAGGTACATAATATTATGCAGCATTATTAAAGTGACAACACTATTTCCAAAGTAGGTACTCTGATATCTCTTGGAGAGCAAAAATATCTGACGTTTAATAATTCTACGTTTCTGTTATGTTAGCAATTTAAATTAGTTTGCCCCCCATCTCTTTCCAAATTCTAATACCATTATTTAAGAAGGGATCCAAGTTAGAACTTGGTAACTACCGCCCCATTTCTATTTTGCCAGCTCTGAGTAAGGTGTTTCTTTTGATATTAATTTGATTTAAAAATATACAGTCTAATTTCATCTGGTTATCCGATAGGTGAAGGTCGATTTTCTCCTACTATGTTAGACCTACTAGCTTTTATTAGAAGCTGTAAGACAGTCATTATTGTAATTTGCTTGAATAGGTAAATACCTACTTACCGTAAGGTAACCTACTTGCCCCTACCTACCTAAGGTAGTAGGTACGTACCTCTTATCTTCTCTAAATATTATCTCTATATTATCTTCTTGGAATTTTTATATAATATTTTTTGTTTTATTAGGTACTTGTAGGAGAAATTATAAAAGTAGAAAATTATAACCGCGCTCAATCCTCAAGTCCAGCGGGTCAAATGAGTAGGTACACCTAACAAAACAGATCGGCAATTTTATCTGATAGTTCATTAGGTACATAGGTACATAATATTATGCAGCATTATTAAAGTGACAACACTATTTCCAAAGTAGGTACTCTGATATCTCTTGGAGACCAAAAATATCTGACGTTTAATAATTCTACGTTTCTGTTATGTTAGCAATTTAAATTAGTTTGCCCCCCATCTCTTTCATAAATTGCATTTAACTCATTCATATCGTGCATGACGTCAGTGACATGTCATTTGTATTGAATAAAATTTTGAAACTTGGAAATTATAAATAATACTAGCGGACCCGACGGACGTTGTCCTGCAAAAAAAAGAAGCAAATGGTGAATCTAAACCATTCTAGAATCCCTTTGAACACACACAAAAAAATTCATCAACATCGGTCCAGCCGTTTAAGAGGAGTTCAGGACATACCACACGAATTATATAAATAAAGATAATATGTTAATATGTAAAAATATAGATTGAACCAATTCAAAATTTTTCCACACCTTCATATTACCTTAAGCATTGTAAAAGATAGCTGATTATTTTCAGTCAACAGTTTAAGCCAATAGAATCCAAAAATAATACATAAATATGTTAGGACAATCCACACAACGCCATCTAGTCTCAAACTAAGCAGACTTACAGAATACATACATATTATACATAGGAAACATCCAGACTTCGGTACAAACGTATGTGTCATCACACAAAGTTTGTCCCGACCGGGAATCGAACCCGAGACTCCGGCGTCGAAAGCGGATACACTACCGACCACGCCACTGAAGCAGTCAAACATGTACCTAGGTCTTATCTAATATGCAATGATATTTTATTATAGAAACAATGATGTTGATTTAAAGGTTGAAAGCCAAGCCATAAAAAGAAATTAAAAAAAAAACATGACAATGACAATGAAAAAAATTGTTTGACAAGTTGGACAAGTACCTATAATTTTGTTTGAATTTCCTAGCAACCAAATAATACTTTTATTGATCAAGCAGGTAAAGAATTTAACGTGTAATCTGGTCTATAAGCTGCACTGAGTTATGGAAAAAGCTTTTGAAATACAGAGACAAGTCCGCGACAATGCTAAATCGATTCAATCGTACATGACAGATTTGCAGAATTGGGAAGTCGAAATGAAAAGAAAAGAGGCTGCTTTGAACGGTGTTTGCGAACAGGTTTAGACCTATTTACCGTACTTTGTGTCCTTTAAGTAAAATTCTATGTTATAACTAAATCTCTTTATCGTAAATACCTACTTATTGTATTTTGTAACAGTACTTTTCATTGTAGAAGATTGTCATGTATTTCGTTAAGCTAGCTTTATATTTTGCTTATGTTACCACAAAGATGTTGGTAGTATATTATTCGTAAACTTGAAGTACATAATTTTGTTTGTTTTCACAATAGGACTTGCCTCCAGTTCGTAGCAAAGTCAAGAAAGAACGTCCTGTCAGGGAGGTGAAGAAAATACAAGATAAAAGGATAAAAAGTAATGATTATTCAGCATGGGAGAAGTATGATGTTGTAAGTACATAGCTGAATAAATTATATCTTTTTTAAAGTGATCTTTTTTTATCTTGAGGAAGTCTTAATGCACATGTCTATACCATTATAACCTAGCACAATATTTATAAAACAATAAAGTATTAGTGTATATTTTTTTTCAAGCAATGAAGTTTGCTCACTTTATCAAATAACTTCATATGAAGAAGGAAAAGAATCAGTCGTTTCAAGTTCAGTTCATTTTAAGTCTGGATTTTAAGACTATCGTTTTTGCATGACATGTGTATTTAATAAAGTTTTTATACAGAAGTGTACACAGACGGTGCATATAAGTATGTCAAATTAGACACATCCACACACCAACTCATTTGTCTCATGTTTTGAGAGAAAGTAACTAGAAAGTAGATTTATTAATTTTATGCAACCAGGTATAACTTTCAGATTAAGTTAATAATTGAGGGTAGTCATAAAATATGCATACAACAAATTATATTTGTTGTCATTTAATGCTTTTCTTTTGAAGTGAAACTAACGAATGAAAATTGAACAAGAGATATACGTTTGTGAAGATAAAACGACAGAGAGATATTATGTTTTGTGTACATTTATAATTATTTAAGGCATTTGGCGGACATTCCCTCAGCTTAAGTTGAACTTAGCAGTAATTATGGTACACATAAGAAAACTATAACCACTTTGTAATAACCATTACAACATACCACTAAATAGAATATCTGCAGTCCGAGCATTTGGAGTGACGGTACAATGCTTAAAAAGTGATGCTCCATGTGCCTTTTTTTTCAAAAGGCATATTCCTCTAACATCCTCCAATTACTTGGGTCTGTACCACGTCTTCATTAGAAAACACTAGTAGCAAGTTTAACCTCATATGTCCATTCTTATTCTTGAGCAGAGATTCTACATACTGGTATGTAGCATCTGTCTTGGCTGATGGAATTTTTCTCTGAAGTACAGAGTGGGTTTTTTGCCCGGTAACAGCAATAGACTTAGTCTTTCCATTCTTTTATCACTTATTGTTCATTAACTTTTTAATGTAAGCAATAAAATCTTTTATAATAGGACAAAGCTTGTGAGGACGTAGACATGGCAGACATAGGACCTGTGTCGTTAGACGGTAAGAAAAGTCAGCAGACCAAGCTGGAGAAACTCAGGGAGGAGGCCCAGTATGAGAAGGAGAGGGTAAATATTATCTTAATCTAATAACCGACTTCAAAAAACCGAGGTTCGCAATTCGAATTCGCAAAACGAGGTTTTCAGTGGGATACATAGAAAATTACAATGTGAAGACTGAAGTTTTTAATCTAATAAGATTCAAAATGATTTGCAATGTTTTGCGTTCCAAAAACCACTGTGAGCCACTCACACCACACTATGGGTCTATTTAAGTGTCAATTTAGTATGTTGAATATTCTTTATCCCAGTTTTATAAACTGTTATTTGTTTGGTTTCCAGGGCAACGCATATGTGAAGAACGAGAAGTGGGACGAAGCTATATCATGTTACAACAGAGCGATAGAGTTAGTCAAGGATGATGCTATATATTATGCTAACAGAGGCTTCTGTTATTTGAAGAAAGACGGGTATTTGAATATTAATCTGTACTTATCATAATCATAACAAAGTCGTTTCCTATGTATGCTTAGATCTTTAAAAGTACGCAACGGATTTTGAATCGGTTTTCACCGAAGGATGGAGTGGTTCTCGAGGAAGGTGCTAATCTAAGTAATTACGGGTTTCAATTAAAAAGATATTATTGTCCATTTAATGTGGAAGGCATAGTAGTATGTAACAACCGTCCAGGCTATAAAAAATAAGGTTCAGATTATTGAAAGTTTTTAGTGAAGTATTTAGTGCCCTTTTTCAAAACTGAATTTCGACAAATCCTTCTACGACAAGATTTTACTTCGACAGCATGAAACTCTGATACGACTCAATTTCGACAATATTTTAGATCGAAACAACTTAATCCCGACACTACTGTACTCCGACAAAGCGTTTCTTCGACATGACTTTAATAAGAAACGACGTGAGTTCGACGACGTTCTTCTTAGACAACAATGCTTGTCCGAGATAAGCCAAATTCGACATACCCTACTCTGAAATATTGTAGCTCGATAATATCTTAAATCGACGTGACATATCTCGGGGCTTTGCTGTTTTTGTAGCTAGTGGCACGGAACCCTTCGTGTGCGAGTCCGATTTGCACTTGGCTAGTTTTATTTATGTAATTTTAAGCATTAATCTACAATTTGTTTCTATTGCTGATTACTATGATAAAAATGTTTGTGCAAATGCCCTATTGTTCAATAAATATTATACTCTTTTCAGCCTCCACCAAGCAGAATCCGACTGTACCGAAGCTCTACGTCTCGATCCTACATACGTTAAAGCCTTACAACGCAGAGCCACAGCGAGGGAATGTCTCGGATCTCTCCGAGCTTCTTCTAATGATTTGATGGAAGTGTTAAAGCTGGAGCCTCATAATAATGCTGCAAGGCAACAGCTAAATGCTATTAAAGCTAGGATGGGGACTAAAGGGGTGAGTTGAGAAATTAATCAACCAAGTGCCAGCACACAAAGGATTCTGTAAATCCACTCATATTATAAACGGGAAAGTTTGTGAGTATGATGATGGATGGATGTTTCTTACTCTTTCACTTAAAAACTACTTAATGGATTTTAATGAAACTTTACAATAATATAGCTTATACATCAGAATAACACATGGCTACAATTTATAAAGATATTGTGTGAATTGTTCAAAATATGACGCGGCGCGACGGGAACTGGCAAAAATCCAAATTACCACGCGGACGAAGTCGCGGGCGGCCACTAGTTATCAATAAAATCACGATTGTTGTATGGAGCCCCCTTAATGTTGTTATAACGGCAACATAAATACATAATCTGGGCAAATTTCAACTTTCTTACTATCATGATGAGCCGTGATAGTAAGAAAGTTGAGATACAGCCTGGTGACATACGGATGGACAGCAAAGACTCAGTAATAGGGTTCCCGTTTTACCCTTTGGGTACGGAACCCGAAAAACGAGAAACGTTATTTATACTGTCGATTGACGGCACTTGGTGGAATCTGCTACACTGTTGTGCAATACAACAAGACTACCTCGGTGGCACAATGGTACGATGTACGGACTGCCACACTCAAGGTCTCGGGTTCGATTCCCGGGTCTGGTGGATAATGTATAATTCTCTTTAGAATTTTACCCAGATAATTATCCCAGAGTATAGAACTTGTGCCTGGTAAATGGCAATAGGCTCGCCCCCTATTACATGGGACCTAACATAGCTGGCGAGATGAGGGTGTGTTCGCACACCTCTGCCTACCCCTTCGGGGAAAAAGGCGTGATGTTATGTTATATTGCATAAAAACACATATACTTTTCCACTGTTATAATTTTATTTTCACTGACCGGTTTCACCTCGGCATCATCAGAGTAAAAATATATATTATATTCAAAGACCTTATAATACAACGGACATAGGATCTAGAACAAATCGCAAGAAAATAATGTCCCGAGTCGACCTATACATTATACATAGGCATACATAGATATAAACTAATTTCATATTAAAATTTAAACCTTGATTCAACGGAATAGTGTTCACTTTTGTTTGCACTAATTTATCGCATTACGTAGCTTCTATCTGTCCGCCTGACTAATTCACCTTATGCAGCTTATACTTGAACTACGTGAACATAGAAACAATGGAGTAGGTTTATTTTGTTAAAGTCTTTTAAGGATTCCATGATATGTACCTACGTAGGCGTAATAATTAATGTAAGACTACAATAAATTCCATAATCTTATAAATTGTAATTACTTGTTTATGTTAGACGAAATAAGCTGAAAAACTAATTAACGACTGACAAAGGTTTTTTTTTCGAGTCAGTTTCATAATAAGTAACTGTAGTGTATGAATAACAAAAAGGGAATTAATGAATTTAACTAATTATAATATTATAAATGCCAAACTTCTTGCGGGTGTCAAAGTTCTTCCGCTTTCATTACTATTTTCATAACGCTATGTCGCTACGTCTACTACAAGATAGCCGTGTTTCAAGTGACTGAATTAGTTGCTAAAACTGCGCATCATTAATTTATTTTTATCTTATGGTTAATTTTTGGGATACGAAATTATTGGCTACTAGCTGATCACCGTGACTCCGCCCGCGAGATATAGTTATCTCGGCCCCGATTCCCGTGGGAATACATTACCGAGAATCCAAATAAAAAGAAAATAACAGTACATACACGAAATAAAATGACATGTGTAATTATATTTATGACAAAACAATGATACCCTGTGAAAATTAAAAACATTTTTGGGCTTATCTCCTCCATTCAATCAAGGGATTCTTGTACAAGTTTCATAAAGATCGGACCTCTTTTTGTTATGTCCATAAAATGAGCCGAACAAACAAGATTGTTATTTTTTGGATCAAAATATTCTTCTCGCCGTGCTAGGGCAATAATATTTTTCCATTGTGCACAGTGTACTGGATCCCGAGGAAAACTGAAATAGATGTTGGTTCATATAACGAAAAAAAAATCATAAAGAGCCAAGGCGTCTCCACTATAATCTTTGTTTCAAATAGTTTTATCGCTATCGGTAATCCGAATAAATCTGAATGGTCATTTTGTTAGTACATTATTCAGTGAAAATGAAATGGTCTCTTTCTTTTTACTGAGCTTGGGATGAGTTCGAAAGAGACAGATAGGTACTTCGGTATTGGACTGGATTGCAATATTTACTTTTGTCTTTTAATTTATTATCGACGAAATACTGTATTTTAAGTGAAATAATAAATTGCAAATAATAAAACAAAAGCTTATTTACTGAAAATATGATACACCGTCTTCAATTTGCTTTTTTTTCGTAGTTTTTACACGTTTTTACAATACAGTACGGCATTGTGCAACGTGTTGTCGTTCAGTTGTCAAAATCAAGACTGGCGCGCGATTGTTTCTCTTTTAGCGTTTTGTTTCTCTTTTAGTTCGGACACTTTTGAGCGATGATCCGAAATCCATTGTATTTAAAATCATTGATTATATTATGTGAATTAAAATTATATTTTGTATAAATCTCTGATGATGATGATGATGCCGTGAGCTAAAACCAGTCAGTGAAAATAGAATTATAAGTACCTATGTGTTTTTGTGCAATATGAGAAAAAAGTTGTTCTTTCAATTTTATTATGAAACTTTTTAATGTCGGGGTGATGACGTGTCTAAGTCATGGTAACCTACACGTGGTACATCAGCTGACTCAGACCAGACTCTAGCCAGAATACTCAATAGGCCTGGTAAAGGCAATAGGCTTGCTCCTTATTCATCGTTCACCAAGCCTTTTCAATTATAAATTTCACTGAATTTCAATATTTTCCGTGAAGCGACTGCCATCTGACCTCCACATCCCAACCGATATCGAAGTTTTGTAGTTAGACCCGTCGGATTTCTGGATTGTTTTGTATTCGTGTACAATATGTTATGAATTTGCAGACAAAGTCGAAATCATCTCCTTCCGCAACACCTACTATGGAAAGTAAACCGTTGCCTCAGCAGTCGAAAGAGAAAGCAAAGATTGTAGAACTGCCCAATACGCCCGCAGTAAAGACAATCAGCCCGAACGAAAAGTGGAGAAGCGGTATGGGAGAAAATATTACAGTCATTAAACCTGTCAAAAAGCCACCACATCTCCGTTCTAAGGTAAGCTACAAGAAAGCGAAGCGTCTGAATTTCGAGACTGGACAATTGTCCAGTCTGGTAGTCTGTCCAATTGTCCAGTCTGGTAGTCTGTCATTGTCCGTCTAGTTGACAAATATTTTGTCAGATCTCCACGAAACTTGGCACACGTGTGCCTTGATTTACAATTTTTGGAAAAATCTCCAAACGATGTTTTGAATATTAGAATCTTACTGTTCAACCCAATGGGAGACCACTAGTTATAAACCTGTCTACCGCTGCCATTTTGGCCACGTTGAGACCCCACTGGTCTCAACGTGGCCAAAATGGTGTTAGTTAGAAGGTAGTTACATATATTATAATTATAGCAGAAATTGATTAGTTATGTACATGTAATTAGCTGCGTTAGTGGAACTTTCTCCTTGTAAGAGAAAGATACCAGTTCAAACCCGACCGACTAGATGTGTTACAATATTTCAATTTGGTCCAATTTAATATCTGTTTTTAAAAAGGCTAAAATCATACTATGTAAAGATTTACATATATATAATTAAGTCTATCTCCTCCAGGGGATATGCATACACAGCTACAATTTCCCAGTAGTTGTGTTCGTCCCACATAATAGGGGGCAAGCCTATTGCCGTCACCAGACAAAATATTTATGGAAAATCAATAACCTAACCATTCTGTGATCTATTTTATTTATTTATTTTATTTTACAGAAGGCTTACAGACTAACAATATGAATATTTAAATAAATATAACCAAATCGCTATTTACAAGCTTCCACATTTAGGTAAACAAAATCGATAAAATTTAAGTTTGTTGCATTTACCTAACAACAATAAGCTAAAAAATAAGAAATATTTAAGGCATGTGAACTTAACTTTAAAAAACTACAATACTGAAAACAAAAAAAAAGAAAATAGCGGAGCTCAATCTAAGCAGACTCATGTATTTCGTTTGTCCGCATACTCCTCCTAAACGCCTGAACCGATCTCCTTCAAACTTACCACAGGGATAACGTGTGGAATGAGGGTGGTTTAGAACAAAAAAAATTGAAAATCGGCCATATCATCGAGGAATAATCACCGAAAAAAACAATGGTCCCATTGAAAACAATGTAAAATTTTCAAAATAAAAAATAAATCGTTGTCGTTCGAAAATTTAACACTTCGCTCAGTTTTTTTGAACCTAGATTGCAACAACCAGGACCAATATTCCATTTTTACATAATATCTCTGCAGTTTGGGTTCCAAAGGAGAAAAATAATTAATTATTTATGTATTTTTCAGAGACCATTGAAATCAATTCCAATACAAGAGATCGAGCTTGGGAAAACCTGTCCAGAGAAACCTTCAACTCGTCTCAAAATTGTCGAAGTAGACGACAACATGGCTCATGGTGATACAAATAACAATGATTTCAACAAAACAATCCCTGAGATCGTCAAGAATCAAGAGATCCCTGAAATAAAAATAGAAACTAACGCAGGCAACGGCGAAGGAGATAACATGTCTAGTCTTGAATCTGTTAAACTTGTTTCGGAGGTAATAGTTACGGAGAAAGACATAGAGAATTTGATCCCACCAGTCAATAGTGTTCAGTTTATGTCCGAATGGAAGTATTTGAAAGGGAAAGATGTTGCCCGATGTCAATATTTGAGTGTAAGTAGTTTTGAACATACTTTTTCTTCTTCTCTCTGGAACGGCTGAACCGATATGGCTGATTTTGATCTTAAAACATTCGTATTGGTTCAGGGAAGGTTTAAAAGACCGCCGGTGCGTAGTTCGCCGGGACAGCTAGCTAATCTATACTACTATTATAAAGAGGAAAGATTTGTATTTTTGTGTGTATGTTTGTAATGAATAAACTCAAAAACTACTGTGCCAATTTCAAAAATTCTTTCACCATTGGAAAGCTACATTCGCCCTGAGTAACATGGCTACCGAACCGGGAACGAGTAAACTAAATCACGCGGGCAGAGCTGCGGTGATAAGCTAGTACATAATAAATAGGTTGGTAAGATGCTCTTTAGGCATTTAGTAAAAATACATGATGAAAATCTCAGTTGTACACCATTCCACAATATTTTCAACCGACTTACAAAAAAGGAGGACGTTCTCAATTTAACTTTTTATTTTTAATGTGTGTTCCTCATGTCCCTGAACTGGGTGAAACGATTTTGATTTTTTTCTAAATGAAAGCTACTACTGTCCCAAATGGTCCCATTTCAATTTGGTCCCATTCCGACAATTATTTCGGTAATTTGAAGTTGGTTGTTCTGTCAATTTTTGACGTGTATTTTATTAATATAACTTGACCGGTTTCGCCTTACGGCATATTCACAACTAAAGATGGAAAATATTGTGGATGAATGATGTACAACTGAGTTTTTCATAAGTTCCACCAAGTGCCGACAATCGAAGGCATAATATTTTGTAAACAAAACTGTTACTTTGGAATCACAAATAGACACAAAGTTTTATTTATGTGTTTAGATATCGAAATAAAAACATGAAAATTGGTCCGGTCCGAATTTTAAACCGACTTCAAAAAAAAAATGGCAAACATTTGCCATATATTTTAGACTTCTCGAAAGTTTTTCCATAAAATCTAAAAAATGTCACATGACATGAAGTTCAACATCATTTTAGAGGTCTTTGACCATGCTGAGTTGATTGCAGCTGGTCTTGAGTCTCTGTTACCGTTCTCGATTTGACCTCGTTTTGACCTTGACCTTGAGATCAGAGGTCAAAGGTCAAGTTCATTTTGGGGGATTTTCGATTATGCTAAGTCGATTGGCGTTTACACTGAGTCTAGCTCTTACCGTTCTCGAGTTGAAAGTTGTTCACGGACGGACATTACTGTTGTATAAGAGATTTTCAAAATTTTTTCGAAAACTAAAAGGAGGAGATTCTCAATTCGATTGTATCCTGTTTGAACCGATTTTGAAAATTTTCATTTTTGTATTGAAACCTAAATACTTCCCATGTGATCCCATTTGAACTTGGTCCCATTCCCACAAATTGAACCCGGGATCCTCTTTGCAATTTTTTTTTTATTTCCACAGATTATAGAGCCAACAAAAATCCCGTCGATATTCGACAACGCACTAGAAAGCGACGTCCTATCGGATGTACTGCGCATACTCAGTGACAATATCAAGACATTTAGCGGCAAAACTATCTCAGCATACTTGGTCGGACTCAGCAATGTTAAACGGTTCTCTGCATTGGCCATGTTCCTGTCTACTAATGATAAGAAATGTAAGTTATCTGTCATCTATCATCTGTCATCATGACAGCCTCGGTGGCGTAGTGGTATGATTATGCGTGACGTACCACCAGGTTCGATTGATTCCGGGTGGAATCAGATATTTGTGTGATTCACAAATGTTTGTTTGAGTTTGGGTATTTTCTATATGTATGTATTTAGAAATATATAAGTGTGTTTATCAGTCGTCTAGATCCCATAGCTTATATTAGCTTAGTTTTGGCTAGATGACAGTTTGTGAATGTCCAAAAATATATAAATATAATTACAAAAACAATCGAGGTTATCATCCAAAAAAACCGTAAATATTAATAGCCATACATTAACACTTCTCGATAGGCAAGTTATTAGATAACTTGCCTATCGAGAAGTGTTAATGCATAAATTGCATATGCATGTTTGTAAAGCCGGGCGCCACTGGAAATCTTCTGCGTGCGTACCAGAGACGCCCGGCAAAGGTCATTACAGCGGCCTTGGGCCTCTGAATTAAAAATAAAGCATGTTTGTAATTGAATAATTAATAATATAAAAACAATCGAGGTTATCATCCAAAAAAACCGTAAATATTAATAGCCATACATTAACACTTCTCGATAGGCAAGTTATTAGATAACTTGCCTATCGAGAAGTGTTAATGCATAAATTGCATATGCATGTTTGTAAAGCCGGGCGCCACTGGAAATCTTCTGCGTGCGTACCAGAGACGCCCGGCAAAGGTCATTACAGCGGCCTTGGGCCTCTGAATTAAAAATAAAGCATGTTTGTAATTGAATAATTAATAATATAAAAACAATCGAGGTTATCATCCAAAAAAACCGTAAATATTAATAGCCATACATTAACACTTCTCGATAGGCAAGTTATTAGATAACTTGCCTATCGAGAAGTGTTAATGCATAAATTGCATAATGCATGTTTGTAAAGCCGGGCGCCACTGGAAATCTTCTGCGTGCGTACCAGAGACGCCCGGCAAAGGTCATTACAGCGGCCTTGGGCCTCTGAATTAAAAAAAAAAGCACGTTTGTAATTGAATAATTAATAATATAAAAAGGAATCGCTGAATGTGTTGCTCGCAAATCTCAAAGCGCAAATCTCGAGAGCAGCTGAACCGATTTCGCTAATTCTTTTTTTGTTGTTATCATTACTATCAGGAGAAAGTTTTTATGGAGGAAAAAAAGGTTTAGCGAAACATAACAAATATGTATGGGGTACGAAGTTCGCCGGGACAACTAATATTTAATAAAAAGATGTCTCATCTGGTTAAAGGTCATATCGGTGAAGGTCGATGTTCTACGGCTCCTAGAAAATTATACATATTATCACTCTAAGACTAACAGGAGTGGAGCATCAATTAATAACGTTGCAAAAAAAAAATTCAATGCGAGTGGAGCCGCGGGCAAAAGCTAACTATTTTTATGTGCTCGACCGGTTTATATTACTTAACTGCTTCGGTGGCGTGATCGGTAGTGCATCGACTTTCGACTCCGGAGTCTCGGTTTCGATTCCCGGATCGAATCCAATATTCTTGTGATCCACAAATGATTGTTTCGGAGTTTGGGTGTTTTCTATGTATGTTATGTATGTATTTAGAAATATATAAGTATGTTTAGCGGTACTAAGCGGTGCCTACTGAGCGGTATCCCTACTCGATCGCTTAGTGAGAAGACAAACCCCTTCTCGATATCTACTCTCGCTTTCCCATTGGCCGGTGGCTATTCCTTATCTGTTCGATCTCAAACGACTTCACAGCACAATGGAGCGACTCGAGCGAAGGAATTTATGCATTGTTTAAACCAGTTACTTAGTCTCATAACTATTTACACGACTATTACATAAATTTACATGACTATTACATATTTTTTATGTAAAACTTCATGAAAATTGGCGATTTTAAGGAAAAAATGTAAAATTCACGAAAATTAAGTAAAATTTCATATTTTTCCGTAAGTTTCCCAGATTTTAAGGGAATTTTACAGGATTATGTAAATTTTTTGCTTGTAAAATTACAGAATTTTTAACAGTGTAGTATGTTCTTAATAGTGATGTGACTACACGTAATATATTTGATGTCGATGTTCTTACATCGTAACACCTACTAATATTATAAACGAGAAAGTTTGTGAGTATGTAAGTATGTATGTATGTATGGATGGATGCATGTTTGTTACTCTTCACGTAAAAACTACTGAATGGATTTTAATGAAACTTTACAATAATATAGCTTATACATCAGAATAACACATAGGCTACAATTTATAAAGATATTGTGTGAATTGTTCAAAATATGACGCGGCGCGACGGGAACGGGAAAAAATCCCAATTACCACGCGGACGAAGTCGCGGGCGACCACTAGTAATATGATTTTTTGTCCAATATGATGCTTAAATACTTTTTTTTTTCAGTGTTAACTTCATTGCTGGACCACTGCAAGACAGTAGAAAACTGCAGTGACAATATCATTGCCGATCTGAAGAACAAATATGAACTCTAAACCATTCTAATTAAGCTTTATTTTAACTAGTTCAATATTTTCATGATTATGCTTCTCGATAAATTGTGAGCTTACAAAATTCTTTGATGAATTGATAAAGAAATAGATCGAAAAAGGTATTCTCGAATCTCTCCGAACAACCACTATAAATTTCATTCAAATCGGCCCGGTTGTTTAGGAGTTCAATTACAAATGATCGATTTGGCTAAGTTTGGTCTTAAAATAATCAAAGAAATTCAGGGACAGGCTGTAAAATTAGGTATAAAAGGAATCTTCGTTTATTAACGCACCATCGGACGCCCGCTTGACAAATTAAATACCCAAAAACCTTTCTCGAGAACCACTCTATCCATTGGTGAAAACCGCATCAAAATCCGTTACGTAGTTTTTAAGATCTAAGCATACATAGGGAACGAGGTACTTTGTTTTCTACTATCTTATTATGATTATGAAAAAAGGAAATTTAAATTTAAGATAATATGTACTATTTACACTAAATAAACATATTTTACTATTAATAAAATACTAAAATGATATCTAAATAAATAATCGCCACTATTTGGCACAAATAATAAACATTGCCATACAACGTGGCTATGTTGCCAGCCTTCTGGGAACATTGCCAGTCGGCGACGAGGCGAAGGAATTCTTTGAAGTATATATTGTAGATTTTAGATATAAAGGAATATTTTTATTTAAAATAAACTTGAAAAAATAAGTTTGTACTAAATCAATATTACGATGGGTCCTACGAATAAGGGCCTAAGTGCAAAAATACAAATTTATAGTAGTTTTCCAAGGTTTTAATTTGCTGTAATTTCTGATTTATAGAACCGAAGTTTACTTGCAACAAATACAACTTGCTTGTTTGTTAAGACCTCCATATTAATAATATCATATTTTATTTATATATTTATCCGTTTTTTTATACCGCACATAAACCCTTTTGCGTTAGTTTTGTTAAAATTGTTCAATAATTATCTAAATATCTAACCATCTTTTATAATTTAAAGATTCAAAACGTCTATTCATTTAGGTTATAAAAACACTTATGAATGTCAAAATTAAAATGAGTGCTTCTATGTACATTTCCTGCCAGATTTGCAAAGCAACAGAGCCTGTGAGTAAGAATCTGGCAAGAAATCTCTTATAATCCATTGAGGTATAATGTACTACGTACGTAGAGAAGACGCCTCAACTAAATTGATTGTAACACGAGTTAGAGTGCACGCGCTCCAACTCACCTAGTCTGTCCCGAGCGCTTTCCGGAACGTGACACATTTGAGTATTTTGAGTGCGAAGTTTTTCTTTTAAATGTGCCCTACGTGTGCATTGAGATACTGTTCTAACAACTCTAGAAACATAAGTAAATATTAAGGAGTGTCCTTTCACCAGTAAGTACAATTAACATTGTCTTTAATGCATGCTTTATTTAATTATATTTTAAATTGTTACTTGTGACGACGCGTCACAGAGCGGCGACGACCATTTTTAGCAAAATGTCAAAGAGTAAAACATTTTGTGCGCGCAGAGATGACACTATCGACTTATATTTTTTTTACTAAGATTTATTCGTTGCATCACTAATAATATTTTTAATAATGTTCATATTTTTTGTTATTATTTGGATTTAAAGGTGTTATAAATATAGGTAAATATTATTATATAATAATATAAATAAATATTTTATTTGATTTGATAACTTTTAATTATCTCTATATATTTAATACGACAATTTGTCTGTCCGTCCGTCGCGTTTTTCAATTATAATTAATAATACATACATTTGCATGAAATATTAAAATATTCTTTTTTTTTATATTTGAGGCGATACAAAGTTCGCCGTGATAACTAGTATAAATAAATGCCACTCGACGATATCAACATTGTATAATGCTACACCTAATAATAAAATTTCATTAATCATTTAGGTATAATACTTAATGTCTGTTCTGAGTTCGGCAGATTACTTATTCTATGTAAGCGTACGCTATTACTAGAACTTTGCACAACCAATAGACGCTCGGGAAAACTGTCGCAAAAAGCAATGCAGCGCTGCGTTGTGGCTGCGTGCACGCTGCGTGTTTATTATTTTATTAGTTTGTCAAAGTTAATCAGACGGTCAAATTATTGCTGCAGCGTTTAGTTTTAACTTTTAACAAAACGGAGCACAGATTTTGTTCACGATGGCTTCTCTAGTACATTATACCTCAATGTTATAATCAATGAATTATCAACTACTTCAATTGTAAATTGTTTTTTATGAGTTACTTTAAGCAAATTTGCATAATACACGTATAATGATCAATGTGCCACATTGGTCTTTGTACTCATTAATGTTACATACGCCGTTAAACTTCAATGAAAAATCGTGTTTCCAAGCAGATTTTTTTTTTAATAACACATAATTCATTATTATATCAATAAAAAAAGTCAATATGGCCAAATTGTGAGTTTGGCCCTTATACATAGGACCTATCGATAGATTATTATGAATTTAACGATTTATCTTACCAACTACGCAGTCGGCCATCTTGACAGATGAACGGAGAACTTACTCATTCAATCATTCATTGTTCATAAGATTGATTAATTAAGTAAATATAATTTTGTAAGCTCACACGACTTGTAAATGGCCACATTTTGTCGAAAATAAATATTAATGTACATTTTTAGTAAGTTGGAATAAGATTTTATAAAGCAACATAACAAATTTATATTTTTTTTGTGCAGATGTGGCCTTTTTATGTTTTAGTAAGGGTGCTAGAATGTGGATTTACTTTTGTCTCAAGTAATTTGTGATTAATAAATGTTCTTTTTAACAACTATGTTCACTGCTATTTATTTATTGCCCGAACTGTGATTGTAGGTAGGTCATGCTGCGGCCACACGATGTCCATTCGCTTTACTCCTTGCATTGCTGCGAATATTTCCCTAGCGGCAACACGTGTGCCCCCTACTAGAATCTGGCTTTAAATGTAAATTCTTATGTGCTGACGTTAATAAGCGTTATTTATAATCTATATTAATGAATATATTTGAATTTGACTCGCGATACTAGTACACGTATAACTCATGTGTGATAAGTTGAGACCTGAGCGCTGTAATCCTCCAAGGTGTGTGTTTGTACAGGTCCAAAAATATCCTAATATGTTTCCGTTTCAGACTGTACCTGTTCTAGTTTTAGTTGCAGCTTTTATAATTCTCGAGATCAACGCAACTTTATATTAATGACTAAAAGTAGTTTCTAGCGCTAGTCTCAACTCACTTACGAGTAGTAGGTACTTCAGTCGCCGGGTGGAACGTGCGGCGAGGCGAGTAACGTGTCCATACTATGTTCCTCGCCATTTCCCTCAGCATTCGTCGAGCGTCTGGCCGCAGGGTAACATCTGGGATTACATATTTTCTATAAACTTTAAATACCCAGAAACTGCCATTATTACGTCATCTATGAGTCCGATCACTCTGTCTGTGGTTTTGCCCCCAATCTGCGCCACTGCCTCATTGTGGCGCACATACCCTTTGCGACAACAGGCGTGATTTACGGCATGTTACCTATGTTTTAACTAAAGTATGAATGTATATTCGATCCGGGGACTTCAGCATAGTGGAAGTACGCAACACAATCTTTGGCAATACTAGATAACTATTATACACTAAAGAAATAATCCGCCAGGGTTCCCTATCGTTTAAGCGCAATACGAGGAAACTTATGTGTAAGCTATAGCAGTTCAATTTTAGGAATTTTCGTTGTTTTTTTTTTTTGTTTATCTTTGATTCCACTTTAGGCTTTTCATTTCCTACATTATTGGTCATGTTGAGAATACAAGTTTAGGAACTCAATTTGGAACTGAACCTTGTTAAGTTATGTATTTTATGAATGTTTGTATTGTTTTCTGTTTTGTGTACCTAAATAAATAAATAAAATAAATAAATCAATTTCTGAAATCGTAACTAAGTATCCACTATTTTCGTACTACCTATTTTATAATAGATACTTATGAATAGTCCCATTCCTACGTCAACGTTATATCAATTCAATTCAAAATAATACGAATAATAGAACACAAACAAGCGTTCAATCAGTAGACCCTTCACAAAATACCGACCCTTTTCTCTATCAAAACAATCATAAATATCCTGACGTCATATTGATATATCAAATAGCGACCCTTCAAGACAGTACAATCCCTACTAATAATATAAAAATGAAAGTCTGTTAAGAAAACACATTGAAATCGAAATTCTCGGAACTGGGTTTGATGAAATTTTACGAAAGTGAAGATAAACTTGAGCACAGTATGTATAACAACTGTTATAAGTTTTTAACAAAAAAAAGGCTTCAACCGTAAACTAAAAGTAAAATCCTTATCGTGGAACCACATTGGGATAATGTAAACACATGGGATATGTAAAGTTCTCTTTAATACAAATTAATCAAACCCAAATACAACGTAACTGCTGTAAATATTGTTGATGAGTTCCTTCGACTGGCTTTAAGCTCCTCATCAGATCGACTCCAAACCTTCATTAAATGATAATCGTTTATGTTACATACTTATATGTACGTAATGAAAAATTAACAAACGTACGAGTCACCCTTGTAATTTTTGAAGGTTTAGATAATGGACGTACTTATATCTCTATGGTTTAGATCAGCTCCTGGTTTCCTTATAATTGGACCACCTTGGAAATATCTCCTTTCCAACAAAAACAGTATTAAAGCGATTCATAAACGACGAAGTTATCCGCGAACAAACAAAAAAAAAACGATAAAATTGAGAAACCTCTTTTTTAAGTCGTTTAAAAACCTAAATAGATTTTTCTGCAAACCTAAATTTAATGTAAATACAGTAAATTTAGGTTTGCAGAAAAATCTTGTTTTGCTCCAATAATGTTTAGATAGAGGTTAAAGGGAAAGGATATACCTGGATGAAGGTCAATTTTATCCCGTTAAAGCTTAGGGGCCCTATCAAAATCTCCAAGGCTTAAATCATCCTCTCCTGGAGGCATTCTACCTGCTAGACAGACGAGGCTCTGCCAAGACAAAACGAATTAATAACAATCAAAGTGCCTGGAAGCGGCAATAGGCTCGATTACCTCATCGAGCCTATTGCCGCTTACGTGGGAATAGCGACTGGCAAGATGTGGACGTAAAGAAAGTTCTTTTGTGTTGTCATCCCCGTGGGAATAGTGAGGCCATGGGTGTCCACTAGTGTTTACAAGATGGATGTTGTTGATACAAGATAAATTGTTTAACATCTGGCACAAGCGCCTGATTTATTATTCTCACTTAATTTATTTATTTGAACAATCAACAAAATACCAAAAATATACTTGCAGGCTTTTTATTGAGCGAAGCGAGCCGAAGGCGAGCGGAGCTCTCAACAGGTGACTCAAATTACGATATATGTTATATTGTGTTAAATTGTTTCTCGGCGAATACTCGGCTGATTTCGGATTTTCTTGCACTCATCAAAAGCTTACAGAATTACCCAGCTTCTTACGAAGCCAGAATTTTGAATTTCGATCAAATAAAAATAATTTAATTGATGGTAAAAATTCCCATAGCGTAATGACAAAAAATACTTTGACAGAGTTATATCGCTTTGAATCAAAACTCGCTTCGCTCAAATATATGCTGCAGCGTAACGGTACGTTTCGCGACTGCGGCGACCTAGTAAAATTATATATTATCTATTGCATAAGTGGGGCACGCGGGCATAACGGACTTTCGGGGTAAAACCCTCTCCCATGTATGTTAGTAAGGTTCCTCCACTAGTGTCGAGTGGAGACCCTCGACACTAGTAGATTCGTATTTATAAAAAAAAAGTACTGTCGGGCTTACTTCTCGGAGAGGGCTGAGGCTCGCTCGGTGTAAAATGAGTCACAGGGGTCTGTCCTAGGGCCGCTTCTGTGGAGTGGGTGCTGCGGGGTTCGTTGCCTGAGGGTGTCAACGTAACGTGCTACCCCGACGATACCCTCGTCACGGCGCGGGGAGCAACGCACCAGGAGGCAGCACTCAAGGTCACGATGGGTGTTGCTCAAGTCGTGGGTCGGATACGGCGGCTGGGACTTGAGGTGGTCCTGCACAAATCCCAGGCTTTGTGTTTTCACAAATCTCGGCGAGGTCCACCTCCAGGATCCAGCATAGCTGTAGGAAGCGTCAGCATCGTCATCGAGCCCTCGATGAAGTACTTGGGGCTCGTAGTCGATAGCCGATGGAACTTCGGACCATATTTGCGAAGTTTGGTCCCCAAATTGACTTGGACCCAACGCTTTTTCGTTTCGGAGATAATGGTTGTTGCAACGAGGATACTGTTCCCCTAATGAAACGCGGTTAGCTCGCTTGGCTTCGGCATCCGGTGGCCGAGTGGTAAAAGCATTCTGGTTGTAAGAGAAATTTTCCGGTGCGATCCCGAAGTGTCCCGGACCTGGTAATACATTTTTCTTTTGCACCATGCTATAAAACATTCGATTATCGACCACACAAAACGGAAAACGAAATGTAAGGTTCCTTATAATTTGCAACAGACCGTTGTAAAAATAAAAGAAGAATCTTATTTGTAGGCAGTAATTAGCTACAAACCAGCTGAACAGTTACTAAACTGCTGGCGTTGCATGGCACGGTGAATAAAACTCCAAGTTGTGTGTTTGGTGTGGCTGTTTAGCAATCAGAGAAATTTCATTTCGTTTCGAAGTAACGGTTGTTTCACACAAAATAAGTAAGTAGGTAGGTACAGCAATCGCTCTACAATTTAACGAATAAGAAAGGATATACCTTTCGTTAACATAATATATGTAATCCTAAAATGTTTTGGCACAATGAATTTGGCATACTTTTTTTGGCATAATTATACTTAGTCATAATAGATTTTTAGCAGCATATGTACTGTGGCATAATTATATTTAGGTCTAATTGCGCATGCATAGTTGTAATTTGCATAATGTTTTTAGGCGTAGTGTACAGTCGCCTAATACTTAGTATAAATATATTACTAAAATTGAATAGGTATAAATTTATGAAATGAATGAAAAATAAAAAAGTTACTAGTATTTCCTGTATTTTATAGTGTCAAAGTAGGTTTAGGTGCGGCGGCTGAGCCGCCTTTTAATTATTTTACATAGTTACTTATTCTGTTTAAGATGATTATGACTATATTCATTATAGTTTTATACGTTTATGCCTTTATAAAGCTATGCTTATAAATTTTATGCTAATTTTATTTATGATTAAGAAAAATATATGCTAAATTTGTTATGGATAAAAAAAATATACATAAATATCATTAGTCTAAATTAGCATATGCCAAAATATTTTATGGTTATTTTTTCTATGCAAATGGATAGTGAACCATAAGAAAGAGAGCTTGTTATATATAACTATTTTGGTAAGGAGATACTTGGGTAGATACACTTCCATGGGTTTCTTGCGGTGCTAAGGGGTCTTATTAACATCTCGGACCATGGTCACCCTCACATGCATGCGGTTAGAGCCTCTGGAAATAATTCTTTAATCATGGGTTTGCTATGGTGAGGCCACACGATTGCCTCACGCGCGAAGTTTTCCCTTGTGGAAAGACTTAGTCGTGCTCTCCTACTCGCGATATTCATCGCGTTGTTGCGCATTACAGTATAGCTCCTTTAACTGTCGTTAAAAAGCCGACGAAATGTAATGTGTCCACACACTGTTCCTCGCCATTCTATTCGGCGAGCGTGGAACAGCGTGGACGCAGGGTAAATACCAACAGGCTAGACCTATGTTACATACCGAACTACAATAGCTGCAGTCTGGGCATATTTTACACGGGGTACACTAAAAGTTTTGCACTTCTAGCTAACCGGAACTATGTGAATTTCGAATGTTATATTTTTTTAAACGTTACAACCTTCTTAGTAATAAAAAAAAAACAATTGGCGGGAAATCATTTGTCAATTGTTTTTTATCACACATCAAAGTTCTACGTATGCAACGAAAATGGAATTAAGTCAAAAAGATTTTAGAGCGATGATTTTTTATGATTTTAAAAGTTCTCTCTCTCTGCATGACGGTGCCGCTCGTCTTCAAAATGCTTTTGGGAGTTTGCTGAATTTGAGAGAGGTCGAGTTTCTTTACATGACGAATTTCGTGAAGGGCGGCCTTCAACTGCCGTCAACGAAAATAATGTGGCTACTGTTAAGCGGTTAATTGAAGAAAACCCGCGGATTACCTATGAGACAATTCGAGGACTATTGGGGATTGGTATGAGTCAATTCCAGAAAATTTTACACGAAGAATTGAAAGTTTGTTCTCGTTGGAACCCTAATGAACTGACAGCGGAGCAAAAGCGGGCTCGCGTGGAATAGTGCTCACAGATGCCACTGAAGTACGACCACGGACATTCTTATGCTGTTTATGACATTGTCACAGGAGACGAAACGTGGATTTATCGTTTTGAACCCGAAAAAAAACAGCAAATTTGTGAATGGGTGTTTGAAAATGAGAACAAGCCAACAAAAGTGAGGCAGGCGAGAAAGGTTGGTAAAAAAATGATCGCGTTTTTTTTCTCAGCTACGGGTCCCATCTGTACAATTCCACTTGAAGATCAAAAGAGTGTTAATGCCGAGTGGTATTCTACCATTTGTTTACCCAGGGTGTTAGAAAATGTTCGCGAAAGACGACCCAAAAGCCGCGTTCTCCGACATCATGACAACGCTTCTTCACACACGGCCAACAAAACAAAGTCATTTTTAGCTTCCGTAAAAGTACAACTCGTCACCCATCCTGCGCATAGCCCCGATCTAGCATCCTTTTTTTTTTTTTTAATTCCGCGGCCCAAGGCCGCGGCCTCTCTAACGTCCGTTGCCGGGCGTCTCTAGTTACTAGCAGAGGGTATGTCCAGTGGCGCCCGGCGGACTTTGACCACCTCTGTGGTCTCTGCGGGTGTTTGGTCGGGACGAGAATCCCGCGTCATTGGGGTCGGGTTTTATCCCGCGTCAGTGAGTGAATCTGGTTGCGTGCTATGGGGCAAAGGCTCCGCAGCACGCAACCCTTCTAGCCTGCTTCTGTAAGGACGGTGGATGGCGATCCCGCCGTCCTCAGGCTCCGATCATGGAGGACGATAGTCTTGGGCGTAGTCGCGTAGTCTGGGGCGGCCTGGCCGCCGACTACGGAACTCGGCGGGGAGGGTACGCTCCCTCTCCCTCCCGGCCGCCTCCTTCGCGAGCATGACTTGCTCGCAGAAGGACACGGCCGCGTTCCACCTACTCCCGCTGGATACCATGGCTTGAAGCCTGGTCCCCAGCGAGAGGGTATCCACGCCCAGACCCACTACGAGGTCCCGGCGCTGACTCGCCCACGCTGAGCACTCCACCAACGTGTGGAGTGCGGTGTCGTCGTCGGAAACCTCGCAGTGTTGACATCGGGGTGTGACCTCACGATGCATGCGAAACAGATAGCTACCGAAGCATCCATGCCCGGCAACGATCTGCGTCGCAGGTCACCATGCTGCCTCTGCAGCCAATCGTCCATGATCGGTCTCACCGCCGCGATGAAGATGGCATCCCCCTTGGGTTGCTCAAGTCGCACCCTCCATGACTCCATGAGATCCTGGCGGAGTTGGGACCGCTGGTCCTCGATTTCTCGAGACGCAGGCCTGTGGTCCCGCTCCAGCGCCTCCTTGCGCCATTGGAACAATGACGCAAGGGCTCTCGCTTCCAGGTCCCATGGATGGGTCCCGGCTAGGAGACATGCAGCCTCTCCGGAGATCGTGCGGTACCCCCATATGGTTCTGACGGCCAAGGTTCTAAGTGGTCTGTTTAACAGAGTCACGTTCCCTTTGACCGCCAACCTATCCGCCCATACGGGAGCCCCGTATAGGGCCATACTCCGCACGATCCCCAGGTACAGTCTCCTGCAGGAGGCGTTGGGTCCCTTTAGGTTGGGCATCAATCTGCGTCACCTTGGGGACCAAACTTCGGAAATGTGGTCCGAAGTTCCATCGGCTATCAAGTACGATCCCTAGATACTTCATCGAGGGCTTATTGATGCCGATGCTAACGCCTCCCACATTTATGCTGGAACCTTCGGGTGGACCGTTCCGAGGTCTGTGAAAACACAGAACCTCGGACTAGTGCAAGGCCACCTCCATTCCCAGCTGCCGTATCCGACCCACGACTCGAGCAATACCCGTCGTGACCTTGAGTGCTGCCTCCTGGTACGTTGCACCCCGCGCCGTGACGAGGGTATCGTCGGCGTAGCACGTTACGCCGACACCCCTAGGCAACGCACCCCGCAGCACCCAGTCGTAGCCGATGTTCCACAGAAGCGGCCCCAGGACCGACCCCTGCGGAACACCGCACGACACATCTCGCCGAGCTGGCCCGAGCCAGCTGGGGAAAGCTATGGCCCTCTCCGAGAGATAGGCCCCGACAATACGACGGAGGTAGAGAGGCGTTTCGTGATACACGAGCGCCTCCCTAACGCAGCTCCATGGCAAGGTGTTGAACGCGTTGGCGATGTCAAGAGACACCGCCACCACCACCTTGCCCTGCAAGACTGCTTCCTCCGTCAGGCTCTTCACGCGCATGATCGCGCTCACGGTGGAGCGTCCCCGACGGAAACCGAACTGGTTATCCGCCAGGTCTGGCCCCACACTCGTGAGATGCTCGACGAGGCGTTCCGCGATAATTCGCTCAAAGAGCTTACACACCTCGTCGAGCAACACGATCGGCCGGTATCCGGCCGGTGAGTCCACCGGCCGCCCCGCCTTACGGATCAGGACCAGTTTCCCCGTCCTCCACACCTTGGGAAACTGGCCCCTTTCGAGGCATGCGCTAAAGAGCCCCATCAGTCGAGGCCCGAGTTCTTCGAGGGCAGGACCCATGCATGGCCAGGAATGCCGTTGGGTCCGGGGGCAGTGATTTTCCGGCGTTTAAGCCGGAGTACTGCCGCACCTAGCTCCCCCACCCTGACTTCGGGTACGTCGTCTTCGCTGGTGCTATCCGCGTCGGGCAGAGACGGAGCCATGCGCGGAGGGACGTGCTCCTCCGCGCTCGTCGGAAACAGGGAGCCCATGACCCGCTCCAGCTGCTGCGGCTGGAGACTCTGGATCAGTGGGGGCGCCCTAGGTCGGAGTTTCTCCCTGACCTGTAGGTACGGGCGCCCCCATGGGTTCTGCTGCAGGGTCTCCAGGAGCTCCTCGCGGGCCGCCGTCTTGGCCCGCTTTATCGTCTCCTGGAGATTACCTTTAGCCTCTCTGTATGCCTGAAAAAGCTCCGCCTCTCGGGCTACCGCGTCGTCTGGGCGGCGACGCCTCCGGCGAAACCTGGTGTACCGGCGGCGGGCGGAGATGCATGCTGCGCGCAGCTCTGCAATCTCCAGCGACCACCAGTACACCTACTTCCTGGCCGGTCTGGATGTAACCCTAGGCATCGCCGCATCACAGATTTGCGACATGGCTCTCCTGAACCACTCCGCCTCGGCATCCACATCGGCAGGCCGGTCCGGCGCCGGAATCCAGGCCTGCACGATGGATGCCTCCAGGAGAGCCTCCCGATCCAGATGGTGAAGTGCCCAACGCGGATCTGGGGGATTTGCCACCGGCTGTGGGAGGTCAGGTGGGGGGACGACATCGAACCGGATGTACCGATGATCCGAGTGCGTCTCCTCACCCTCCTCCACGCGCCAGCCTGTAATACGGCGGACGAGGTCAGGGGATGCGAACGTTACGTCCACGATCGATTCCCCCCCCGCCGCCAATAGATGGCGACATTCCCCCGGTTGAGGACCTCCAGACCACATGTTCTGGTCCAGTCCTCAAGAAGCCTCCCCTTGTCCCTGGTTTCCCGGGAGCCCCACGCCTCACTCCAGGCGTTGAAGTCTCCCAGGAGCAGGACAGGGCGAGGACGGCACGCAGCGAAGACGACGTCGAGCTCAGTGAGCCAAAGCTCAAACTGAGACTCGTCAATGTTCGGCGAGATGTAGGTGGCCACGACTGCCAACCCATCATAATCCGCCGCAACACACCCGCGGCCCCTAGCAATGATCGGCGCGAGTTGTCTGCGGCGGACCCCCCAAAGATACAACAGGCCGAGCCGTCCTCGTCCACCGGGCTTCCCGGGTGGACGTAGTACGGCTCGGCGACCACGGCCAAGTTTATGGACCACTGCCGGATGCTCTGGTACAGAAGATCCTGAGCAGCGGCAGTGGTTCAAATTCACTTGCAGGATACGGATACGGGCGTCAGACATTAATTGACGTCCATAACCGCATCCCGCCGCGAAATAACTGGCCGCGCAAGGGCGGCATCCCCACCGCTCTCAGCGGACGGACGAGGTTTTGGTCTCGAGGCGGCGCAGGTTGTGCTGCCGACCCGGTGATCCGCGGTCTTGCCCTCCGCCTCGCATCTAAAGCAGCGAGGCGGGGCGTCACAGGCACTTGCCTTGTGACCGGGCCGGCTGCAGCGGAAGCACCGATCGCCCACGGTGACTTCCGCTGTACACTGCACTCCTAAGTGCACCACCACCATACAACCATCTGGTTTCCCGGGCACGAAGGAAGTGCACCTGCGCCTTTAGGAAGCCCCCTACGAGGAGGCTTCGTCCGTCCGCCACTTTCAGTGCCGCCGCGACGGGGCACTGGACGACTGTCATCCCGTGACCAGTGGAGCCGAAGGAGATATCTCCAGCCTTCACCTGGTCACGGGGGCAGCCGCCCGCCTCCAAGACGGCGGAGCCAACTTCCTCCGTCGTGGCCGCGTCATCCAGACCCGTGATGCGCAATGCGGCGCATTTGGTGGGTCTGGTGACGCGGACGGCTTCTTGGTCCAGCGCGTCCCTAAGCTGAGCCGCTAGGGCGTCAGCTTTAGGGCCGCTGGAGGCGCCGGAGACCTCGAGGAGGCGAGCCCCGGTGCGTGTCGTCTTGCACCGGAGCCCCCCCTGTATATCGAGGGCCGAGAGGTTGACTGAGGACTTCACAGTCCTCAGTACGTCGGCGTACCCCACCCCCTTCTCCACACCTACCTTCGTCACCGTCAGGACGACGGCGGTGGAGCGAGGAGGGCGGGGCCTCTTCGGCGCCTTCGCCGCGGCGGCTTTGGCCGCTTTCTTTGCGGCTTTCGTCTTCCTCTTCTTGGCTCCCACTACTTCCCATCCCTCTCGTCTGGAGGGATGTAAGGAAGCAGCGGCAGCGACGATAGAGGAAGAGGAGGCGGCAGGGGTGCCACTCTTCTTGCCGCGCCCCTTGGCCTTCCGTGCCTGGGCCGCGGTCTCGGCCGCTATCCGGCTCACCGAAGCGGACGGGGGCGGAGCGGGGCGGCGGACAGCAGGTGTGCCGCTAGGACCGGGAGCTGGAGCACCGCCAACAGCCGCCGCGTATGAAAACGCGGGGCGCGCTAGCGGAGGGCGGTACGCCCGGTCCTCCAGGACCGCGAGGCGCCTCTCGATCGCCGTCAGGACCTGCACCGTAGTCGGCACAGGCTGTCGCGGCGAGGCGGGCGCCGTGGTGGGTGCGGTCCTAGGCGCCGTCTGCGGCGCTGGTCCAGCCGTCAGAGGAGGAGGCGGCATGGGACCTGGAGGTGCCTTGACCACTGTGGTCAACTCAGCGACCTCCCGACGCAGATCTTCCATCTCCTTTCGGGAGGCAGTGAGCTCCACCTCCAGGCTCGCAACCTGCTTGCGGAGCTTCGCCTCCTCCTTTGTGGCGCCCTGAGACTGCCCGGGGAAGGGCAGTGTCAGTACCGGGGGTCTCGTCAGGCATATCCATGATAGCACAATTAATCGCAATGTTGGCCACACAAGTCTCGATATCGACGTTCGGTCACCCAACTTGCCACTGCGTTACCGTGGTCAAGTTGGGGTCCAGGGCGGACGGCGAGGACGTAGTCGAATCTCTTGGGGCCTCGCCCCCGACCTAGCATCCTGTGATTTCTGTATTTTCCCCAAAATCAAAGATTTGATGAGAGGTTTCACTTTTACCAATTCCGAAGAGGCAGTGATAGCGTTCAATCAGCACGTAGAAAACATACCTTCAGATCTGTGGTCCTCCTGTATTAAATATGGTTCGATCGCATGAAAAAATGTTCAAAATGTAAAGGAGAGTATTTTGAAAAGCAATAAACATAATATTTTGATTTTAACATGTTGTTTTTTTTAAGTTACGCAAAACTTATAGTGTGACCTACGTATAATAGGGATACGTAGATTCATCGAAAAAAATATCTGTGCAGATACTACCCTATTATCCTGATAATTAATAAGGTCTCTACATCTGTCTGTAAAGAAATTGGGATCGAAAAAAAAAATATTCCACGTAGACCTTTGGCGTTATTATTATAATTGGTTACTTATGAATAATAAAAGTAATTATCTTCGTAAATAATGAACCTTTTTGAGTGTGAATGAATTACCTACATAACATTATTTCGAAATTACCTAATCTCGATCGTAACTTTACGAAGTCGTATCGAATAACATAGCTTATCAAACAATATTCAAGAAAGAAAACCAACCCGTCAAACTGGGTCAAACCGAGAATACTTAAAGAGCAAACTTCCAAACAAACAAACTTCATAATTATTAATCCACCAACTTCAATACCACACGATTCCTTTCCTAATTTTAATAATACGAATTCAAACAAGCGTGATTTGTCATAATGAACCACATCCCTATTAATTATATAATTTATTCTTTGAGGAGGGGCTCGTGGTCTAGTGGTAACCGACAATGTTAACTCATTGTAAAGGTTAAGCAACATCGAGTCAGGCCGGTCTTAGGATGGGTGACCATTTCTTAAGACACTGAGACCCCTCCGTGCCTCGGAGAGCACGTTAAGCCGTCGGTCCAGGTCGTCAAACGAACATCTATGGCAGTCGTCAGGGGTATTTAGAACCCTAAATCAATAATCCGACCGGTCTAACTACAGAACTTCGATATCGCCCATGGGTTGTGGAGGTCAGATGTTAGTAGCTTCACGGTAAATATCGAAGTTCAGCCGAATCGCAGTTAGACTGTCGTTACTGCCATGGGCGATATCAAGTTCTGTAGTTAGACCGCGAGGATATTTGATTTAGGGCTCCAACTACCCCTAACGACTGCAATAGATGTTCGTATGACAACCGGGACCGACGGCTTAACGTGCTCTCCGAGGCACGGAGGGGTCTCAGTATCTTAAGAAATGGTCACCCATCCTAAGACCGGCCTGACTAGATGTTGCTTAGCCTTTGCAATGTATTAATATTGTCGGTTACCACTAGACCACGAGCCCCTCTTATAACCAACTTAGTTATAACCAACTTATTGAATTAATTAAAATATCTGTATGATATTTTCATCCGACATCCAAAAACGTATACATTTTTTTTCTTTTATGTTTGTTAAGTACCTCATATCTTTAGACTGAAGGAACTGAGATTGAAAAATTTTTTTTAGTTGAAAGCTTCTACTTCTCAAGTGGTCCCATTTGAATTTGGTCCCATTTCGGTAATTTGAACATAACATAACATAGCATCACGCCTTTTTCCCCGAAGGGGTAGGCAGAGGTGTGCAAACACACCCACATGTCGCCAGCTATGTTAGGTCCCATGTAATAGGGGGCGAGCCTATTGCCATTTACCGGGTACAAGTTCCAGACTCTGGGATAATTATCTAGATAAAATTCTAAAGAGAATTATACATTATCCTACAGACCCGGGAATCGAACCCGAGACCTCGAGTGTGGCAGTCCGTACATAGCACCATTGTGCCACCGAGGTAGTCTAGGTAATTTGAAGTTGGAACTTTTGACGCGTATTTAAAAAAAAAAGTATTAAATAAATATCTAATAGGCCTTGCGCCTTGGGCAAAAAAAGGAGTACCTACTTAGATATTACAATATTGAGTAAAGTCTAGTTTAGTTTCTTGCCGGTACTACCTACTATAATATAGGTACAAAGATTTTCTAAAATTCAAAAATTCAGTGTTTAAATATCGTTGTAACACGATACACTGGTACCGTTAGTTCGGCAGAACTCCGAGAAATTATGAATATGATATGACGCAAAAATTCGATGTTGTCGGTATTGGTAATCGTAGCTCAGTGGTCAGAGCACTCCCCCTGTTAGGGAAAGGCCGTGGGTTCCCGATGACATCAACTTTTGTGATCTATTTATAATTTCTTTCTTAATATTTTAAGAATAATTTAAGCAAACTCATTGCACTATCTATGTAATTAGGTACATGGGATTAAAAATAAATTAATACCACGAACTTGTTTGATCTAGTTTGCAATAAAAATGAGCTTAAAATAATTTTCGTTTAATAAATAATAAGCCGCAGTCGGGAAATGAGCGAAAGAGCAAAACTCGCATACAAATTTCTTGAAGAACAAACTTGGAATTATTATCCAAAAGTTCATAAATTTTCAAACCGCACAAATGAATTTCAAAATCTGATATCGCTGTTTGAGCGTGTAATTTTTCACGGTGAACCAACAGTGCCACTAATTAAAGTGCCGTTAGCAATAACATTAAATATAATTAATTTGCAAACTTTCCATCACCGAGAGTTGAATAGAAATAATATTTATTTAAATTCTTAAACAGGCATTTACATTGTAGGGTGACTATACAATGGAATTATTGGAGATAATTGCTTTTAATAAAAAAAATGGTTGCGATCCATCGAACTGCTTTACTGTTTAACAAACAAATCTCTAAGTACTACTTACAAAATAAAAGTCATTTTCTTTCTTTTATTTTAAAATATAAAAAGCAATTATTTAGAAAAAGCATTTCAATATACATAATTGAGGAGGTTTTTTTCAAACCGCATCATTTCCAACGTTTGATATTTTTAATTTTATCGTGTCATCCGATTCTTAATACTAAATTCTATAGTCTAACACAAAGTATTTTTTTCAAATCGAAACAATTCCTGACTAAAATCAGCATTAAAAAGATGGATTTGAATCAATTTGTATTATTTCCAATCAGTCATGATACGTGCAGACACGGCGATACTCATTTGGTTACAAACCGTATCATTTCCAATAAGTTATTATTTCTGAATATCTATTTCTAAACAAACTATAACATTTCCATTGAAAATAAATTCGGACGATGAAATCGATCTTAATTCTAACATCGATTCGATCATCGTAAACCGTATTTTTATCTGGCAACACTAACTTTCGTGAACTTTTTTCATGTCACTGTCAATGTCATTATCATCCGTGCCAGAGTTCTGTAGTTAGACCGGTCGGATTTTTAAGGGCTCCAACTACCCTTAACGACTGCCATAGATGTTCGTATGACAACCGGGACCGATGGCTTAACGTGCTCTCCGAGGCACGGAGGGGTCTCAGTGTCTTAAGAAATGGTCACCCATCCTAAGACCAGCCTTACTATATGTTGCTTAACGTTTACCACTAGACCACGAGCCTCTCAAACCAAGGGTGAATCAAGGGGGATCAGTTTCTAATTGAATCTTTTCCAAAAACATTTGTTTCAAACTGTATCATTTCCAACAGTGTCAAACAAAATGCATCATTTCCATTTTTGTTTTTTTAATAACTCCAAAGGTTTTGCAAAAATATTCTAAATATTGGACATACCAACAGCAGGTAAGTCATATGATAAAATGAATAAATAAATCAGCAGAAATAATATAAAGCCAGGCTTTCAGTTGTTTTTCTCGAATATCTCAAAATAATGAAAAATGGAAATGATGCAGTTTGAAAATAACCTGCTCAATTATAAACTAAAAATAAGTATTTACATTACAAAATATCGTTTAAAAAATCCTCCGCGTCGTTGCCGACTGGGAAGGTTCCCAGAATGCTGGATGTGTTGCCATGTTGAATGGCGATACTTTTTCTAAATAAAATGTTTTGATTGTTAAGTACTCGTATTTTTCATCCTCTTACTATTTTTTTTTATTTATTTATTTCAGGCAACAAATAGAAAAGTTAACTTATTGTATGGCCCATTATAAACAACCTTTTTATCTTTATATGGTAGAGCATCGTTGACCGGGCCAAATAGTTAATAAATAAATAATATACCACACATGCCATGACATAACCTCAAAACTCAAACAAGCAGAAACATAGAAGGTTTCTTGGGACTGACTGAAATGAGGTTACGCTTCAGGTATGATGGTGTAATTACGAGAGAATACGTCATTCAAAAAAAGATTATACATAATACATTATGTCACCGTAAGATTGTAAAAATCGTAAGATTATAACCACATTTGCAAGATTGATGAAATTATTGTATTTACTGACGAGTTTTTATAGCCAGGTTCTTCTCTTATAGAAAACTCCTGTAAAATCTTACTGTCACTCATTTCGGATCCCCAAAATTAGCATTCATTGTGTCAGTCTTGCAAGATTGCTTGTAATCTGACGGCAGTTACAATTTTACGGTGACATTGTGAATTTTTAGAGGTAGAGCTTTTTAGAAGTATAATAGAAAGGAACAAGAACCTTGCAATAAAAACTCATGGCCATTATTTTCGAATTGCCAGTAGTTCCAATCATTCCACCAATTATACAGTTTTTAAAATCCGACGGTGACTCGACCAGAAAATAAAATTTATATTTGATCGCAAACTGTCTTCAACGAGTTTCTATTATTTACCTAATGATAATAATTATAATGGTCACCCTTATCATGTCCTCGCCCTAGATTCAAAGCGTATCTTGTTTATACAAACAAAAGAATGAATTATAATCATTTTATTTTCATCAACCCATTATTCAATGGATTTCGTTTAGTTTGAAAGGAAATTGGTTGTTTATTGGGTACCGATGGTTTCAAAGGAGAACTTTTATTTATAATTTCATGACATTATTTGTTTTCTTCTTTGAATTACTTTTCTTTGTTCGTGATCATAATTTAGTACGATTTCACGAATAAAATATGCCCCATCATACAAATAAATTAGGCTGTTCTTACTCAAACTCATACCTACTACTTAGTGGTTCTGTGAACAGTAGACCTCGCGTTATTTTCGCATTTTCCCCCCATTTCTCTCCTATTTTCCCCCCAATCGAAAAATCCCTTCGACAAAACTTGCGCCTTGCAACAAAGAACACTTGTGCCAAATTTCATGAAAATCGGCTAAAAAATGCGGCCTGTAGACCGGAACTGACACACATACCAACAACGCCAAATCGGCCAGTCCTCGAGTTAAAACTGAGACGCTTCGTTCGCTCGGTCAATAAAGGCTATACGCCATCACGCCTATATTCTCGAAGAGTAGGCAGAGGTGCATTACACACCCACAGATTACCAGTAATTATTATTTGGTTACTATAGAAAATCCATAACGACTCTGTAATTCAAACTAAAATGCCAAAAATGTATTTGTATTTATTTATTTGTTAACAATATTTACATTGTGTTCGAAATCAATTATTAACCTTAGCAATAAATATTTTACACATTCCATAATATCAATTAGATTACAAATACTCGCAATAATAGTTGGCATGTCAGAATAAAAAATAAAGTCATTTAATAATTTCACTAAGATTATGAAAAAAAATCATATTAATAAGCATGTCCTAACATTATTACAGAACATTATAACATTAAGCATTAAGCAACATAAATTAAATTTGAAACAAAATAACTATACATAATGAGATATCAACTTTTTGTATAGTTGGATAGAAACAGGCGTTACTTGGCGAAAATCCATGACAAAACAATGGTTATCAAGACTGTCTCAGAGAGAACAGTTCTCTCTGAGACAGTCTTGATAATGCCTCGTTTAGAGGCGAAACAATTGTCGACGTTTTATTGTCCTTTTAATTCTGCGAAAAATTAATGCTATTATATAAATTTAAAAGGTTTTTTCTTAAAAACATTTTACTTACCATTGTTTTTTGTATAGGTCAACACAATTATACATTTTTGAAAAAAAAACTCACTTGTACACTATTCCACAAATTATTTTTATTTTTGGTAAACCCTGACCGGTTTCCCACTTTTTGGGGTAAATTCATAATGCGAATTTCATAATGCAAACATTGAACAAAGAGTTTGTCTTAAATTTTGCATCGTCAATGGAATTTCGTGTTCGGAGACACTGAAAATGTTACAGAAGGCTTACGGTGAATCGACTTTATCAAAAACACGTGCTTATGAGTGGTACAAAGCGGTAAAAAGCGGTCGAGATGTGATGGAAGATTTTCCTCGCTCTGGTAGGCTATCAACGTCGGCAACTGAAGTTAACATCACAAAAGTGAAGGAAATAGTGACTGAAAATCCTGATTCAAGTTTGAGGGAGATAGCCGCCGAACTTTCTGTATCTCACGAGTCGATCCGTACCATTTTAACTAATCATTTGGGTATGAAACGAGTTGCCGCTCGGCTAGTCCCAAAAGACCTAAATTTTCTTCAAAAACTCAATCGCATGAGAGTCGCTGAGGACATGCTAGAACGAGTCAATTCCGACCCAACATTCATGAAACGCATTGTTACTGGTGACGAGACGTGGGTTTACGAGTTTGACATGCAAACTAGTCAACAAGCTTCGGAGTGGCGCCTTCCAACTGAACCAAAACCGAAAAAACCACGCCAAAGTCGATCTAAAGTCAAAGTCATGTTGACTGTTTTCTTTGACTATCGCGGTGTTGTGCACTCGGAATTCTTGCCGGAAGGTCAAACGGTAAATAAAAAATATTATTTGAGCGTTATGCGGCGTTTAAGAGAGCAAATTCGACGAAAAAGGCCAGATTTGTGGAAAGAAAATTCTTGGATTTTGCACCACGATAATGCGCCTTCGCACAAGGCCATTATTGTAAAGGAATTTTTGTCCAAACACTCAACAAATACCATCGAGCAACCACCATATTCACCAGATATGGCTCCAGCTGACTTCTTTCTTTTTCCTAAACTCAAATTACCACTTCGTGGCACCCGTTTTCAATCGGTACCTAGCAGACATAAAGGAGCATTCGTGGCGAAAACAGCGTTCAAAAAAAGTTTTGATGATTGGATTATTCGTTGGCGTAAGTGTATCGTTTCTGAAGGAGCATACTTTGAAGGTGATACAATAATTTGGATGAATAACAAAAATTTTGTGTATTATTTACCTTTCCCGGTACTTTTTTGACAGAGTAGTACATTTACTGCCAGATTCGCAAAGCAATAGGTAGAGCCTGTAAGAAAGAACCTGGCAATAAAACTCACGGCCACTGTCACGACAGCCTCTGTCTACGACTTAGGGGCAAAAGTTATTTTATCTGCTAGTTTATTGGAAAGTAAAAACTGAAATTTATTGATGATTTTCTTTTGAACATTCGAACGTGATACGTTGAGTAATGATCTGATGCAGTATTAATGAGGATTGCACTCGACAGTGTTGGGGTGAACTTCACGTAACTAAGTGGTTTCGCCGCAAATGAATGTTAGTTGAATATGTATACTTCTATAAAGATGAATAAAATTGAAGTATCTTTTTGTAATTCCATACTAACAACTTTTTACTAAATGCTTATGAAAGTATAACTTACTTAATTAGTACTTACTTAAGTACCTTCCTAACAATTTTCAATTTTTTTCTGTTGTCGGTTTGCTTCGGTTAATGTCTGAAACGACTGGACCAATTTTAATGGAACTTTCACAGGCAGTTAGCTAATGTTATAAGACTGACAGACAGACACATAACACGCCTATATCCCGAAGGGGAAGGCAGAGGTGCATTACACACCCACAATTTGCCAGTATTTTTAGTCCCACGTAATTGGGGGCAAGCCTATTGCCGTCACCGGGCACACATATAATGGATTACGTCCAAAATGGCCGAATGAATTTAACAAAAAGTAGAAGCAAAATTGTAATTTTGAAAAAAAAAATTGAAACCCGTTGCCTAGCGAAGAAATGTTGATGCAAGGCAACAAAATCTTACGTAGCAGCCGCTATGGCACAGTCCATTAAAATCCTGGGCGTCTCGGACTATAGCCAATTAAAGTCCTGGGCTTCTCAGACTATACTAAAGTCCTGGGTGAGTAATTTAAGATACTTTTTATCAGTGGAAATTGGGTACTAGAAAACTGCTCCATGCGGGCCGTTAGATAGTAATTTAGGTATTAAATTTAAAAAAAAAATTTAGGTTTCAAATATATATATTTCGTGAGGACATTATTATTGCATACTTTGTAACAAAATGATAGTATAAGTGACAACTGCAGAACACATTGATACAAGCACTGTGTAGTCCATACTGAAAAACTTTGCTGCATGGAATCTTATTGGTCTTGTGATTAACAACTCACGGAACTCGATCAGATTAGTTTTCATCTCACTATCTGAAAAAATATCATATTTTCAATCGACTTCCATAAAACGTGGAGGTTCTCAATTCGACTAATTGTTTTTTTAATGTTTGTTACCCCATAAATCTTTGGAATGGGTGAATGAAACTGAAAGCTAACTTTCCAAGTGGTCCCACACAGTTATTGGAGTTTACTCCTTAAGAATCGATTTTCATATATAAGGCGCCCGGTATGAGAAAAATCCGAGGGGTAAAACCTACTAACAAGTAACGAAAATCGTGTCACGTTTTTGGTGCGCACCTCTAGTGCGCAACTTTCTAATTTGTTATGGTTAGATACTCGTACTTAAGGGCCCAGACCGCGCACGGATAAAGTCGATTTTGAGCGACAGCAGCGCTATTGTTGCCCGAATCATCCGACGGGCGGGTGAATGACCCAGAGAGCGCGATTTTGAAAATGTTTTGCGACAAACGTTCCACGTTGAGTTATTGTTATTGAAGTGCGTCGGAGCTGACTCACACACTTTTTTTGGACCCATTTCGGTAATTGACTGCCTCGGTGGCGCAGAGGTATTAGTATGCGACTGCCGTCCCTGAGGTCCCAGGTTCGATTCCGGGTCAAATTATTTGTGTGATCCACAAATGTTTGTTTCGGAGTTTGGGTATTTTCTATGTTTGATATGTATGTATTTAGAAATATACAAGTATGTTTATCAGTCGTCTAGATCCCATAGCACAAGCTTATATTAGCTTAATTTGGGCTAGATGACGTCGTGTGAGAATGTCCAAAAGTATTTATTATTTATTAAATATTTATAATTTGAAGTCGCTTGTTGTGTCAAGTTTTGACGTGTACATTTTATGAATCGCATAATCGATGTCTTCGGCTGAAGTCGAACTTCTCGTCACACATTGATCATCCACTGAGCCTTTTACTCAACCCAGTTTAGTCAGTTATCCAGTCTAAACGCGGTGCGGCGATTCGATAATTTCTGCGAAGCGACTGCTATCTGACAGGGACCTAAATGGAATCTCTCTAGTCCGAGCAATTATTAAGAAGCATAAAAGTTCATACTCAGCTCTTTATATTTATTACTATTTTAAAGATTACTTGCAATATCAATATAATCTTGGTTAGTACCAAGATTATTTTGACATTGCAAGTAATTCCTTTCCTCCGCATTTCTTTAGCTAAAACTGCTTGTGTTAAGAGTGGGATCACGTCTATAGTATGGTGACGAATCAAATAGGTATTCTTTATTGTACTTATAAAATACAGATCTTAAAATTAAGTATACAAATTTAAACAAACAGACTATATACAAAGGGCGGCCCTATCGCGTAGAGCAATTTCTTACAGACAACCTTAGGATGGATAGAAGAAATAACATGAAATATAAAAGGGGAGTGTACAAAAAGAAAGTCATATTATTTGTCTTTAACTCCTAAGTCAATCATCAAGCCATGGAAGCTTCCATAGCTTGATACATAACTTAAGAGCGCTCAAAAAACAAACAATTATATACTTACATACATAAGTACATATATATCCATAAACATACTACACATATACCTTTTATATTATACATAATTATAATACTATACTTATACGATATAAAACTACTATAGAGAGAGGATTCCGTCAGTACTGTCGTGAACGGGGAAGTAGCTCACAACGTCAAAACACAACACTCAAACAAGCAATAGAGTTCAAGGCACTTACTGATATCATTGTCAACCAACAACGAGTCAACGGTATTTAGTATTCCTTCATTCTGCTTGTACACTTGCTCGCATCTATATACCACTAGAACAGCCATCATGCCATAGTTTACCACTCTTGTAATGGCTGACACACATGTTAGAACATTCCATTTTGAATAACTATAGCCAGGTATCTAAACACATTGTGATAATAACAATAGCGGTTAAAGTAATAGCGCTGGTAGACTGTCTGTCTAAACAAATCAGTTAAATCTACATATAAGGCAACTATCTCTACTTCGTATATATAGAGTGCTGATATTCGATCCGAACCACCAACAACCACTCTGCACGTCTGAACAGTTAAATAGTCGAGAAAGACGTGACGTCACTGCAGCTTCCCAAATTAAGTTTGCGTGTGGCAAAAAATAGAACTAATTATTGTTTGTAGTTATTGTTCTGAGATCTGGTTTTTGAAGTGTTTCAATGTAATGGGGTGCCCCTAGTGGAACGCAAAAATATACTGGGCAACCTATTATCAGCGCTACTTAGCAGTCGCCACGAAGATAACCGGTGGCACTCGCCATCTACTTATAGATAGTTGATCTGAGTAAATATCTATCTACTAAACTATGACGTTACTTATTTATACGGACAAGTCAGTAACTATTTGTGATTTAATTGATGATGTTTGAAAATACATACAATAATTATTTACACTTTTCTTCATGTAAAATTAGTTTGTTTGTTTTTGTGTTTTGACTGATTTTGCTGAAGACAGAGACGGATATGGTATCGAGAAAAATTTCGGGTAACAGTTAGTTTAAAAAAATATTTTATTTGTTCAACCGGTCACGAGACTAGCCACCTTATAATTCGATGTACCAAATACAGCATAAGTACCTACCAAAGATCCGTTCGCTATTCTAATAGCTAAATTAAGTAAATTGATGGAGTTGAATAGGAGGTTAGCGCAATATACCAGAACCTGCAATATTGAAAAGAATTGAAAAGAGTTAGAAATAAGTAGGCATTACATACTAAGTATGCTAAAGGTGACAGGTAAGAGGCGTTATCCCTTCACAAACCGCGCCAACTTAGCACCTATAATATATGCATCATACCTACTAATATTTTATAACTAAGCTGATGTCCTCGGCTTTATCCACGTGGGTAAGGTTCCCGTAAACTTTCGCAGTTATCTTCTATATATCTATCTTCTTTCAGTGAAGGTTTGAAAGTGAGGCGGTATGAAGTTTGCCGGGACAGCTACTAGATATATTAATAAAAGTAGCATTTAAAAAGGTTTGATATTTTCTTTTTGGCTCTATCGTGTTTCAAGCAGTGAAGATTGAGCTAAAATTTCGTATAAAGATAAATAATGTTCTGGAAAAAGTATGTACCTACCGTTTCGAAAAAATGTTTTTGTGGGGAAATATAAAAGCGAAACCTACGTCAAAATAGCGAGCGGTGCCATGGTTAGTAGCTAGTGCAACATAACTTACCCGAAAACCGTAATAGGTATTACAATAAGTTACTTGTTCCAATAGCATTAGATAACATTTACTCAACCAAGTCACATTAAAATATCGTTTTTGATACAGCATTTTCATAGCAAGACTATGTGTGTTTTTGTCGCCCGTTGCATGATTTACAAAATAACTACTGTTATAATCCTAAAAATATATTACAGAATATAAATATTTTCGGACATTCTCACACAACGGCATCTAGCCCAAACTAAGCTATAAGCTTGTGCTATGGGATCTAGACAACTGATAAACATACTTATATATTTCTAAATACATACATAATATATATAGAAAACACCCAAACTCCGAAGCAAACATTTGTGGATAACACAAATATTTGATTCGACCCGGGGATCGAACCACCACCGACCACGCCACCGAAGCGGTTATAGCTTATAAGTATATCTTAAATTATTAGGCAATTTGTACCGTTCTTTAACAGTTTCTCAATACTTGCTTCGCTCATGTATATCGAATCCGCTTCGGCTTCAAGGACCCACTAAGCAGACCCACCGGTGGGTCTCAGAATACTGATATGTCTCCAAAGGCCCACTAGTGGGTCCACTGAGATTTTATTATCTTCGAAGACCCACTAATGACTACTTCTTTGTCAAGGTTCATAAAGCAGACCCACCGGTGGGTCTCAGAATACTAACATGTCTCCAAAGGCCCACTAGTGGGTCCACTGAGATTTTATTATCTTCGAAGACCCACTAATGTGAAAATAGCGTATAATTTTCAATTATTCTCATCCGACCAGTACTAATTTAAGAAGGTTATACGGGGTTATGCTCCGCTGTACCACTGGTTTATACCACCAGTGGTAGGACGGGTAAAATTGGTATGTTCCGTGGTTCCCCTCCAGTGGTACAGTGGAGAAAATATGTATGACCCGTCATTCCCCTCCTGAGTTCTTCTCTTAAGGTGTATATACATAAGGATCCGGGTGGATTACGGGCACTTTTTCTTGCCGGTGGTCCACCTAAAAGTAATATTGAAAAATTAATACGAAAGAACAAATTAAACTCGAAAAAACAAATGAATGTCGAAAAAATTTTATAACTTTAAATTATAATTATGGTCAGTCTCTTTAATCTTGAAGGCTCTTATGTTGTTATGTATTCCTGGTACATTTGAGGTTTGTGTCTTTTATAATGGATAATCATTTTCATCTGTACTTCGTGCACCCTGTTCACACATTTCTTTATTTTTCATCGGGACAAAAAAAATGTATCATGCACTTAGTAGGGCACTATGGATATCGTACCAGAGCCGCTTGGGTCCCTCTCTCTGTTATAAGATAATACAAACAACAAAAGTACTAGGAGTACAGAACTACAAAAGAGCACTCGCCAACAGTTGTCTCGCTCAGTTTGGTTTATTCAAAATGTGTTCGAACAAGTCGAACCCGGTTCGAACCTCCTATTCTGTTATGATCGCCTGGTACTTTTTCGGAATAATGAGTTCAAACATTCAATCGGGTAAGTAGTTTATTATTGTTACGGTAGAACTGTTTAGTAGAACTAGTGGGAACGAATCGAAAATGGGATTCACTAGTGTGCATGCATCATAATATCTGTAGTGGTACAGTGGAATACATTTTTAACATTTGTGAACATATGCTCCACTGTACCACTGAGGGGAACCACGGAGCATACCTATTTTACCCGTCCTACCACTGGTGGTATAAACTAGTGGTACAGCGGAGCATAACCCCGTATAACCTTCTTAAATTAGTACTGGTCGGATGAGAATAATTGAAAATTATATAATTATCCTGTTTGTAACTGTCATGTTGTATCCGTAAAACATTATCTATATAAGTGGTGTATTTCAATAAGTGTAAAATGCTGCGTTGCAATGTAATTGAGAGTTGCTCTTCAGAGTCATCCAATTCAGATATACAAGTATGAATTTACCGGCTCAATAACGATACAGGTACGATATTGAGTTTAAAACTAATTGCACTTATTTTTTTGAAGTTGATATTCTAAGTCTTATAGTCTTAATTTTGCCCTTTTCCAGCATCCTCTTCGTTAGATTTAACTTCATGGTGGGTATTAGGAGACATAAAATTAAAAAAGTCAATGGAGCCTACCCGTCAGTGGGCCTTTAGAGACATGTTAGTATTCTGAGACCCACCGGTGGGTCTGCTTTATGAACCTTGACAAAGAAGTAGTCATTAGTGGGTCGTCGAAGATAATAAAATTTCAGTGGACCCACTAGTGGGTCTTTAGAGACATCAGTATTCTGAGACCCACCGGTGGGTCTGGTTAGTGGGTCCTTGAAGCCGAAGCGATCGAATCGTGATGTTATATGTATAAATACAAAGTGTAGAGTAATTTTAATATTTTTTTACGAGAAAAACTGGTGATTTATTTTTTTAAGTTACATATAGACTAGTAAAACCCAAGAGTTACTAATAACTATGCTCACATAACTAAATTACTAAACAACAAATTAAATTGAAGATACCTGTAATACATCCCGCAGTTTTTCAATACGATATTCAACTTGAATAACATGAGATATAGACTCAAGTAAAGTCAGCATATTTAAGAAAAAATATACATAATCCACTAAATATATTACAGATGGAGTTCCACCTTTTACAATACACCAACTTATAATATCAAATGAAGAAGAAATCAAAGATATTGCCATAGAAAATATTATTGAACATGATATTATTTTACGAATTTTAACATAAGAAATATCACCCAACATAAGATCAATACGATCATAATTTTTGAAATAATTTAAAAAGTAATCTCGACCATACCTGTAAACACAATACAAGTCAATAATATACTCAAAATAGGACATCCAATACGTCATTTGGATCGATGTCGAGAATTTAACAAGAAAATGTGATGTATCTGCGATAGTTTTAACTTTATAATACAGACAAACTACGTTGCAGACCCCAAAAATAATGATATAAATGAAAGTTTTGAAAAGTGATACTGATTGTATTAGTTGATTGTTTTGATATTTGATATTAGATAGTGCAGTTGCTTTTAATATTCTGTTTAGAGGGGCTATAGAATAAAATGGCCCTCTTTTTATTTTATTGGTACTCTTCTTTTCACCAACATGAATCTTCATTTTAACAGTAGGTACGTGTGTTTTAGTTCAAGTAATATTCTAATATCAAAATGGTTGGTTATTTTATGTAGTGCATTTCTCGTTAATCGATTTAATTACTTAATATCGACAATTTCCTGCATGCGCTTCTATTGCTCATAATTAATTCGGAAGCAATAATCTAGTGTTAAAGTTTATTATACATAAATACACACATAACATAATGATTACGCTTATATCTCGGTGGGGCTCGTGGTCTAGTGGTAACCGACAATGTTAACTCATTGCAAAGGTTAAGCAACATCTAGTCAGGCTGGTCTTGGGGTGCATGGGTCAGATCCTCCACGCGGTGCACCCCGGGCAACGGCAGTGGCTGCAACTCTGCGGCAACATACCGTAGAGTTGTAGCTACTACGGCTAATTCTGGCCAAGGGGGGGGGTCTTGTCTCCTCAGAATGTGAGGAGCACAGACCCACCACGGTGGGGGCCTTTCGAGGCCCAGGTCTCTCCGCCGACACTCTGCTGAGCAGAATGGTCCTGTGCGGAGGAACCGACAGGGCGACGGGTCCGACACCACTGACTTCATCAGTGGCGTCGGCCACGATCTGACAGAGACCACTGATCGGCCGAACCCTGGCGGGTAGGCGGTTCTGCGGAACTGCGAGGATGGAAAACTCGTTAAAAAACCAACGGGGCGGGCGGAACGGTCTTGTGAAGACCCCCACCCGGCCCAGCCGTAATCCTGAACTGACAGGACCGGTGGCCTCTCGGGGCCGCGAGGATGAACACCTCTATAAAAATTTAACCCAATCCTAAGCCCTGACACCCGGTGAGGGGATGAATCGTGCAGGGGAGCTGTCACGCCTAGGGTGTCACCATCGTCGGAGGACGTTAAACTCAACCAAAATGGCTGAGGAAATAAACAAATTTATTACCCAAGGGGGAACCGGCAGCGATACTGACCGCGAACACCCTGCTGTGACTGGGGTCGGGCTCGGGTCCGGCACCAGTCATGGCGACCCCCGCCCGGGATCTACCCGGGTGGTATTTGGGAGGGGTCACCAAAGCCCAATAGGCCAGGGGGTGTGCCTTAAAACCACCCCCCAAACTGCTGCTGGGACTGACGTCGTTCCCAGCAGCACTGAGGCGGCGGGTTCTTCCTTATGGAAGACCCCAGGAAAGAGGACCCTCGAGAAGAGGGTGCAGGAGGCGGGACCCTCGCGTGACCGGAGCACCAGCTGCTCTGGGCGGGCCAGTGAGACGAGTTCCGAAGAGGGGGTGCCGTCAAAATATTTGGCGATGACGACAAGGGGCCAATACAAAAAGACGCCGGTCTTTAAGGCCCCCGCCCCTACGGTGCCGTTCCTGCCAAGTGGCAGGGATAAAGAGGTCCCAGCCGCGCGGGAGCTCATGCTGGCTCTTACCCGGATTGCGGAGGCCATGAAGGGTGGCACTAAAAACCTCCAGGGTAAGAGGCAGGTAGTGAAGACCGCGGTGACCGCTGCCCAGTCTTCACTGGATGAGCTCCTTGCGCGGAGCGTCCCTGCTGAGGAGCTGAAGCTCCGAGGCCAGGTGGCCAGTCTGGAGGCGGAACTAGCCGCGTCCCGACAACAGATGGAGGCCCTGCGACAGGAGGTCGCGAGCCTGACCAATTTGGTCAAGGGGCCTTCCGAGACCCAGACTGGGCTACCGAAGCCGCCTTCCCCGACGGTTGGGCCATCTAGGATGGCACCCGGGACCGCGCCCAATGCGGCGCCCGTATCGCCGCCACAGCCTGTGCCGCCTACTCTTACCGAGCTCATGGCGGCGATCGAGAGGCGCCTTGGCGTCCTTGAGGACCGGGCGTATCGAGTCGGCAGCCGTACCTGCGCCGCCTCGAGGCCTAAACCTCGTCCGTCCGCTGTAGGCAGCGGGGGAGCCGCTTCTGCGCGGCCAGGTTCGCAGCGGGATGCTGACATGGACGTACATTAATGTGCGCCCATGTCCGCATCCTGCAGGTGAACTTGAACCACTGCCGCGCTGCTCAGGATCTTCTGTACCAGAGCATCGCGCAGTGTTCCATTAACTTGGCCGTGGTCGCCGAGCCGTATTATTTCCACCCGGGAAGCCCGGTGGACACCAGGTTTCGCCGGAGGCATCGCCGCCCAGACGACGCGGCAGCCCGAGAGGCGGAGCTTTATCAGGCATACAGGGAGGCCAAAGGTATTCTCCAGGAGACGATAAAGCGGGCCAAGACGGCGGCCCGCGAGGAGCTCCTGGAGACCCTGCAGCAGAACCTATGGGGGCGCCCGTACCTACAGGTCAGGGAGAAACTCCGACCTAGGGCGCCCCCACTGACCCAGAGTCTCCAGCCGCAGCAGCTGGAGCGGGTCATGGGCTCCCTGTTTCCGACGAGCGCGGAGGAGCACGTCCCTCCGCGCATGGCTCCGTCTCTGCCCGACGCGGATAGCACCAGCGAAGACGACGTACCCGAAGTCAGCGTGGGGGAGCTAGGTGCGGCAGTACTCCGGCTTAAACGCCGGAAAATCACTGCCCCCGGACCCGACGGCATTCCTGGCCGTGCATGGGTCCTGGCCCTCGAAGAACTCGGGCCTCGACTGATGGGGCTCTTTAGCGCATGCCTCGAAAGGGGCCAGTTTCCCAAGGTGTGGAGGACGGGGAAACTGGTCCTGATCCGTAAGGCGGGGCGGCCGGTGGACGCACCATCCGGATACCGGCCGATCGTGTTGCTCGACGAGGTATGTAAGCTCTTTGAGCGAATTATCGCGGAACGCCTCGTCGAGCATCTCACGAGTGTGGGGCCAGACCTGGCGGATAACCAGTTCGGTTTCCGTCGGGGACGCTCCACCGTGAGCGCGATCATGCGCGTGAAGAGCCTGACGGAGGAAGCAGTCTCGCAGGGCAAGGTGGTGGTGGCGGTGTCTCTTGACATCGCCAACGCGTTCAACACCTTGCCATGGAGCTGCGTTAGGGAGGCGCTCGTGTATCACGAAACGCCTCTCTACCTCCGTCGTATTGTCGGGGCCTATCTCTCGGAGAGGGCCATAGCTTTCCCCAGCTGGCTCGGGCCAGCTCGGCGAGATGTGTCGTGCGGTGTTCCACAGGGGTCGGTCCTGGGGCCGCTTCTGTGGAACATCGGCTACGACTGGGTGCTGCGGGGTGCGTTGCCTAGGGGCGTCGGCGTAACGTGCTACGCCGACGATACCCTCGTCACGGCGCGGGGTGCAACGTACCAGGAGGCAGCACTCAAGGTCACGACGGGTGTTGCTCGAGTCGTGGGTCGGATACGGCAGCTGGGACTGGAGGTGGCCTTGCACAAGTCCGAGGTTCTGTGTTTTCACAGACCTCGGAACGGTCCACCCGAAGGTTCCAGCATAAATGTGGGAGGCGTTAGCATCGGCATCAAGCCCTCGATGAAGTACCTAGGGATCGTACTTGATAGCCGATGGAACTTCGGACCACATTTCCGAAGTTTGGTCCCCAAGGTGACGCAGGCATCGGTCGCGCTTTCGCGACTGATGCCCAACCTAAAGGGACCCAACGCTTCCTGCAGGAGACTGTACCTGGGGATCGTGCGGAGTATGGCCCTATACGGGGCTCCCGTATGGGCGGATAGGTTGGCGGTCAAGGGGAACGTGACTCTGTTAAACAGACCACTCCGAACCTTGGCCGTCAGAACCATACGGGGGTACCGCACGATCTCCGCAGAGGCTGCATGTCTCCTAGCCGGGACCCCTCCATGGGACCTGGAAGCGAGAGCCCTTGCGTCATTGTTCCAATGGCGCAAGGAGGCGCTGGAGCGGGACCACAGGCCTGCGTCTCGAGAAATCGAGGACCAGCGGTCCCAACTCCGCCAGGATCTCATGGAGTCATGGAGGGTGCGACTTGAGCAACCCAAGTGGGGTACCACCATCATCGCGGCGGTGAGACCGATCATGGACGATTGGCTGCAGAGGCAGCATGGTGACCTCACGTATCGTGCGACGCAGATCGTTGCCGGGCATGGATGCTTCGGTAGCTATCTGTTTCGCATGCATCGTGAGGTCACACCCCGGTGTCAACACTGCGAGGTTTCCGACGACGACACCGCACTCCACACGTTGGTGGAGTGCTCAGCGTGGGCGAGCCAGCGCCGGGACCTCGTAGTGGGTCTGGGCGTGGATACCCTCTCGCTGGAGACCATTCTTCAAGCCATGGTCTCCAGCCGGAGTAGGTGGAACGCGGCCGTGTCCTTCTGCGAGCAAGTCATGCTCGCGAAGGAGGCGGCCGGAAGGGAGAGGGAGCGTACCCTCCCCGCCGAGTTCCGTAGTCGGCGGCCAGAGCGCCCCAGACTACGCGACTACGCCCAAGACTATCGACCTCCATGATCGGGGCCTGAGGACGGCGGGATCGCCATCCGCCGTCCTTACAGAAGCAGGCTAGAAGGGTTGCGTGCTGCGGGGCCTTTGCCCCATAGCACGCAACCAGATTCACTCACTGACGCGGGATAAAACCCTTCCCCCAACGACGCGGGATTCTCGTCCCGACCCAACACCCGAAGAGATCACAGAGGTGGTCAAAGTCCGCCGGGCGCCACTGGACATACCCTCTGCTAGTAACCAGAGACGCCCGGCAACGGACGTTAGAGCGGCCGCGGCCTTGGCCGCGGAATTAAAAAAGAAAAAAAAAAAAAAAAAAAAAAGGCTGGTCTTAGAATGGGTGACCATTACCTACTTAAGACATTGAGACCCCTCCGTGCGTTGGAGAGCACGTTAAGCCGTCGGTCCCGGTTGTCATACAAACATCTATGGTAATCGTTAGGGGTAGTCGGTACCGGTCGAATTTATGATTTGGCTGTCTTTGAGACAGTCTTGATAATGCCTCGTTTAGAGGCGAAACAATGGTCGAAGTTTTGTTGTCTTTTTAACTCTGCGAAAAAATAAAGCTATTATATTTTTTTAAAAAGTTTTTAACATCTTACTTACCGTTACTTTATGATTTAGGGCTCCAGCCCCAAATCACAAATTCGACCGGTTTGGTCCGAACTACAGAATTTCAATATCGCCCATGGATCTGTGGAGGTCAGGTGACAGTCGCGTTACGTGAAATATTGAAGTTCAGCCAAATCGCAGTTAGAAAGCCGACCCCAACTGCGTTGGGAAAAGGTTCAGTGGATGATGATACGCTTATATCTCTGGTAGGGAGATGTACATTACAATCACATATTTTACCGATTGGATAGGATTCTATTTCCGATATGGAAAGATATTCCTGGTGTATTAGTTGCAGCAACTTGCTGCTGGATACGAGTTGTGTATCTAATAAATAATATATTACTGGCGATTGGAAAAGAGTGGCCCTGAGTTCTCATTGCTAGGTTCTATTCTCGAGAAATAACAATCGTTGAAATTGAAATGTAGACGCGTAGTAAACCGCGCAGCGCTGATGTAGCACGTAGCATAGCCCCGTAGCGTGAAGGACTAGGTTATAAAACCAAAACATGGAAGTAGTACCACGGGCTACAAAGGAATATGTCACAATCACGGAACAAAGAAAGCTATCATAATTAACCCAGACATTCATACTATTCCTAGAATATAACTCATAAATATTACAGATATACCTACACGTCAATGTAATATCAAAGGCTCGGTGCATCTCTTTGGTAGTGTAATGGGTATTAAAAAATACCCTTGACACCGGTGGTGCAAGACGGTGGTGTAAGGGTCGTTCACGGCCCCGGCCTCGTAGCGTTATCGTAGCACTTCTGCGTAGTCTGAACCGTAATTCTAAAGGACACCGCACAATATGCGATACCTGGAGGATCACTCGCTAATCAATGATCGGCAATATGGCTTCAGGCCAAAACGATCAACGGGTGACCTCCTGGCATTCGTCACGCATGTATGGGGTAAGGCTATGGAAAAGTTCGGCGAGTCCTTGGCTATTAGCCTGGACATCGCCAAAGCTTTCGATAGGGTCTGGCATGCTTCGCTCCTTTCCAAGCTTCCGGCATATGGTCTACCTCCTCAACTGTGCAGCTGGATTGCCAGTTTTTTAAACGAGCGCCGAGTGCGGGTCCTCTGCGATGGCCAGGCTTCTCGCTTTTTGCAAGTGAATGCCGGGGTACCGCAGGGGTCCGTACTGTCACCAACTCTCTTTCTTCTGCATATCAATGATATGCTTTCCCTCGGGAACATTCATTGCTATGCAGATGACAGTACATTGCACGGGAGTTACTCGGTTCGTCCGACGGCGGGGCGATCTGTGATAGAGGAGGAGAGACGACATCTCGTGGGTGATCTCGACCGAAACCTCGACAGTATCTCCCAATGGGGTGCCGAGAACTTGGTCGAGTTCAATGCCCACAAAACACAGGCGTGTGCATTTACAGCGAAAAAATCCCCTTTCCTTCCCCTACCCACTCTTCAGAATGCAATATTACCAATGAAGGACAATCTAGACATCCTTGGCATAGACGTTCGTCGAGAGCTCAATAACACAAAATACATTGAGAGATGTATTGGGCTAGCTTCGCGGAAACTAGGAATACTGAACAAGGTAAAGCGATTCTTTACACCGCACCAGAGGTGTCTGCTGTACAAAACGCAGATTAGACCCTGCGTTGAATACTGCTCTCACCTCTGGGACGGCTCCGCGAAGTATTTGCTGGACGCACTCGACGTTATGCAGCGACGCGCTGTTCGCATTATAGACTGTCCGGAGGTAACGGGAAGCCTTGAGCCGCTAGCCCAGCGCCGAACAATTGCTTCCTTGGCCGCGTTCTACCGTATTTACCACGGTGAGTGTTCTGAAGAGCTCTTCAACCTGATCCCACCCTCTCCCTTCCGATCCCGAACAACGCGTGCCGGGCAGAGATGTCTCCCTCATACCGTGGAAACCGTCTTCGCGAGAACCGAGCGTTTTAAACGATCGTTTCTCTGCCGAACGATGGTGGCTTGGAACGCCCTGCCTGCGCACGTGTTTCCTCCAACATATAACCCTGGGCTATTTAAGCGAAGCGTGAAGAGGCACATTACAGGGTCGTCAAGTTGAGGGCCACTCTCTATAGTATTCCTGTGTACTGTGAGAGTCGCCCTCAATTGCCAGACGTCGCCTCAGCTTACCATCAGGCGAGTGGCGTCAATTTGTCGAACTAAATATAAAAAAAAAAAAAAAAAAATATGGTAATATTCGATGTGGTATATGGGTAGGCAGACGCATATAATATGTCCACATTTAACCAATAGCTGTCTTTTGTTAGGGGTTGAACATTTTGCCGCTAACTGGAGACTTTCATCTTTGCCCGAGACAGGCCTATATCACTCGCCTAACAATCGCAAAAAATACGTGATGTCAGCGACAACTTGAAGTTGTAAGTCAGTAAGGGTTGTCTCTTGTTTGTGATACGGCATTGACCATAGAGTTGATATTGAGGCATTAATGTCATAATTATTGGTCAAATTATGCTGGTACTTTCCTGACAACCCTAACGTTCGAATTATGTTCTCTGTAAACAAAGGAATGTGCTGTAATTAACGTTGGAGTGCAAGTTCTGTATGTAAGTACTATTCCCTATTCTGTGCCAGAGAGAGCAAGTGATTATTTTATTTAAAATTATTACACAATTTAATTGTACAACGACGAACTTAATGTCACAGATTTTATTGACCAGCTAATGTTTAGGTGATGCATAGACAACGAGGCTTCTTGTACCCAAGTTATCAAAATAGATCCTAGATTTTACGTAATACGTATCAAAAAAAACATTATTGAGTAATGTTTAGTTTTTCAGTAACTTTTAATGTATTTACTGATACATGATTTTCTAAATTACTTAATATCTAGTTATACGTATACAAGTATAAATTGAGATAGTGGCCTGGAACGCCCTGTCTGCGCACGTGTTTCCTCCCGCATACTCGATCCCTTGGATCTTTAAGCGAGGCGTGAATTCGCACATCACTGGGTCGTCCAGTTGAGGGCCACTCTCTATAGTATTGTGCGCTGTGAGAGTGGCCCAAAATCGCTAGCCGTCGTCACGACTTACCACCAGGCGGGCGGCGTCAATTTGGCGAACAATGTAAAAAAAGAGAACTACAATTATATACTCTAAATAAATGGATTAAGTAGGCAGGGAACGCTAGGTATAGGTATACAGAAAAAAACCCTATAATTTGTCATCATTTCAAAGCAAATGTCCACACTGTTTGTTTGAGTAAAATAGGTGTTAGAAATGTAAGAAACTCGTTAGTTAACTGTTACAGTAAACTATTATAGCATTTTGGCGTGTTTATTTAACAGCTTACGTTACGGGGTATCTTATCAATGGCTTGAGATGGAATTCGAAATATTATTTTGATTTAAACGTCGCTTTACTGTCCTTTGGCTGGCGGACTTTTTGGCTCCCTATGCAGCCCCTGTCAAAGTGAGGTTGGGTATTATCCCGCTTTTGTGAGCGTGTGTATGCGGATCGAAATAGGTTAAACTATTTGCTTTAATTTAACAACTACAAATCTTGGTACGTTAAACCTAGAACTTATTGTATACTCTGTAACATAATTACAGTATAAGTAACAACAACAGAGCTTATTGAAACAAGTAAAGTATAATCCATCGTGAAGAAATTTGCAGCGTGAAATTTAATGGGTCTGGTAATGATAAGATTTCGGAACTCTTTTAAATGTTTTTTCGAATCAGCATCTGCAAAAAAGGTTTTTGTTATTTATGACTTGGTAAATATGACTTTATAAACTTAATACATAGGGAATAAATTGAAAAAATCTTAGTTTTATGCCCACATTATGTAATTTTATTGACATAGGTAGGTATTAGGCAGAAATCAGGCATTTATAAGAAAGCAAATTTTCAGTTGCCAATCGACGACGGCTTGAATGAGTTTTCAACGACTGTTTATTAATAAATAAATACAAAAGACGAGGCTATTTTCTTTTTAAATTCCGCGAGACCGCGGCCGCTCCCATGTCCATTGCTGCGGGCGTCTCTGGTGACACTAGAAGGTATTTCCAATGACTTTGGCCACCTGTGTGGCCTCTTCGGGGGTTTGGTCGGAATGAAAATACCGCGTCGTTGGGGTTGGGTTTTATCCCGCGTGAATCTGCTAGCCTGATTCTGTAAGGACGGCGGGTCGCTATCCCGCCGTCCTCCGGCCTCGATCATGGAGGTTGATGGTATAAATACGAGGTTGTGATAGATTATATCGAAAGTCTGTACAAGGTTCGTGTTCGCAGAGAAGCTTTAAAATGTCAGGTTTCAAGTAAAAAAAACTTACTATTGACACGATTAATTAATAAGTTGTCTATTATATTTAAAATTCTGTCTGTCTGTTTGTATGTTTGCTCGCATCGATACATCACTAATATAATTATAACTCCATAATTCGCCACTCTTGTTGCGACACCCATACTTGCTAATATTGAAAGCTCGATGTCGATATTCTGGTAGTTCTGTAAAATGACATGTACTTGTATTTGGAAATTTGCTGAGAATTACAATATCCATACATAATTATGTACTAAAATATTTACAATAAGTGCTTCTACCTACAAACTATAGTTTAAAAATTTTCCGCGTCCTTGCCGACTGGGAAGGTTGCCGGAATGTTGGCTACGTTGCCACGTTGGATGGCGATACATATTCTTTGAACCAGAAAATAGCCAGCCTTCTGATCTATCAAAGCATCGATTAAGCGTTTAGCAATGTTTTTATAAAGGTGGCGACTGTGGCGAGCGCTCGGACCTCATGACCCCAGTGTCTCAACCCCAGATTCACTTTTGGACACTCTCCCACAACGTCATCTAGCTCAATTTAAGCTAATACGAGCTTTCATTTATATGATCTAGATAACTTACTGATATACAAACTTAAGTAATTTAAATATATAAAACACCCAAACTCCGAAACAAACATTTGTGGATCACACAAAAATATTCCATTCGATCAGATAATCGAACACTAGACTCCAGCGGCAAAATCAGAGCAACGTCCAACCACGGCACGATTTCAATACGATTGAAATAAGACTTGGCTGTTGTAGATATAATTTTTAATCCTTACAATAATAGAAAAAGTACAAACACCGCAGATATATGCACTGGTTTTTAAGTAAATAAAATAAAGTAAATATACTTGCTCACCATAGTACCATTAACGATTCTAATAGCTAAATTTAACAGATTAATGGAATTAAACAGAAGATTCGTGCAGTAGATTAAAACCTGGAATTTTCAGACAATATTATCATTTTATACTTAAAAGAATCGCAAACGATAATCTTGGACCGAACCAGCGAATGTTTAGTATCCAGTAGCAACGTTCTGTTTTTGTTATTTGATATTATATTAACAATGTGCGTCTTACGGCGGCGGCGCGGCTTTGTCGTCGGTTCATCGTTAGCGTCAGTAAATGTTTCGTGTCCGGCCTAAGACTTTCGTATTTGAGATTCATATTGTAAAATTATGACAGACAGACATTACGTTAAGTCTATATCTCCGAAGGGGTAGGCAATGGTGCATTACACACCCACACTTTGCCAGTAATTTAGTTGGTCCCACGTAATAGGGGTCAAGCCTATTGCCGTAGAAAATCCATAACCGATTGTAATTCAAACCAAAATTTCGACAGCCAGGACAGATGTTACATACCACTAATAATAGAATCTCAGCAGTTCGAGCGAAATTATTTGGGTAGAAAAAATATATTCATTAACAAGAGGATAATATTTATGAATAATTAAATCCAACTTACTCGGAACCCATATGTTTTATTTAGAAATGCCACTTGCTCAAATATAACTATGTAATATTTAGTAAACCATTCTGCTTCTAAACGTTTACTGTGCGTTTTTTCAACACTATATAAACATCTTTTTGCTTTATTTTCAATAGTATTTATCATGTAATTATCTTTTATTTGGTTTTCAGTTAAATTATTACTGCTGTAGTTCTAAAATGTTTATCGTATTAATTTATTTTCTATTTATTTGAATTCAACAGCATTTGGGTAAATTAAATTAACAAATAATATTATATTCCAATAACTCAAAGAATTTTTCACTGCTACCTACTTAGCAGTGAAAACTTACTTGCTAACGTTATCAGTATCTACTATATATAACTACTATATATAAATAGATACGATATTTAACTAATACATACATACAACGTCTGTTGAGTAGACTTTTAGATAACAGTCACCTACTAATCACAAAAATAATAAGTAATAGATATTCTAAATACATAAATAAAATTTAAGAGTCTGTTTACGATGCTCAATATACAGCTTTTCACTAAATGAACGCGAAGCGAGAACGAGTCCCTTAAAACCTTCAAATCATACCTGTAGTAAATCTCCGAGCAATTTAAAACGATATTCCACTTGAATTATATGAGAAATAACATCTATAACACTCAACATATTTAGAAAAAAGTAGAAATAATCTATAGAATATAAAATATCAGCCTCCAAATCTTCTATATACAACCAAATAACGAAATCTAACAAGGAACCACATAAGAAAACCAAAACACAAAAAATGACTTTACGAACAATACATGCACGAATTTCTTTATGAGACGGATTGCCTAAAATTCTATCAATTTGATCATAAGTGTTAAAGTATTTTAATAAATGTTCAGTTCCGTATTTATAAACAAAATAAATATCAATAATATATTCAAGATAAGACGCCCAGTAAGTCAATTGAATAGTATCAGATAATTTAACATTGCCAGTGACAGTTTCGAACGTATCTATTTTAAAAATTAAAAAGAAAATGTTTATCGCGCCAAAAATAGAACCATAGAGTGTAGGTTTTGTCATTGATCGGGATATAAGTATTTGATCTCCTTCGAGATAAATATTTGAGAGTGCTGTGATTCTTAGTAACCAGTTTATAGGACTTATATTATCTGTGGTCATGTTTTAATTTTTAAAACAAACTGCGATATGGTAGTGTCGATTTAAAGTTTGAAAGTGGGAATTCTAGTGGTGGTTGTTTAATTAAGGAATGTATGTTATAAAATGTAGCACTCACTTTTATTAAATGCTAGCGAATGGCTGTGGCTCCACCTATGTCATATAATTGTCTCTAGTACTAGTCGCGATAAAAGTTACGCTATTAATAAATGCTATCTATATATTTCAAATAATATTATACTCGTAATAAGAGTCGCATAAACAATAGTCTTGAGATGGACTTGAACTACATGCAGGAGACCAAGACACTGCTATATAAATATAATAATATATTTGTAGATTTACCAAGATTGGTATAGAAGTTTTGTCGTAATACGCGAACCAGATACCTGCAAAATTATGACGTCACGGGTTTGTTTTTTTCTTTCCACTTCTCTTCTTACATAAACTTATATTATTGAGATTAGGATATTGCAACAGATGGTAATTCTAGCAAGAATGAACCAGCTCGTTAGGTGAAAGCCTCCTTGTCACTTGACCCTGCAGTTCGATAGCTTATACAGTCTCCCCTCCTATGGGGGTAGGAGGGGAAATAACCTGAAAAACTCCCACTGAAAAGACTGATTAGTCTATTAAAAAGACAAATAGGGATTTGTCTTTTTAATAGACAACCAGTCAAAATAGTCAGACAAACGATTTTTGCCATATTAGTTGAATGGGAGAATGAAGGTTAAAATATATTTTATATTGGAATAACAGCCGGCTATAAACGCGAACTATAAAATTGTTGCTGAAAGCGCTTATGGTCTAGTATTTAGTAGTAGTAGTATTTTTTGCAAAGGGGCTCTACCAACATCTTTAGGGCCCCAGCGACCTCACCTGCTAGTGGCGCACCTGCTGATAAACGGACGAGGCTCGTTAATTTACGGTACCTATGGAGTGGCTTCGGCCCCTACGTGGGTATCAGGTGGTACAACAGTGTTGGTCCGGGGGGGTACCACAGTGCAGCTGTGCTAAAGCTCCCCAAGTAACCCAGCCCAGGCTGGGTTGCGTTAGGGGTTCAGCAGCTGCACCGCCGGGCCCGGGGCGATGTATGGTGCAGCAGGCATGGGACCAGTGGGGGCGAAACGGAGTCTAGTGTGGGTGGTGTGGGTCTCCTGGGGCCAACCACCCCAGGAGGCTGCCCCACATGTTGCGCATAATCCTGATGTGGGATCGCCGCTCCGGGTGGTAACCGGTGTGGGGTAGCGGCGGCCTTGCATCAGGGGGGTTTGGGAGCCCTTCCGTCCGGCGAGTCGGCTCCGACCTAACCACACGGTTCTAGACAAAGCTAGCCCCTGAGCTTTGTCACTTACTGCTGCACCAAATGTCGCCCTGTCTTCACGCTTCTTCTTCAAAATCTTCAATGGCAGTGCAAAAAAAAGAAATAAAGGTTACACAGCGGCCCTAAGAAATCCCACAACTTCACATTTCGAGGTGGAGTTCACTAACGTCCGTGGACTCCATGCGAACTTCGATACCGTCCACCACCACCTTGAGACGGCACGGCCTGCTGTGATGTTCCTCACGGAGACACACATACGCCGCCCAGACGACACGTCTTACCTGTGTTACCCTGGCTATGTCGTCGAGGAACAATTTCGAGACAAAGCCGGGGTGTGCGTGTTCGTTAGGGCGGATGTTTGCTGCCGCCGGTTGCGCTGCCTAGAGAACCCCTCCAATTCCGTCCTTTGGCTGCACGTAGACCATGGCTCTATGAGCCAGATCTACGTGTGCGTCTACCGATCCCACACAGGGGATTCTGAGACAACAAAGCTCTTCCAGTACCTCAGCGAGACGGCTGATGAAGCGCAGGTGCGGTTCCCGAACGCTGACCTAGTATTTCTGGGGGACTTCAATGGCCATCACATTGAATGGCTGGGGTCCCTCAAGACTGATCATGCGGGTAGAGCCGCCCATGCGTTCGCTCTCTCCCACGGTCTGACCCAGATGGTATGCGGGATCACCCGGATACCAGACAGGTCAGATCACGCGCCCGCTCTGCTGGATCTACTGCTGACGAGTCGCCCAGCCCAGTACAGTGTTTGGGTAGGAGCCCCACTGGGTAGTTCCGACCACTGTGTTGTTCACGCTGGCATGAAGGTGTCACCTCCTGCACGTCCTGTACAAACGTCATGACGACTATGGCACTACTCGTCAGCGGATTGGGACGGTCTACGCGATTAATATGCGTCCGTCCCCTGGAGCCAGCGCTGCTTTGTAGGAAAGGCTCCTTCGGATAGTGTTTCTGCTATTGCTGGCGAGATCAGTTTAGGGATGGATTATTACATCCCTTTCACTGATGTCGCCAGTATCCGCAGAGCCCGTCCCTGGTTCGGGCGAGATTGTGCCAAAGCTGTTCGACAAAAACAGTCGGCATATCGCGCCTGGATCAGGGCCCGGGCTGTGCGCGACCCAAACGTGGGCCACCTCAAAGCAGCGTACAACCGGGCCACAAAGTCGAGTAAGAGGGCCTTTAAGAGAGCGGATGCCCAGCGCGTCGCGCGGCTTGGTCAGGAGCTCACTTCCCATCCCACGGGCAGCCGTGGATTCTGGCAACTGGCCAAAGCCGTGCAATCTAACTTTTGTCAGCCCTCGCTGCCACCGCTGCGTTACCCAGATGGAACACTGGCTCACAAAGCCCAAGAGAAAGCGGAAATGCTCGCAGACCTCTTTGCGGCTAATTCCCGGGTCGACGACCGTGGCCTGCAGCCCCCCGCCAACTGTGGCCACACAATGCATGATATTGTTATCAGGCAATGTGATGTACGGGCAGTGTTGCGGTCACTCGACACGCGGAAAGCCAGTGGCCCTGACGGCATTCCGGCGGTGGTGCTACGAAAATGTGCAGCTGAGATGTCTCCAGTATTAACGCGACTGTACCGCCTGTCATACTCTTCAGGGCTCATGCCGGAGGTCTGGAAGGAGGCGAACGTACAACCGATCCCCAAGAAAGGGGATCGGTCCGATCCAGGCAACTATCGACCCATAGCTGTCACCTCAGTCATTTGCAAGGTGCTTGAGCTCCTTATAAATAAGCAACTCATGCAATTCCTAGAGGATCACTCGCTAATCAATGATCGACAATACGGCTTCAGGCCAAAGCGATCAACGGGTGATCTTCTGGCATTCGTAACGCATGTCTGGGGTGGGGCTATGGAAAGGCACGGCGAGTCCTTGGCTATTAGCCTGGACATCGCCAAAGCCTTCGATAGGGTCTGGCATGCTTCGCTCCTTTCCAAGCTTCCGGCATATGGTCTACCTCCTCAACTGTGCAGCTGGATTGCCAGCTTTTTAAACGAGAACGTCGAGAGCTCAATAATAAAAACTACATCGAAAGATGTATAGGGCTAGCTTCGCGGAAACTAGGAATACTGAATAAGGTAAAGAGATTCTTTACACCGGACCGGAGGTGTCTGCTGTACAAGACGCAGATTAGACCCTGCGTCGAATACTGCTCTCACCTCTGGGACGGCTCCGCGAAGCATCTGCTGGACGCTCTCGACGCTATGCAGCGACGGGCTATCCGTATTATAGATTGTCCGGAGATAACGGGAAGCCTTGAGCCGCTAGTTCAGCGCCGAACAATAGCTTCCTTGGCCGCATTCTACCGTATTTACCACGGCGAGTGTTCTGAAGAGCTCTTCAATCTGATCCCACCCTCTTCCTTCCGATCCCGAACGACTCGTGCCGGGCAGAGATGCCACCCCCACACAGCGGATAGCATGTTCGCGAGAACCGAACGTTTTAAACGTTCGTTTCTCTGCCGAACGATAGTGGCCTGGAACGCCCTGCCTGTGCACGTGTTTGCTCCCACATATAATCCTGGGTTCTTTAAGCGAAGCGTGAAGAGGCACATCAGTAGGTTGTCAAGTTGAGGGCCACTCTCAATAGTAATGTGTGCTGTGAGAGTGGCCCACAATCGCTAGACGTCGTCACGACTTACCACCAGGCGGGCGGCGTCAATTTGGCGAACCAAATATAAAAAAAAAAAAAAAGTATATCTAATGATTGATAGAACATTCTAATAGTAATATAACGACCAGTATTTAAATGCCCAACAAAAAGTCACTTAATTTAAAAAAAAATATCTAATTGCAAGAAGCAATTCAGTATGTATAGTCTTACAAAACTCGCCAAGTGCGACTCACACACAAAGGGTTCTGTAGCAAAACGGCAAAATAATCACGTTTGGGAGCCCCCTTAAATATTTAATATATTCTGTTTTTTTAAGCGGAGCGAAGCGAAACTCAATCTTAGACGACACGTGTAAATCGTAAGTATGTGTGCCAACTCCTCCGAAACGGCTTTTGACCAAATTTGGCATGCTGGTCGACATCATACCCGGGAGTGAATATCTCTGAAATCATGAAAATAGAGCATAAAAAAAAATTAAGAAAGTTTGCTCCGCTCAACATTTGCAATTAGTAGCATGCATTGTATACCTAGGTAGTTATTGTTGTTATAGAGGCAACAGAAATACATCTGTAAAAATTTCAACTTTCTAACTATCACGGTTCACGAGATACAGCGCAAGACAGACGGACCGACGGACGGACGGACAGCGAAGTTTTACCCTTGTTTTCACCTAAAAAGGAACAACAGCCTTTTAGTCACTTATAATTTCTTATAACTTTTATAAATTCGCTTTAAAACTTTAAAAAAACATACCAAATATAAATAAAAAAAGTTATTGACCCCGACGTGATTTGAACACGCAACCTTCTGATCTGGAGTCAGACGCGCTACCGTTGCGCCACGGAGTCATTGACAATGTTGTCTGTATTTGTTGATAGCTTATAATATCACTATTGGAAATTTTTATCTTAATAACTAATTAAGTTCTCAATCAAATTAAATTATATTGATAAAATAAAGACTTATCATGTTAAAGATAATTATTTGCACTACTATTTATAATATTTTAGTATTTAACTTCGTAGGTCGTAGCCACTTAGCCGTCCCTCCCTGGGACAAATACGTCCCAAAAACAAATTTATACCGAAACTTCGGAGAAATTTCTTTATTTTTTTTTATTTCGGATTTTACTTCTACCGGACCTAAAAGTTTTATCGATTAGTGCTATCGAGTTTTGAGATAAGTAAGTTTCATCTATACACGCCCAGCAATTTTTCAGTGTTTTTCTTTTCGCGGTAGCTATTATATTTAAGCTGTTACATAGGTTTTTATCATCAAGCGCGGAAAGTATTTCCGCCACGTTCCACGCCAGTGGGGGGCTGACGTGTCACATAGTAATGGGAGCCCGGACTGCAGAGTGGGTAGGTTACCTAAGATACTTCGAACAGTTGAAAGATTATTTATATTTTTTTAAATTAGGTAAAAAAAAAACTTTTATCTCGTTCTCTTCATGTCTTCCAGCAAACAAATCAGTGTGATCCCAAGCCAACGTCACATGCACTTGACTTCAGTTCCTGATATAGCAAATATGGGGCCTTCATCTTACTGAGATCCCTTTGCTCTTTACCTACCACAGTCTATTAACTAATAAGTGCTATTATCTACTGCCTTTAAATAACCCTATGAATACTACATAGTCAAATGACTCTAAATTCGTAGTCAACCCTGTGACCGCTGTGGTCCATTCCACTCAGACCCAAACCGCAACCAAGCGATTAGGAGCCCTAAATCTGTCCGATTTGTCCTCATTGTACATTTAAATGACTGTGTGAAAATTGTTTATTTATTCGCAGATTTAGTTAAGTGAAATTTACTTTAGTAGTACGGGTTAAGTTTGTTAATGAAATTTTATTGTATACCCACAAGAACAAAATTAAATTTGTGAAAAATAGTGATAATCATAATCTAAACTTAAGAAATAAGGATAAACTGGCTGTTCCTAAATTTAGGCTTCATAAAATGAGTACTTCTTTTGCGGGGAACTTTATTCGAATGTACAATACATTGCCAACCGAAATAGTAAATTTATCTGTTAATAAATTTAAAAAACTAATAAAACGTAAATTGTGCCATAAAGCTTATTATAGTATTAATGATTTCTTAGATGACAAGGCTGCCTGGTTGTAACACGAATTACTCCTTTCTAAATAACTGTATTAGATTTAAGATGAAATATTTTGGAAAAAAGCCGAACTGAGTTTCTTGAGGGCTCTTCTCAGTCTCGTTGCATTTTGGAACCCTCGGTAGAGTCACACCAACTTTTGACGAATCTAAATAATTTTCTAAAAATTTCAAAGATAATAAACGTTATTTTATTATTTTATTTATTTTATTTTATTGTATCTATGCACACAATATCACGCCTCAGAAAGGGTAGACAGAGAGGTGTTGATTACAAACACATTTCTTCACGTGAGCTTATTGCCGATTTGGGCACTGTGTATTATGTGCATGTGTACTGTGTATTGTGCCAGAACCTCATCTGTTTGTCAGGAAATGCACTGCGTGAAGGTGAGGATAACTTGGATCCTACAGACACTGGTAAGTAGCACCAGTAAACCATCAGACGGACTTGTTTACTACCTGAGTACTACAACAAAGAGTTCCGCACCAAAACGGACTTTCAAGGGGGCTCTCATACAACAAACTTATTTTTGCCCCCTTAAATATTTATTTTATTCTGTTTTTTAGTATTTGTTGTTAAAGAAGCAACCGAAATACATCATCTGTGAATGTCAACTTTCTAACTATCACCGTTCATGAGATACAGCAGAAAATGGACGGACGTTTAACTCTTTGGGTGCGGAACCCTAAAAGTCACCAAAAGTGTTGGTATGTATAATCTATCAGTTGAGTGTTTACGTCGGGATTCAGGAATTACATCAATCCAATTTAAGGAACACAGCTCGCATTACCAACGTACTGAGATCTTGATATTACGGGAGGGAACGTGGCATAGGAGGTGGCGGTAGATGTCTTCAACATTTTAGACCGGCGCAGAGGGAGCAGGGCACGGCGTATATGAGTTTTATAATTTATGTAAATATAATAAAGTTACATAACTTAATTAAAAATAACTGCCGTGCTGTCACTCTGTTGGGCCAGCTTTTATGCAGTACAAGCGATGATTGCAGTTCTTCCCGCGTAGCTTAAGATTTCCCGTTCCTCAAAGGAACCTACTTTTGGGATGCTATGTCAATTTACTGGTTTTCAGCTTTGTATGTACAAATAACATTCAAATTCGTCCTGGTAAATGAACATTTAACTTTTGTATTTCTATTTATTTAGTTAGTAGGAATTGTATCACACACAAATAAGCAAGACCAAAATTAAAAAAACATAAAATATTAAAAAAATATCTGCCTCAGCTCATTTTGTACAACTATTATTGTATATACGGTAGTTCGAATTTAGGATATTTTTTAACGTTTAACTGGCAGTACAGTACTCTTTATTTCCACCTAGCATACAAACTACAATAAACAGTCCAAAATAAAATGCATTTGTCTGATCTGGATTATTGTTTTAACTCGCTACCGCTTATGCCTTATGCTCTGCAAATATCTCGCACCCTCCAAATAAAAATGAAATGTTGCACAGTTAAAAGTAAGATGTCACGCCATTGTCCGTGAGCGGTGACAGCGTACGTAGCGAGAAATTGAGACATTCAGACGTTGAAATTTGCCCCTACTGCCGAAAATGGAGTCGCAAGAAACATTTAATAATTGTGCATAATTTCAACAATCTGGACGATGTTTTGGAGAAATTGTTTTAGCAAATACTTTGTTTGTTATTCTGACAATGTACACACACATTATTAGTAATTAAATATCACTACATATTATAAGAGATGATCTTTAAAACTACACAACGGATTTTGATGCGGTTTTCACCAATGGTTCTCGAGGAAGGTTTTTAGTGTAAAATTTGTCAAGCGGGTGAAGCCGCAAGCGTCCACTAGTTAGGTATATAGAAAATTTATTTAATTAACGTTACGCATATATCTCTTTCTCGAAGCTACTTTAGGAAAATTAGTTTACTCTTTCACAAATTCCAAGCAAGTATACTTACTCATTGCCATTTCAACCTTGCTAGACGTGCAATGACGAGGAGGATTTTTTAAACGATTTTTTGTAGTGTAAATATTTTTAGTACATAATTATGTGTATTGGAAATAAAAAAATGACTATTGGCTATTCTCATGTATAAGCATTAAAATTCCATTCAAAATAATTCAGTTGTATAAAAATAGTATCAACCATCCATAAATACAACCTTTCGCATTTATAGTAGTAATAAGTAAATACCAAGTGTGATACAAGACAGCGGGGTTTCTATTCATTAAGCAGATCCTTTTGATGGAGCTTTTGTTTTTCTAGAATTGCCAACTGAGAGACAAAGGCCAATAAAACCATGCCTTTGTCTTCAGTAAAATAGCATTGGTATATATTATCTTTAAAAGTAGACGTTACTTTAGTATTAGGTAATTTAGGTAGCCTATTCTAATGAAAATTGAAGCTGTAAATCTAAATTTTATTACATTTTCATTGTATGATTTAAATAAACACAAATATGTTAGGGCGTTTATTATTAAAATTATTATTATGGTCTAGTCCTTAACTAAACAGATTATGGGCATGAAACAAGTGATACAAATATTTATTTATATATGTAAATTATGTCCGAGATGCCTAGGACTTTAATTGGCTGTGCCATAGCGGCTGGCACGTAATATGTTGTTGCCTTTCATCAACATTTCATCGCATGGTAACGGGTTTCAATTTTTTTTTTTCAAAATTACTACATAGCTGCTACTTTTTATTAAATTCATTCGGCCATTTTGGACATAAACGATTATATGTGTACCCGGTGACGGCAATAAGCTTGCCCCTATTACGTGGGACTAAAAATACTGGCAAATTGTGGGTGTAATGCGCCTCTGCCTACCGTTTCGGGGATATAGACATGATATGTGTGTGTAAATTATGTACCTTCATAACATCATAATCATGACATAGTATAAAACAAAGTTTATGTAAAGCAATGGTAAGTAAAATATTTTTTTAAAAAACGTTTTAAACTTATTTAAAATTTCTTAATAGCACTATTTTTCGCAGGATTAAAAAGACAACAAAACGTCGACAATTGTTTCTAAACGAAGCATTATCAAGACTGTCTCAGAGAGAACAGGCTGTTCTTCTGAACAGCTGTTCCTGCGAAAAATAGTGCTATTAAGAAATTTTAAATAAGTTTAAAACGTTTTTTTAAAAAATATTTTACTTACCATTGCTTTGTCATGGATTTTCGCCGAGTAACGCCTGGTTCCATCCAATATTTAAAGTTTATGTATCTTTAAAACAACGCAACGGATTTTGATGCGGTTTTCACCAATGGATAAAATGGTTCTCGAGGATGGTTTTTGTGAAGCGGGCGAAGCCACGGGCGTTCACTAATACAATTATAATTAAATGCTTAGGTAACTTAGAAAAATAATAAAACCTCACAACTATTCAGCGCGACCCAGGGATCTCACCCGGGACCGGGCGGTTAGCTTCCTGCCAGGAAGACCAGTTTCGGCGACGTAAAATAAAATAAAATAAAATAACGTTTATTATCTGTGAAATTTTTAGCAAATTATTTAGATTCGTCAAAAGTTGGTTTGACTCTACCGAGGGTTCCAAAATGCAACGAGACTGAGAAGAGCCCTCAAGAAACTCAGTTCGGCTTTTTTCAAAATATTTCATCTTAAATCTAATACAGAGTTATTTAGAAAGGAGCAATTCGTGTTACAACCAGGCAGCCTTGTCATCTAAGAAATCATTAATACTATAATAAGCTTTATGGCACAATTTACTTTTTATTAGTTTTTTAAATTTATTGACAGATAAATTTGCTATTTCGGTTGGCATTCGAATAAAGTTCTCCGCAAAAGAATTACTCACTTTATGAAGCCTAAATTTAGGAACAGCCAGTTTATCCTTATTTCTTAAGTTTAGATTATGATTATCACTATTTTTCACAAACTTACTTTTGTTCTTGTAGGTATACAATAAAATTTCATAAATATATACGTTGGACGTCATAGAATGTTTAACGTCGACGAAACACTAAGTCGATTGACTAAAGCGATGCATTTATTCAATCGACTGCCATGTTCAGCGTCGACTTAACACTTATTTGATCTTTTATTCACTTATAAGTACTTTATCAACTTGCTTAGAACAAAATCCTTTGCTTAACAATCGTACAAAGAGTGGTATTTTCGTGAACGTTTTAGTTCATTCGTTCAGTGTCGTGTCTAATGGATTGTGAGTGGAGGCGCTCGCGTGTGTGAATCTGTCTGTATTATGGCGATAGTTTAAGCGATAAGCGACAGCGGGTAGACACATTATAACATACGTCTTATTCTACTATTCTTAAATATTTAGATAGAATTTAAAAATTAATAGCGTGGTCTAAAGATTATGTTACAAATATCATAACATTCCCCCAAAAATAATTAACAACCCCTCGTGTGGGGTATCATTAGATAGGTCTTTTAAAAATATTGAGAGGTTCTTTTTTTATGTAAGTAGATATGTGTTTGCCAGATATTAAAGTTTTAAGCGTTAGCATTAGCATTTATTATCAAAACAAGGGACGTATGTGCCACACTTGGCCGGTTTCTTAATACTTGATGATTGTTCAGGGCACATCGATTATGACATTTGTAACATAATATATTTGGCCTATCACACAGTAAATGAATTATTTTAATCGACTATACATCTAGGTTTTTAGTAATGTACTTTAACCCGTTCCTGTTAGTAATATCACAACTTACTATACTTAAACTACAGTTACAAGGTTCAGAGATAGCATTTCGCCCCGGTGTTGCACAAGCGGTATTTTTTTCTGGTAATAAAAATAGCCTAACTTAGTGATAAGAAGCCTATGTTACGAATATACAAATCTAAAGAGGTGTATTTTCGTAACGAGTAAACTCTAAAATTGCTGGATTGATTATAAAAATTTGTTTAAAATGCTACAGGTATAAACCTAAGTAACATTAACTGTATTTATTACTAGCTGATCACCGCGGCTCCGCCTACGTGATTTAGTTTTCTCTTTCCCTATTCCCGTGGGAAAACATTATCGGGATAAAAAGTAACCTCTCATGGATATGTAGCAACATATCATTAAAATAATTATCAAAATTGGTTCAGTAGATACGGAACCTATTCAATTTAAACAAAGAAAAAAAAAACTATCATATCTTTACTATGTATAATATTAGTAAGACTAGAAAAAAACGCTACCCGTAAGAAGCCAGGACGGATAACTAGTTCATTATAAACCGCTTCATCTTATAAATTGATCACACGGCTAAGTTTCCTATGGCCCACTAAATCCCTAGTAGTCTGTTAATCGTAAAGAATTAAAATTTTATCACACGGAGTTAACGTTCATATTTGTTTGTTCAGAACATGAGCTGTTTATTATCTTCGTATTATCTATGTGTTCGTCATTCATGAATTTCAGTGTTTTTGGCTGTTTTAAAACAGTTGTCCGTTAGATGACAATATGCTCAACCCCGTGGGACCAACAGCGACTGGCGAAATGTGGGCGTTTAAACGCCTCTGTCTAACACTTTGGAGATGTGTCACGTGTAATGAATGATGTAGCGTGTTTGTCGAATGTAAAGTGTATAATTATCATTTCAGAGGCTGCATAGGTAACCAGAGTTCACAGACGAGTGTTCTGGGGGTTATCCTTTCAAGGGAGATCGAGCATCCGATCAAGGGCGTCAAAAATAACAATGAACTCGATCTCGATAAGTATTTCTCCATGTCTGTTGCCTTTTCGCTGTATAAGCGCTTTATAACGCGCTTATCGGCGTTTTCACATTGCACGATATCGTAACGATATCGCGACGATCTCGTAAGTAGCAGCAGTAACTTTAAGGTATCGTGCACGATATCGTGTGTCGCTATCGTGCAATGTGAAAACGCCCTATACCGCGAAAAGGTAGGACCGATAAAACTTGGTATGATGGGCGTTTTCACATTGCACGATAACGACACACGATATCGTGCAATGTGAAAACGCCCGACAGGTAGGAAGATAGATGTTTAATTCTGTACGATCTGCAAATATTTGTTTCGTAGTAGCCTTAGTCTATGTATATTACATAGATAGAGTTAGTTCATAGAATTACGACGTTTTCTCCAAGAGGCTTTTTTTTTAAATTCCGCGGCCGCTCTAACATCCTTTGCCGGGCGTCTCTGGTTACACGCAGAAGGTATTTCCAGTGGTACCCGGCGGACTTAGACCACCTCTGTGGTCTCTTGCGGGAAGAGTCAGAAGGTGAGTCGCATGTTATAACGCGTAATAGGAAGGGAACTTTTATAGTAAGCAGAACATCGTCATATCCCATCATAGTAGACGATATTATAAAATATTTCATATTTTACTATTTTTATGAGTAAAACAATCCAAATTAAACCTGAAAAAGTTCGTTAAAGGCTTCCGAATACTTCTCGTAAAATCATTTAAAATAATCCCAAATTACCATTGGAATGATGAATAAACGTACCTATATGAAATGAAAATAAATTTACTTTGAAACAATTCAAATGAATATGGATGCACATAATAATCTTATTTGGACAGAACGCACACATTGGAGTGGACATTCGTCTATAAGCCGACGTCGACGTCAGTGTGGTGAGTAACCTCTGGCAGGGTACAAAGGTCACGAAGGTTACGACTTTGACCTCAGCTGGTAGGTGTATCGCTTTTCTGTCAATATAATTACGTACCAATCGGGGTGCAAATAATGAAATAAGAACTTATTAAGATTAGATTTTTGTGATCAATAAAGGTGATTCTTAGAATAATATTGAAGATCAGATTCGAGATATTTGTGCTCATATTTGTACCATTTTATGGTACTGATTTTTAGGGTTCTGTAACCACAAATCGGGACCCTATCCATCCGTCCGTCTGCCACCAGGCTGTATCTCATGAGGTACAGCCTACATATAAACATTGTAACTATCACGATTCATGAACCGTGATAGTTACAAAGTTGAAATGTTCACAGATGATATATTTTTGTTGCCGCTTTAACAACAGATACTAAAAATAAAAAAAAACTATAATATAGGGGGGCTCCCACACAACAAACATGCATTATTTTCCAGATTTTAATGACAATGGTACATAACCCTTCGTGCGTCAGTACGACTCGCACAGTGTAAGAAAGTAAGAACGTGGATGTTTGTGAATAGTTACGATGTTTGTTCACGCAAAATGCTAACGTAATATCGTGGCGATTTTCCCCATTTTCACCCACAATTACTTTGATTGTTTTATGTCATTATTTCCGTAATAATATTGACAAAGTTAAGACTCAATTCTATCGTACAGGCACGATTGTTTACTGCGCCTTGTGTATTAATACGTACTTACATATCGATTAGGTGTTTTGTAGTACAGCGTATCTTGTACCAGTCATCTAGTACTCAAAGCACAAGCTATGCTTAGATTGAGACTAATAAAAAAATACTAGTTATCACGGCGAGCTTTGTATCGCCTCAAATATAAAAACAAAAAAAAATAGAAAAAAAAAAAATAGAAAAAAAAATTTTTGGTTGTATATCTATATAAAATATTTAAAAAAATGTATGTAAATTGAAAAAAGCGACGGACGGACAAATTGTCGTATTAAATATATAGATGAATAAATAGAATTTTTTCACATTAAACTAGCCAGGTAAGGTTGGTTCTTACACGTAAATTGCTTAATTTTTTTAACCTCACAGTTAACAATAACGTCGTTTGTTTATTGTATTTGTTTTATTTTGTACTTGTTTTTTTTGTAATTGTTTTTTTTGTAATTGTTTTTCTTTGTACTTGTTTTTTTTTGTACTTGTTTTGCTTTGACAACTGTATTATAAATGTTAGCTCGTTATACACTTAATATTGTAATTTCATACCATTCGAAAAGAGTGACCGTGAGTTTTATTATAATATGTTAGGACAATTCACACAACGCCATCTAGTCTCACACTAAGCAAAGCTTGTGATATGAGTAGGTACTAGATAACCTGATATAAATACTTAAGTACATACATATTTTTTTGTAAATACATACATATTAGGTAGGTATACATAAGAAACACCCAGACTTCGGTACAAACGTATGTACCCCGAGGCTCCGGCGTCGAAAGCGGATGCACTACCCACCACGCCACCGAAGCAGTCATTATTGCCAGGTTCTTTCTCTCAGGGCCTACCTATTGTTTTGAGAATCTGGCAGTAAATGTAAATTTAGACTATAATTGTGACCTTTATAACTGACCAACTTTCAAAAGTGTTACCTTGTAACCCAATTGAATAAACATATTTTTGATTTTCATTTTTCAATAATGGATAACTTGGAAAAACAATTATTGTCAAAATGTCCAAACTATTCATATCTTACTTATTCTATATAAATCGTTTTAGCCGTTTATTCCACGTTATTACTGTCAATCCATAAAAAAAATTAACCAAATGGTTATTTTTTTTTTAGTATATGCCTTTTTTTATTAATAAACCTAAGTGTTTGTTTAGATTAGGCTTACATGGAGTAGTAAATGATTTCTTTCTTTAGACTTTTATAGTTCCAAATCACTGGCATAATAAGTAATTATTTAAAAACAAATGTTACCTCTTTGTAACATTAATATGTATAACTAAATTATGAGACGATAAATTTTAGCTATAGGACTTGTGATTAACAGTAATTGACCTAATAATAATGTATTTGATGCTTTATAATAATATGTACTTGACATTCAACACTATACCGATATTTAATGTATTTTAAATCCTAATTCCTAATTTAATGACATTTAAATAATATATAATTTTTAATGAATATTTTTATAACATTTTGTTTAATGGTAGTATGGTTGAATTTATTATTTTTTTATTTCATGATGTTAAATTGATGGTTCTCTTTTTGACATACATTTTTGTACACCGTATCTGGTAGACATAGAGGATCACGCAATAAATGTAAAACCTTTTTTTTTTAAACCTATGTTCACAAATCCTACTAATATTATAAACGCGAAAGTTTGTAAGTATGTATGTATGGATGGATGGATGTTTGTTACTCTTTCACGTAAAAACTACTGAATGGATTTTAATGAAACTTTAAAATAATATAGTTTACATTAGAATAACACATACTTAGGCTACAATTTATAAAGATATTGTGTGAATTGTTCAAAATATGACGCGGCGCGACGGGAACGGGAAAAAATCCAAATTACCACGCGGACGAAGTCGCGGGCGACCACTAGTTAATAAATGAATTATGAATTACTAGTCGCTGTATCTTTATAAATTGTAGCATATGTGTTATTCTGATGTATAAGCTATATTATTGTAAAGTTTCATCAAAATCCGTTCAGTAGTTTTTACGTGAAAGAGTAACACACATCCATACATCCTTATAAACTTTCGCATTTATAATATTAGTAGGATGCGAAAATATCGTACAAAAACATAGTAAAGGTATAACCAAGTCGTTTAAAAATATTTTCGCTGAACATTTTTACTTAACGACGAGACCCTATATTCTGGGGAGCGTTATTTGTAAGTTAGCCGTCGCGTTATCGGAGGTTTCCGGTACACTGGCGGCCCGGGGTAATTAGTAATCTAATTATTTACCTTGTGCAGTATACTTACGCTTAAAATGTTAGGGAAAACGTACACTTTGAAGTAATGCTTGAGTGAGATTTGAGTGTTGGTAGGTTTTAATAACAGTATTTGTGATTTAAATATATCTCACATATAATAATATAATCTTCCATAATATATCTTGTAATATAAATCAAAATCACCCATGCTGTTTATGCGTTTAGATCTTACAGAATCCCTTAAAGAGATGCATAGGTAGTCAAATTTCGCCGGGGCTCTAGAGTTGTTCTTTCCAGGCTTTACCCGCCGCAGGACCTAGCAATACAGTTTAAGACAGCGACAAAAAAATACGGATTTTAATGTAGTTTGCAGTAATAAAAGTGCAAAAAGAAATATCTTAAAAAACCGTTGAAGTGTATACCTAAAGTTTTTTTTTCTATATTACGGTGTGTTCTACAAAATGCTATTAATCAACAGTATTAAATATCACACCGAATTCAATCTGTCAACCAAAGAGCCTTGTGTTTGCTATCCAATTGAATCGGGCAGTAGTAGGGTATGGTATCTTTGATATTATTATCACAACTTATTCCCGTTATAATAATATCAACTAGTTATCACGGCGAACTTTGTATCGCCTCAAATATATAAAAAAAAAATATATATATACAGAATGTCCCAAAACTTAACGATAATCTGGGACCGGATGAAAGGCCAGGCTCAATTTGCAAAAAGTAAGAAATAAAATTTTTAATAGTAAGAAAAGTGGCTAGTGTTGCACCATTTTGAAATCTTGATTAAATGCGCCATCTTGTGAAATAACTTGCCAAGGGTAGTATAGTACATTTTTTTTTCAAAATGAAGTGTCGAAGTTAACTACCAATATTTTTGTTAACCATGACTCACTAAAACTTAACTTATTTTATTAAGTTAACAATGTTTTTTTGCGTTAATTTGTAGTTGCGATTAATAGCATCGTTAATGAAGATTACGAAATTAAAAAATCTCAGCGAAATTGTGACATTGGTGATTAGAGGACTTGAAAATGCGACCAAGAGTGTCGAATTTAAATTTTTTTGGAAAAATGTCTATTATCGCTGAAGTGATATGGATTTTATTTTTATTTTACCCAGAACTGGTGTAACTTGGCCTTTCATCCGGTCCCAGATTATCGTTGAGTTTTGGGACATCCTGTATATATAGTTTAATATTTCATGCAATGCATGTATTATTAATTATAATTGAAAAACGCGACGGACGGACAGACAAATTGTCGTATTAAATATATGATAAGATTAACAGGAAATATCGTAAAAGTTCAATTAATATCACAATCAATAATTAAATCAGTTGACCCGTGAGGAGTAAATGAATCGTCTGGGACTAGGAAGAAAGAGAACAAATCAAAGAGACATACTATATATAAGTTTTGTACTCAACGACACTATAACATTCCTTGGTATGGCGTGGAACTTATCAATCTAAGCGTCAGCAAACATATCAATGCGCTATGTAGCGTGGTGGCCTCAAGGTCGAGGAACGACATCATGGATTAAGTCATCACAAGACAGAATGTAGCGGCAATCGTTTTCGTTGGATAAGGACTATGTCCACCATTGAGCATCGATTTGCTGATGATAATACGAAATTACATTGTCCAGAAACCTTTTTTGTTCAACAAATCAATATATATTTTTCAAATTGGCGGCGTCTGTTGCGGTGGCGAATTGCACGTGAGGTTGGCTTAGAACCTTTAGATCTTCATACGTCATAGATTAATTAAGTCGTTGAATTACTTTTAATAAGGTATTTGAAAATACAATGAGCCATCCCTAATTTCTAGAACACTCAAAAAGGTTTACTAACAAGAAATTTTTGAATCGTTTAAGAAAACCTTTACGAGAAACAGTTTTAAAACATTTTACAGCGAACAACCTTTTGTAAGGGCAATTCGTGTCTAAAGTTTTTTAGAATGTAAATATTAACCCTTAGACGATTGCGTATTTCTATTACCAATACCCAAGACGTAAAAAGATGGGTCGCAATTTTGATGTCTTCGGCTGTGACGTTCAAAGTAGGGACGCCAGATCTTTGGATTTGAATGGATCTTTTCGATTTATTACATCAGAGCTTCTTGGCGATTCAATTATGTAAAAAGATCGCATCGAAATATAATGATTTAAAATATCGTTGAACATTATAATAAAAATCGATTCAGATAATCGCTGGTATCTGAGTTTGAAGCTAGTCAGGAGACCAACATTTTCAACGATATCCTTGGTTCGACACTGTCATGAAGGCTGTTCGTTTGTTTATACTCGTATCGTAAACAAAAACCGACTTAGTATTGTGACCAAATTGAAATGGAACCTCTTGGGAAGCGGTGGTAGTAATTTGGTAGTGGTAATAATTTCAGAACCGGTTCACCTAATCCCAACATAAGGACGTAAATAAACAAAAAATATAATAATAAGCATAGGTACCGTCGAATTGAGAACCTCCTCCTTTTTTTGAAGTCGTTTAAAAAGCGTGCATTTTCGTTACTTTAAAATATTACCTACTTAATTGTAAATTTAAAAAAAAATCCCCTCTGAAAGTAAATTGAGATGTAAATTGTGCTAAAATAAATCTCTCTCAGAACGATACAAACCAAATTAGGTCAAGGGCGATTAAGTTATTCAGAGTTATTCTGACACTGCTAAAGAAATTGTACAAAACTACATTGGTCTGCGTTATGCTATAAAATAAAATATGACAGTAAAAATTAGAAGTTTTTATACGCACAGTTTTTGTCACTATCTTTTTGGACCAATGATGAGAGGCCAGCCTGTTATCATTTCTAGGCACTTCGGCCCCTTAACCATGACGTGGTCCTAGCCCAGTGACAACAGGTGCATTGTGTGCAGGTGAAGATAATTTGGGCATAACATATACCGTAGACCATGTAACCTAAAATCATGGCATCTGCACTAGTTTTATTAAAATATCTACCTCCTTTTTTTATTTAAATTCTTAAAAATAAAAGTAGCATCTTATCTTTTCAGGGTCTCAAAATTTCGTCAAAAACAAAAATAGACCCACGTCTATTTTTGTTGGTTGGTTCTCAAAACATACACGATGTATGAAAATACATAATTTTTTATTTTGTTTTCTAATAACATTATCAATTTACGTAATTGCCAACCGAAATGCTGCGCGTCGATTAACCAACTATGCATAAGCTGATGATCAGAGTCATATTTTTGATTATATCGCTTTTAATTCCGTTTTCTTCTTCTTCTTTTTTTAAAAATGTGGCTCCATCGATGTTCTTCGATGATTTCGCAATGTCAAGGTAATGCTTGATTAGTTGATAGTCCCGCACAGAAGAACTAGTTATTCCTAACTAGCTCTAGGTGCAGGACAAGAAACGTTGTTCGGTATGTGAGTGTTTGGAAACCCGATTTTTTCGGAGCGCCAGAGGTAACTTAAAAAGCCACCAGTCATGCGCTCAGGAAAAATCGAACTCCTAATTCCGTTTTGGTGACAATTCTGACTTATGACTAAAAATTATAAAAGTATAAAATTTGTATCTACCCATACTGTTTGTGTTTCTTACATAACGCCATCCAAGTACCCTGTTTATTTGTCAATACATTTCCTGTTACTTCAAACTTTTGCCATGTCCACAAAATTGTACGGAGGCTTTACGGATTAATATATGGCCCTTCTGTGTCACCATATTACAATAACACTAGCTAACTTCGACGAAACCGGTTGCAAGGAATTCCTATTAGCTAAAATACTCTCGTGTTGCTTGTGAGATATGTTTTATTTGGATTACTCTATTCTTTTAAAGAACCAGCATTAAATTTTTTTTTTAATTACTTGTTTTGTTACGGTTCTTAGTTGTAATGTAAACATTATTTTAAAATGGAACTAAATCTTTGGTATTTTTTGGTGCCTGTGGCACCAAGGTAGTGGTGGAAAGTCCCAACTCATAGCGATGTTTCAAAATCGAAGCGATTGCTATTCAAAGCTTCCGTTGCCTACGCTGTGTAAAACAAAACAAATTCTCTACCATGAAAATATTTCTTTTTGCTAAGAACTTACAATTTGTTATAAAAATGTACGTATGTTGAAAAGAATATAACATCATTATTCAAAGAATATTAAATTACCATACTAAGAATAGCACTGTGAGCAAAATTGCGCCACTACGACTTTAAAATATGGCGCTGTCTTGTCCCTGTCATGTCCGGGGCTAAATGGGTCAACGACATTGCAATTCCATTACAACCAACTTGAAAATAAGACGGTTTCCTCTACACTGATGTAGATTTAGATATTGTAATTCAAGTTTCTGGTATGTCTATTTAAGAATGAGAATTGGTTTCATCTGGTTTAAAATATAGACTTTGTTACTTTAGAAGATATTTTATATTTATTCAAAGATATATAGATAAATATTAAAAAAATGGCGTTTTGTTCCTACATAAGTGCGCCTAAAATAGTAGTATGGTGGTTGTATTTTTGTTTAGTCTTTTTAGCGGGCCATAATGAGATTCGAATTTGGAACATGAATCTTTCATAGTATGTAATCCAACCGAAAAAAAAAAACAAAACTCGCGATCTTTTTTCATCGCTAGTACATTTCTTTTTTTTTTTCATAGGTGGCGATGAAAAGTAATGTTGCCTCGTCAGTAGAATTATTTTTTCTCAGGCGATAAATCGGCCAATATAATATCCTTTTTTTAAACTTTTATTCTCAGGAAACTTAGACTAGTTACAGATCTTACAAACTAATTTACGTCCCATAGATATATACCTTAAAACTAAGAATACATTACATATAAATATTACTCAGGCATCAAGGCCCATACTTCCTTATCATAAACAATGTACCTACTGTTATTATTGTAAACTAGAATGGAAATAATGTAGGTAGTTTCACGTCGGTAGATACGCATGTAAATACATAACAATATTTAGAGTAGAACAAAAAAAAAAAAAAACAAATATTTAGAGTAGGTATTAGGTGTTTTATTTGAGATTTTGTTTTGTGATGAAGTTGTCTCTGGTTGCTATTGTATATACTCAAAATTGCCGTTCTTACGTGTTTTGTCAAAATTGTTTAGGTACCTACCTACCTAATGTTACTGAATAATTATTTAGCACTACCTACACTTATATTGTGTACCTAGCTTACTTGTCTAGTGACGACGGACAGATGAATGTTTTTAATACTAAGTTATCACATAAGTGACGAATGTCTTGGTTGATAAAAAAGATCTTTAAACCCATACAAAAAAGTACGTTCTCCCTGTGAATTTTTTCCACGCAGGTAAGCCTGTAGACACAGACACAAATAGAGGCGCCCACATTTCGCCTATCACTTTAACCTCTCGCAATAGGTGTCGAGCCTCTGACCGTTTTCGGAGACTGGGTAGAGCTAGAGCCTCGTCCGTTTGTTAGCAGGTACACCGTGGTGAGGATGACTTGGACACTGAAGATGTTGGAAGTCCCTGAAAAATTAACCCTGGGCCAATAGAATTAAAAAAGTTTAAAAATATGTACCTATTTAAAATTATGTGTAGCTAAAGCTTTGTCTAGAATCATTAAAATTCTTTTGTAATTTTTTTTTCTGAATTCACGCGATATTTGAAAAGGGAACGACAGCAATGGATTGTGACAGTGTTAATGAGCTTTTTTTAATGAAATCAGCGCCGACATCGAATGGAAATTATTAATTACAAAATTTTAGACGTCCATGGCATCCGCCATTTTGTTTTCAGTAAATGAATAGTATTATTAGTATTATTGGCACCAAGTATGTTTTTTTTGGTTGTCATTACCGTAAAATGGGGTGACTTTGATTAACCATAAACCATAAAATGTATAGACATAAAGCTCAAAAAGAAAACAAAAGTAGTTACGAGTATTTGGGTATATTATAAGTTATTATGACCATGATTTACTTGCATGAATTGGATGTAACATCGAGAATTATTTGCCACGTTTTCTGATGCGTCTGCGCTTTGGGAATGAATGACAATTATGGCTGAAATATCAGTACTACCAACACCAAAAAAATATTAGGACGCGTTCGGATATTTCATGAGATATTTAGGTAAAAGTAATTTTTTTATGTTATCATCAAATTCACCCCATCGTTCTAACGCCACCCTATTTTACGGTGTATAAAAATAATGAAACCATGTCGTTACGGGTAATTAGAGCCCTAAAACAAAATCCAACTAGTCTAACTACAGGGTTGTAGGCACAATGCCGAGGCAGCCAGGAGGGAAGCAAGTATTAATCTAATGGTTTTGGTTGCATCCCTGACTCTGAATATCATAACTCATGAAGGTATTACTATATCAAAATTAAATCCAGCGTGAGTGCACGGGTCTTAGATATGAATTTATTGAACATAGCTGCATATATTAGATTATATAATATTAGATTATATTTTAGGGAAACTAGTCATAAAGTAAACACTTTTACTGGTTTCACCCACGTCCACACACACACACACATATACACAAGAAGGGGCAAATGCATATTATACCTACGTTTCGCCAGTACTTACATTAATAGGGGACGAGCCTATTGACTTTCATTGGAAACTTATAAGTCCTTTGTCGGAGTCTTATCCGTTTTATGGCAGGTATCTAGTCCGTTTCCGTAGTTATCCTTTTTATGGTAGGATCTTGGTATATCTTCTATATTCCATCGGAATAAAAAGGATGTTTTCTCAACATCATTTTTATTCCATTGGAGTATAGAAAATTAACGCGAGTAGGACTGTGGGCGACTATTACTTACACTATATTTTAGTGAAGCTTTCGTATTAGGAAGTAGACTGTAAATCCTTTGAAAACAGGCGACAGGAACTTGTTGTAACTTTATCACTAAACTACAAGACATGGTCTCAACTTTTAACGAGTGACATTGTATTAATTTACCTATCTTCTATACATAATAAAGTAAGTACCTACCTAACTAGCAGACGGCCGCTTTCCCTGCGTGAAATAACCTGTTATAGCTTTAAATCTTCCTCGAGAACCACTCTATTCATTGATGTAAACAGCATGTAAATCGGTGCAGCAGTTTTTGAGTTTATTGCGAACAGACAGACAAAGGCGGCGGAGGACTTTATTTTATAATATGTAGTGATGCCCAAAGAGGTACACAGATATATACTTGTTAGGCCAACATTAATTTTCCTCGGCCAACTATTTATACAACCAATTCGTGTCACAGTAAACTATTTATACAATCGATTCGTGTCACAGTAAACTATTTATACAATCGATTCGTGTCACACTAAAATATTTATACAATCGATTGACGACACTTTTGGTGGAATCTGCTACACATATTGCATAAAAGCTATTATTGTGTTTTTATGCAATATTATTATGTGTAGTAGATTCCACCAAGTGCCGTCAATCGAGACTATAAATAGTTTTATTGGTACCTCCTAGTACTCGACTCGAGGGTTTTCACTTGACGGAATACTCCTCCTGAACCGATCTTCCTCAAACTTTGCATGTAACAGTACCATGCTCGTGAGTGCATATATCGGGAGCTTTCACACTGCCACGATATCGTGACGATATCGTGCATTTTATCGTGGCGATATCGTGACGATATCGTGACTACACCAGGAGTCACTGTGATTTCACCGTGATTAATCAAAACATACGAGCATAATTATGATTCGTCACTGTTCGCATCTGTTATCTCGCTCAATTTAGTGTCTACTAATATTTTACTTATAAAACTGCAACATAGAAACCTTTGGGGGGTGGGGGAGGGGGGATCATTGATGTTGTATTACCAGGATATAGCCCCCAGACCTACTCATAGAACCTAGATATGTAGGGGAACATAGAAACACGACCAACTGTCACCGGTAATATCATAGTTTTTGGGAAGTGGGATGGGAATTGGGATTTTTTTTGTAGGAAGAGTTGGAGTTTTGTCACATGCGGGTCAACTTGAAGTCCCTATATCCCGGTAACGGAGCTTCCCAGCTCAATTCTGAGCAAATTTTTGTTCCCCTGTGCCCCTGCCGAGACGTATTCTATTCGCCTGCAAAAAAAATCCCGGGAATTCCCATCCCACAAAAATACCCAAGATTCCCAGTACCCGATATCTCGGAAACTAAGCATCCCAGGTCAATTTTGACTTCATTTTCGGACCCCCCTTGGACCTCCGCAAGTAATAAAACTTCATCTGTCACCCATAAAAAAATCCCAATTCCCACCCCACTTCCCAAAAACTTTAATATTACCGGTGACAGTTGGACGTTTTTCTATAAGTAGGTCTGGGGGCTATATCCTGGTAATGTAACATCAACAAACCCCCCTCCCCCCACCCCCACCCCCTCTCGAATTTTATCGTCGCGATATCGCCACGATAAAATTCGATAAAATCCACGATATCGTGTAGTGTGAAAACGCCCATCTGAAATCAGAAACATCGAAGCGACCACAGAGGAATAATCACCGAAATACCTGTTCCAGGAGGACTTAAACAGTTATACCGAGAGAATTATACATAATGCGCGCGCCATACATATGAGCTTAAAAGAGGTCAAATAGAACAACAGTTAAAAAAAAAAGAAATCAGAAAAAAAAATATTGAAAAAAAAAAAAAATCATCACTGCGTCAGATCAAAATCAGCTAGCGAGTGTGTTATATACCGCGATAGAAAGTCTCGCTTCAGTTCAATTTTGCACCGCGACACCTAGTACATAGTATACTTTTCCACAGTGGTAAAGTATATGTGTTTTTGTGCAATATGTGTCACATTAAAACTCTATTCCATAAGTTTGATTGCCATACAAAAACTGACATAGCAGTCGTTACATACTTAGTGCTTTAAAAAGCCGATTGATCTAACTGTAGGATCTAACTATACATATATATATATATATATATCTAACCCACCGTGTGGTGGCCGGCAGAATAGAATAGTCCCAACCCATATCCTCCCGTGGATGTCGTACGAGGCGACTAAGGGAGTGTGTGGAAAGTACTGACCCCCTGTAACTTTTCCACACACAAAAGCGGATGTCCCACCTAACCTAACCTAATCAACTAAACCTAAACAACGACCTCTGTCCTTGCACCAGCACAATCTCGCAAACCTTTAACCTAACCAAGCAACTCCTTCCTACTCATCATGACCCCACGAACTTCCCACCAACATAATCTCGCAAACCCTCAACCACCTTATTTATAACTGCCCCAGATACACTTAACTCACTCCTCCACCACATTACCTATATCGTAAATCAACTAAAACACTCTAACGGCACATAACATCTAAACACTTCACTAACTAAACAATCAACTTGCAAACGGTTCCAGGAGAAGGCGTATACCATAAGCGCCACTCCTGAAACTAAAACCCAATTGACTCACCAAAAAAAAAACTATAGTAGGTATTTCGTTATCGCCAATGGGTTGTGAAAGTTATTTAAAGGGAAAATGTCGAATATCAACTGCTCTTTTTCCGACCCCAATTGGGTTGGGAAAAGGTTCGTTGGATAATGATAATAATTTGATACAATAAAGACTCAAAGTGGTCGAAGTATTATATACTTTTAGTCCCAATAATGACTATTACATCTCAGAGGGAATTGTAGATCACACACACACATATCACGCCTATATCCGAGAAGGGGTAAGTAAAGGCGCATTACACACCCAAATTTTGCCAGTATTTTTAGTCCCACGTAATAGGAGGCAAGCCTATATTGCCGTCAACGGGCACTCTAGAAAGTGAGTTATGTCCAAAATGCCCGAATTAATTTAATAAAATAAGTTATATTATAATTTTGAAAACTAAATTTGAAACCCGTTACCTTGCGATGAAATGTTGATGAAAGGCAACAAAATCTTTCGTGCCAGCCGCTGTGGCACAGCCAATTAAAGTCTTGAGTATCTCAGAATTGTAGATAAAAAAAAATGTTTACGACTATGTAACTTCGAGCTTAATTAAGTAGGTACTAAATTATGTTATTTGTTTGAATGTTCAAATCCTAGTTATTGAATTTTACCCTCAAGCTAGGTCTAAGTTTATTATAGACATGTCTACTACAAGTTACTTTACTTGGGCTGAAACTGACTAACTTGGAAGTACTTACGGTACTTGTAGTAGTTCCTACCTCAGAACTATTGAGAAATAGAATATTAATTCTAAGAAGTATTTCCATGGAATACCACTGGGAATTCTTTCAGTGCTTACCGGGGGTGCTCGGCAATGGACGCAGGTGCGGCCACGGTCTAGGTCTGCGGATTTAAAATAAAATTTTGTAAAAATGGAATGCTTACGCTTATTACTTTTAAGAAAATTATAGAAGGTAGTTCAGAAAAAATCTACTATTAGGTTCTTGGTTTGAACCACTTAGAAACAGAAAAAAAATAATTTTCCGAATCGGTTCTGGTCTTGAAGAGTAAGTAATTGGAGAACATAATTAAAACAAGATGGCGGTAAATTCAGAACGGTCTCCGTTTGTGAAGTCGTTTTAAAAATGAATGTACCATAAAATGAAGTGGGTAGGTATACTTATTTTGAACAACTCAACGCCAAAATTCTAATTAAAACCATAAAATAAAAAGTTTCTTGTCTGTAGCTTCTAAAGTTATTATTACTTAGATACGCGGGGTATTAAATCCAAAAAGATTATTATTAGGTCTATTAAAACGATGTAGAAGCGCGTTTTATTAATATAATAAAGAGCTGAAAGTGAACTGAACGTAAGGAATACAAGATAATATTAAAAATAATCAATTTTATCAAGGAATACGAGTAGATGATGAAATTACCGAAATTCTCACAGATCGGATATTGGTGGAGATCTTTGGGTTTGTCATTACATTAAAAAAACGTCCTTATAGATCCTATGTTTGTAAAAAGTTATTCAAGGTCACAATAATTAAATTATATCATTATTTTTTTATATATTTTTTTTTTTATATTTAGGTCGACAAATTGACGCCACTCGCCTGATGGTAAGCTGAGGCGACGTCTGGCAATTGAGGGCGACTCTCACAGTACACAGGAATACTATAGAGAGTGGCCCTCAACTTGACGACCCTGTAATGTGCCTCTTCACGCTTCGCTTAAAGAGCCCAGGGTTATATGTTGGAGGAAACACGTGCGCAGGCAGGGCGTTCCAAGCCACCATCGTTCGGCAGAGAAACGATCGTTTAAAACGCTCGGTTCTCGCGAAGACGGTTTCCACGGTATGAGGGTGACATCTCTGCCCGGCACGCGTTGTTCGGGATCGGAAGGGAGAGGGTGGGATCAGGTTGAAGAGCTCTTCAGAACACTCACCGTGGTAAATACGGTAGAACGCGGCCAAGGAAGCAATTGTTCGGCGCTGGGCTAGCGGCTCAAGGCTTCCCGTTACCTCCGGACAGTCTATAATGCGAACAGCGCGTCGCTGCATAGCGTCGAGTGCGTCCAGCAAATACTTCGCGGAGCCGTCCCAGAGGTGAGAGCAGTATTCAACGCAGGGTCTAATCTGCGTTTTGTACAGCAGACACCTGTGGTGCGGTGTAAAGAATCGCTTTACCTTGTTCAGTATTCCTAGTTTCCGCGAAGCTAGCCCAATACATCTCTCAATGTATTTTGTGTTATTGAGCTCTCGACGAACGTCTATGCCAAGGATGTCTAGATTGTCCTTCATTGGTAATATTGCATTCTGAAGAGTGGGTAGGGGAAGGAAAGGGGATTTTTTCGCTGTAAATGCACACGCCTGTGTTTTGTGGGCATTGAACTCGACCAAGTTCTCGGCACCCCATTGGGAGATACTGTCGAGATTTCGGTCGAGATCACCCACGAGATGTCGTCTCTCCTCCTCTATCACAGATCGCCCCGCCGTCGGACGAACCGAGTAACTCCCGTGCAATGTACTGTCATCTGCATAGCAATGAATGTTCCCGAGGGAAAGCATATCATTGATATGCAGAAGAAAGAGAGTTGGTGACAGTACGGACCCCTGCGGTACCCCGGCATTCACTTGCAAAAAGCGAGAAGCCTGGCCATCGCAGAGGACCCGCACTCGGCGCTCGTTTAAAAAACTGGCAATCCAGCTGCACAGTTGAGGAGGTAGACCATATGCCGGAAGCTTGGAAAGGAGCGAAGCATGCCAGACCCTATCGAAAGCTTTGGCGATGTCCAGGCTAACAGCCAAGGACTCGCCGAACTTTTCCATAGCCTCACCCCATACATGCGTGACGAATGCCAGGAGGTCACCCGTAGATCGTTTTGGCCGGAAGCCATATTGCCGATCATTGATTAGCGAGTGATCCTCCAGGTATCGCATGAGCTGCTTATTAATAAGAAGCTCGAGCACCTTGCAAATGACTGAGGTGACAGCTATGGGTCGATAGTTGCCTGGATCGGATCGATCCCCTTTCTTGGGGATCGGTTGTACGTTCGCCTCCTTCCAGGCCTCCGGCACGAGGCCTGTAGAGTATGACAGGCGGTACAGACGCGTTAATACTGGAGACAACTCAGCAGCACATTTTCGTAGCACCACCGCCGGAATGCCGTCAGGGCCACTGGCTTTCCGCGTGTCGAGTGACCGCAGCACTGCCCGTACATCACATTGCCTGATAACAATATCAGGCATAGTGTGGCCACAGTTGGCGATGGCGGGGGGCTGCAGGCCACGGTCATCGATTATCTACTTTTTAACTCGAAAAAAGGTAGTTTTTTTTAATTCGTCGGTACTTATCTAACTTTCCACTGGAAGAACCGATTTTTATTTTTTCCCATGGCGTCCCATTATAATTTGGTTTAGTTTACAAACGTTTAATTTCGATCGTTAAATTTAAACAATTTGATAACATCTTTCTTCAGAAGTTTGAATTGTAAGTTTGTTAAAACGTATTTTTAACAACCTTAGAACGCAAAAAAAAGTAAATTAATTTAAATCAGAAGTGAGACAAACCTTGTTTCGAATAAAAACGACCGATTCGATCGTTTGAATTTTTCGGCTGATTGCGCAGGAAATTGAAAAGAGAGCAAAGACAGCGTCACATTTGGACGGACTTTAATTTGATAAGACGTTTTTTACAAGACATCTACGAGTTGATTGAACGAAATTAATAAATATAAAATACAAAATTAATATTTATGCCTGTACTGCAGAAATTGTCTGTAGAAGACATTGGTTCTGACTGTTTGTATTTATGCTTGGATTACATGTCATATTTGGAAGTACCCTGTAACGGCAACAGCCACCTATTAGGTATGTAGGTCTAACAAAAATACTGGCAAATGCGGGTGTGTAAGGCACCCCTGCCTAACCTCTGCGGTATAGTAATGATTATAAGTAGACACCCAAAAGTGACAGAAATATCTCCTTAACATTAGGGAAGGTCCAATAACTAACGAGGTGCCTATTATATGTATGATATATATTAAAAAAAGTTCACTTCAGCTTTTTGAAGCTCAGCAAACTGGAATACTTATCATTTTAGCGAGCTTAGAGGTTACGTTAAAAGGCCGCAATCGACGTTTCACGCACCCGCAAACACATTCATCGGATCTTAACGACCCTCCGCGAGTCTACCTATCCCCCTCTACAAGTATTTTTAGAAACCTTTATTATTTTTAAAAGAATTTCACAATCGAGATCATCATCCACTGAGCCATAACCCAGTTAGGGTTGACTTTCCAGTCTCAGTTATTACCGATATCGAAGTTCTGTGGTTTGACCAGTCGTAACGACTGCTATAGGAGGAACCGACGGCCTATCGTGCCTAACGAGGTGCGAAGAGGTCTTAATGTCTTAAGAAATGGTCACTTAACCTAATACTGGCGTTGATTTGCAATGAATTAAACTTATCAGTTAGTTGGCTACGAGTGCCACGAGCCCCTCTGTTTTCAAAAGTATCGACAAACAAATTCCGTACTCGTTTTATTTCACACACACATACAGAAACATTCACGTTCAGCCAAATCGCAGTTAGACTGGAAAGGCGACCCCAACTGAGTTGGGAAAAGGCTCTGTGGATGATAAATACATACTGTGCTATTATTATATACTTACATTTATAGAAGAGACTATAATATTATAATTATCTAACTAGCGGACGCCGCGGCTTCGCCCGCTTGCCAAATCATATACCTATAAGTAAACCTTCCTCAAGAACCGCTCTATCCATTGGTGAACACCGCATCAAAATCCGTTATGTAGTTTTAAAGATCTAAGACTTAATCATACATACGGACGGAGCGACTGTGATATAGCTAAGATAAAGAGGAGGGGAAGTGTGTTCTTTTTTAAATCAAGTAAGAGTTTTACAGCTTTGAATGTCAGGGGGGAGTGCGTTACCATGTTTCGGTGCGCACTCTTTGGTACCAGTCTCAACCGCTTGTCCTTCCGAAGAGATACTAAATTGTATCTACCTATGTTGTGTAAATACAAGTAATATTTCCAAAATGATACCGAATCCTTTGTAACTTACAAAGACTTATAGGTTTACCATAACCGTCCTAAACACATAAAACCTCGAAGATGGGGAGAATAAATATTATTACAAGACATAGGATGTAGGAGATTGTTTATGTTCTTTTTTTTTATATTGATTATGTATATAAGTAGGTATACTTGTTTGTACCTCATAAACCTGGACAAAGGTGCTCCGGAGCCCAATTCATCGTCTTTCCTGACGGTACTAGAACCAGAAAACAGTCGATGTAATATCCGTCTCGGCTGCGGGAATTTTGGTTTAAATTACAAAGTGGTGGGACCGACACAGTTACTGGCAAAGTGTGGGTGTGTAATGCAACTCTGCCTACCCTTTCACGGATATAAGCGTGATGTACGTATGTATTTAGTAGGTACCTATGTTTATAAGGTAAAATAGCTCCCTTAACTGTAACCTTAAATGTACTGAATGAATAGGTATATTATCATTATGTAATTCGCCCGTGCCTACACAGCTTCATTATAAGCATATGATTGTCTTATGTTATTTCCTTAATCAATACAAGAATGATGAGTCTCGACAGCATTACGGCATCATGTAGATATTCTACTTATGTTTAAAGTTTACCTGTGTGTATTTAGGACGGTCATTGTACTCTGTCTGCCTGTTACCATGGCCGGTGTGACGTGAATGAAACGCCAGTCAATATAAGAGGTATGTACCTACTTATAGGTACCTACGCCAGGTTCGTGATAAATCCCAAGTAAAATATTTAGATAGCTGGCGATCCTGGCGAACTTTGTACCGTCTCAAATATTAATATTACCTTTGAAACTTTCCGTGAACTTCAACGAATATTTTAAGACCAAAATTAGCCAAATCAATCGTTTGTAATTGATTTTCTAATAGAACTACACAACATTTAAACCTGTATCTAGGTATACACACACACACACATATCATGCTTATATCCCCGAAGGGGTAGGCACAATTTGCCAGTATTTTCCCTTCCCTTTTTTATATAAAGCTGTTCTCTTTGAGACAGTCTTGATAATGCCTCGTGAGTAGGTGAAACATATGTCGACGTTTATAATGTCTTCTATTTAGCGAAATCATTGCAATTATTATTAAATATATAAAGGATGTCTGTAAGAGATCGCTTTTAGCGATAAGGCCGCCTTTTGTACTATTTAAAGTTATGTCTCCTAAATGTATGTTTCCTTTTTTGTGGACAATAAAGAGTATTTGAATTTAAATTGAATTGAATTGAATATTAATATAAATAAAATTGGTTAGCCTGTTTGTAAATCCAAATTTAAGTACATGAACAAAATCAAAGTTAATTTTAAATGGGATAAATTTAAATGCGGAGCAAAAAACTTATCGTCCTTCAATTTATAAGCATCAGATAAACATTTTTTACAGCCAATATTTTTAATATATCTACTGATTGCACAGCAAAACCTACTAAATCTTAGGGCAATCCGACTTAAATAGAGTTTTTTTTTTAATCCCGCAGTCTGAGGCCGCGGCCGCTCTAACGTCCGTCGCCGGGCGTCTCTGGTTACAAACAGGTATTTCCAGTGGCGCCCGGCGGACTTAAATAGAGTAGGTTAGAAGACTCAACTTAAAACAAACTGGTCCTAAGTCTTACGACGACGTCTGACGTTTACATTATCTACGCGCTATTACACTTTAAACGTGTGTGACAGCGTCGTACGCGTGGGATAGCATGGGAACACGCGAATCTGACGCGGTGACGTGTAGGACAGTAAATGTGGTGAATGGCCAGTGTGTTTGTTATCATCCAAATTGTATAGACCAGATCCTGTTTAGATGTCATAATCCATGGTGTACAATTTGCAGCATTAGCATTCGCATGTGAAGGATGAGTTTGCCCGACCCTTAAAGACGGGAGAACCGCACAGGATATTTTTTTGTACAAATCGAAGGATTTTTGATTAGCATTTAAATACTACCCAATTTAAATTACAAATAGATTTTCATTGTATTTCTCCTTCCAACTGAGATAGGTTTTTTTGAGTAATGTTTTCAGATCTTAATTTAAAGACGTGTCATCCCTCCCTGTTGAGTATTAAAGCCACTATTTGAATAAATAATAGGTTTTGCATAAATAAGATCACAAGTTCGTTACTAGAAAATCTAGTTTTACTTAATTCAGATTAATTAACCCTTCAATCTACCTTCATAACTACTCATAGTATTCGTCTAAAAGCCAATTAAATTTAATCTCAAAAGGATTCTTCCAACAAAAAGGTATTTCTCAGTAAGTAATATAAATTACAGTTTGGAATTCCGTAAATTCCGTAAACTGGTTTTACAAACCAATGTTATAAGTCATGAAGTTTCATGATTAGTGGAGTTCTTGTCATGGGAAAGTATACATTTTATATACCTTTATTTGTACTGTTATTCCAATGATTTATTTTATTATTATCTAAAGTCCATAGCTTCACTATCGTGAGGGATTAGTTTTGTAGCTACTAATACCTTACTTATTATTATTATTTCTTAACCCAAGCTACCCCTTAACATCAGCTGTATTCCGCTGTTTCTGAGATAAACTAGTACGGTGTCTTACGCGGTGCCTCACGCCGCACCACGCCATAGGTTTTGGCCTATAACTTTTGACCCCTTAGGGCTAGGTCAAATTTTCGATTTTTTGGCTTGCCTCCAGATCGAGGGCTATCCATAGAGGGGTCAACCATCATTGGAGGAGCATAAGCAGTTCTCGAGAGCTAAGGGGGACATTCCCCATTTCTAAGTATACCTAGATAGATAAACATAAATATTTTGGATACTCTCACTCAACGTCATCTAGCCTAAACTAAGCTATAAGCTTTTGCTATGAGATCTAGACAACTGATAAACATACTTGTATATTTCTAAATATATACATAATATACATAGAAAGCACCCAAACTCCGAAACAAACATTTGTGGATCACACAAATATTTGATTCGACCCGGGGATCGAACCCGAGACTCCGGAGGCGTAAGCCGATGCACTACCGACCACGTCACCGAAGCAGCTAAATAAGCCGGAACAAACAGAAAAAAAATGTTTTTACGGGTCTTGTCGCAGAACGTCACTTTCGCAAAATGTCATCGTGAAAAATTTGGTCACCAGGCAATGATATTTTATGTATAGATGAGTTGTTCGTATCTAGGTATGGCACATGAAAATGAAGGTAATTACCTTCATTATGTTTAGTTACCTCGGCAACCAAAGCGGTGACAGGTCGCTTCAAAATATCGCTTTACCATCATTTACAATTTAATTATTTAGTCACGATAAATGCTGTGGAAAATGCCTTCATATGTTTTAGACGTTTTGTAAATTACACCGCATCCGTGAAAAATAAAAATGTATCATTTCATGCGTAAGTTTAAACAGAAATGTATTTTATTTGATTTTTATGTGGCTAGCAAACGATGTTTGTCACATGATGTTAGGGGAGGTTAGGGCATTATGGTACCTACCTATGTTTTTCTAGTCATGGTATTAATGTAATATAAACATCGGCAAATTGTACATGTGTTCTTTATTAATTACTAGCCGCAGCTCCGCCCGCGTGATTTCCCGGTTTTCGTGGGAACACAATACCGAGATAAAAAGTAGCCTATGTTACTCAGGGTGAATGTAGCTTTCCAATGGTGAAATAATTTTTGAAATCGGCACCGTAGTTTTTGAGTTTATTCATTACAAACAAAAATACAAATATTTCCTCTTTATAATACTCGTAGTAGTATAGATTGTACTCGTATTAAACAACATCCCACGTTTGACCACAGGTTTAATCTTATCCGTGTAATTATTGAAAAATTCATCAACTTTAGGATATATTCTTTCTGAGCTTTTGTGTGCAAAACACAAAAGCTCAGAAACAACAAGAACACAAAAAAGAAACAAACTAAGTAAGTATGTCTGAAGGAATTTAGCATGAATAAATATAATCATTTTATATTTTTAAAGGATAAAAATGTGATTTTATGTTATTTTATATTTAAAATTTTAAATTTAGATTTTGGCTAACTATTATTTTCTAGCCTTTGGCTCGCTACCCGTTACATGGAACTGTTAAAGTTACTGACGAAATGCAGATGGAATTTTCGGGGTAATGTAGTGGATTAAATGATTTTTTTATTATATTTTATTTAGTGATTATTTTGTTAATTATGGATTGTTAAAAATATATTTCTTCTAAAATATTCTTATCTTGAATAAAGATGACAATAATTATGTTAGTTTTGTTATTACTTATATTTCACGTATGTCTTAAAGTAATACAATTTTAACTACTATATATAACTACGTGAAATTCATGTATCCTTTTCTCCAACACATGACTCAAAACCAATATGTCAGTTGCGCAGAATCACAGCGCAACTAATGACAGTAGCATTGTCTCGCCGTTTTTAAAAGCCACAATATACGTGCATCCCGTGTCTAAATGTAATTATAAAACCGTCATTGGTCACAGGAGGTATATTATGTAGTAGTATAGTTTTTTTTTTTTTCTTTATTGGGTCATTTAACAGTTACACATTATGACTTAATATATCTTAGTACAATGTTAAACACTTGGGTAAACGTATAACCCACTCCAATGTCCACGGATGTGGCAGAAAAAAAAAACAATTGTGAGTGAGAATTATACATAGGTAAGTGCAAGAAACAAGAACAAAAGTATAAATGTGATGTATCTTATGAGTGTAATTTTATGAATCTAATTATTTGTCAAAATATCGCGTGCTAGTCTTTTAAAGCTAAACAGGGAAACGAAGAAAATGTCGATTTCAATGAAATGTGTGTTATACGCTTCCAAAATTCGTCGCACAGGCGCGCGCAGGCCAGCGTTTGTCACCAGCGTTGGCCACCTTGCGGTATGAAACAGTCGACCGGTACGCACCCCGCGATAAACCGTTCTAGGTATAATAATAAGAAATTTGGTTGGTTAAATCCGGACAGTCAAACCTATTATTACAAAGGCCGTGCAACGTCGCAGCCATCAAATGTACACGCCTAGACTCCAAACTTAACAGGTTATACCCTTGCAGGAGTTCTGTGTATGATAACCTTGGTTGACGACATCTATAACTCATGGCTCGCAAAAACTTCTTTTGGACCATTTCCAGTCTGATAGTGTACTTGTCGTAAAAGGGACTCCAGACCTGCACTGCATACTCAAGTTGAGAGCGAATAAGGGTGTTGTATAGCAACATGAAAGTGGAGGGTCTCTTGAAGTCAAGCGTCGATCTCATCACAAAACCGTACATTCTGTAAGCCTTACCAATTATACAGTCGATATGCAAATCTAGGTGAAGCTTACAATCTAATAAGACGCCAAGATCACGAATTGAATCCACCTTCCCCAGTACAGTGCCAAGAAGAGAGTAATTAAAATTTATTATATTTCTGTTTTTGGTAAAAGAAATAGCACTGCATTTAGATGCTGAGGCTGAGCTGAATTCTATTTTCAGAAAAGTAATTGGAAAGCTGGTCCAAGTCCTCTTGCAACAGTATGCAATCTTATGTCTTTCTACATGGCAAATAAATTTTAATATCATCAGCATACAATCATGAGGAATTTTGAGTGAACAAAGCAGTGTCTTATATCATTAATAAATATAATAAATAACAACGGACCGAGTATAGATCCCTGTGGAACTCCTGAGGACACCGTGACATAGTTAGATTCAAATCCATTAATGACTACTTGCTGAGTTCTGTTAGAGATGTATGCCATGAACCAACGAAGAAGATTGCCTCGGATACCGTTAAAAGCGATTTTGTCCAAAAGTATTTTGTGGTCCACCCTATCGAAAGCCTTCCGAAAGTCAGTGTACACAGCATCAACCTGCACTCTATCGTCCATCTTCTCAAATAAGAAGTTGCAGAACAACATCATGTTAGAGGTCGTAGATCTATGCTTAACAAATCCATGTTGTTCAGGAGCAATAATATGATGAAAATAAGGATATAGACAACTGTGCACTTTATTTTATTGATTTAGATTCACTTTAAGTTCACTATCGTGTACAACTAATTTTAAGTTTAAACCACGATGCACTGTACGCGTCAACTCACTCACGGCGCCAAACGAAGTATGAGCTAGTTGTGAGATAGTTCGCGAGGGATAAGCTGAGCTTTGCATTGGTGTGAGTGACCACGAAAAGTAGAGTAAAAAGTCATTGTGTAGCTGTATATACAATACGTGTGTGTGTAAAAGAGGTCACATATACATTTACGTACACTGCACTCATACAAATGCATAACTCAGCTTATCCCTCGCGAACTGTATATAACATGCGATCGGTTTGGCTGTTGCGAGTTTTGCTTTGAGTTAACAGAATCATTGTATTTACTGGCGAATAAAAAGAGTGGCCGTGAGTTTTTCTTGCCAGGTTCTTTCCTTATAGGCTCTACCTATTGCCTTGCGAATCTGGCGGTGAATGTAAATGAAGAAGCATTTTCTTTTTTGACGTTCACAAGTGTTACTTTGTGACCTACATGAATAAAGATATTTTTTTTTTTTTTTTAAATATTACTAAATATAGAAAAAAAAAATTCGCGAGCGAGTAGCGACTTTAATAGGATGAATAAACAGTTCTCTTTTGGTTCAGGTTGTTGCTGCGAAATCAACGCTTGAGTGACATTTTTGCGAAAGTGACATTTTTAAGAAAGTGACATTTTAAGAATGTGATATTTTTACGCAGGTGACATTGTAAGAATCTGACATTTTTGATAAAGTGACATTCTAAGAAAGTGACATTTTTGCGAAAGTGACATTGTGCTAAAGTGACCAAATTTTTCACGATGACATTTTGCGAAAGTGATGTTCTGCGTCAAGACCCGTCAGTAAGAAATAACCGTAGGTACATATAGTTAGCATTTATTTAAACAGTTAATTTTAGAATTATAAACAGACGTAGGTTTATTTAAGTATACTGTCGATTGTAGGCACTTGGTGGAATTTGCAACACAAATTGGACAAAAACGCTTGTAAGTTCCACTTGTTTTTTGACGTGACAACGTCTTATAATTCGATGGAGCCGGCTGCACGCACGAAAAAACATGACGTCATGAGGCGTTACCTCGCTCTGAGGCGTTCCATTTAAGGCTTCAAGTGCAAGCGAGAGCGCGGAACGAGCGACAAAGAGGTACAGTCGGCCTCCGCGTTCGGCAGTTATGACGTTGTCACGTTCAACTATCGTCAGTAAACCGACTTTACAGACAACCGATTTTTTAAACAATTGGAAAGTACTCGTCCCAATCGACGTAGGTATACTTTCAATTTTATTTATTTATATATATTTGTTTATATACATTAAGTTATTTTGTAGATTTACCGTAAAGGCACGGGCTAGATTGTAAACTCGTATTTACATAATAGGTGGAAGATATCGACGCTTGAAAGGCAAAATTGACCAAGCGACATTTTGGGCGATATTGAGTTATATATATCACTGAAATCAGAAAAAAATTCTGCGTCGATTGATCCTACTCTCGTACCGCTAAGATGGCTTTTGTTGTCGCTTGGTAATTTAAAAAAAGTCACATTTTCACTGATTTCGGCGACTAAGCGACAAAAATTTTACCAATTTATGAATAACTTTTACTTGGTATGGTATTCGAATTTAACTTCCTACACTTAGTAATTTCTACTTTGACTCAAATTAACGTGTTTATACATTTAGTAATTTTTACCTTCTACTGTCTCCGGTATGAATATTGCTTAAGAATTTTTACCTGGTTATATTATTTTTTTTATTCACCATTAAAGCCTTTTTACCTTACCGTAATTATGTACTTATTTTCATTTAGTACTTTTTTCCTAAGCGCAACGCACTAAAAAACCTTATATAGTAGTATTTGTCCTGCCTAAAATGAATATAATTTTGTCGTTTGGTACTATTTTACCTGCCGATTTTTTAATACTTTTGTCATTTGGTTAACTATTTCTGATATGAAATTTGTGTAAAAACGTGTTTATTCCTGTTGCATTTATCTTATATTGTCGCTTATACGCGTTGTAACAAGTGTTTTTATGGCTGTTAGTCAATAAAATATCGATTAGTGTTCATCAAACTGTCGCATGGTGACTCGTGTGCTCTCGCGTACTGCACATAGTAGGTACCTACTGCATCGCGTAGTGACTTATAGCTTGAGATAAGTAATCGAGGGTGCAAAGGGGCCCTTCTTACATCTATCGGGCCCCAGCGACCTCACCTGCTAGTGGCGCACCTGCTGATTAACGGACGAGGTGCGTAGATTACGGTACCCATGTGGTGGCTTCGGCCCCTACGTGGATATCAGGTGGTACAACAGTGTTGGTCCAGGGGAGTTGCGTTAGGGGTCCAGCAGCTGCACTGCCGGGTCCGGGGCGATGTATGGTGCGGCAGGCATGGGTCCAGTGGGGGCAAAACGGAGTCTAATGTGGGTGGTGTGGGTCGATTCGCTGGCCAGAGAGACTCTTAGCAGCGGCGTTGCGGCGACCACCCGCAACATAGTTATGGGGCCCCCCTGGGACCAACCACCCCAGGAGGCTGCCCCACATGTTGCTGATAATCCTGATGTGAGATCGCTGCTCCGGGTGGTAACCAGTGTGGGGTAGCGATGGCCTTGCATCAAGGGGTTTGGGAGAACTTTCGTCCGGCGGGTCGGCTCCGACCTAACCACACGGTTCTAGACGAAGCTAGCCTCTTAACTTTGTCACTTAATGCCGAACCAAATATCGTCCTATTTTCACGCTTCTCCATATCTCACCATGACAGTGCAACAAATTAATAGACGGTACACAGCGGCCCCTAGAAACCCCACAAAGTTGACTTCGTTTGAGGTGGATTTCGGGAATATCGCGAACTTCATGTGAACCTTGATATCGTCCACCATCACCTAGAGACGGCACGGCCTTCTGTTATGTTCCTAACGGAGACACAGATACGCCACCCTGACGACACGTCTTACCTCTGTTACCCGGGTTTTGTTATTGAGGAACAATTTCGCGACAAAGCCGGAGTGTGCGTGTTCGTTAGTGCGGACGTTTGCTGCCACCAGTTACGCTGTCTAGAGAACCCCTCCTACACTGTCCTTTGGCTGCACGTGGATCATGGCTCTATGAGCCAAATCTCCGTGTGCGTCTACCGCTCCCACACAGGGGACACTGGGACAACAAGGCTTTTCGAATACCGACCAAATGACTCAACGACTATGGCACTACTCGTCGGCACACTGGGACGGTTTCCGCGATTACTTTGCGTCCGTCCCGTGTAGCCAGCGCTGCTTTGTAGGGAAGGCGCCTTCGGATAGCGCTGCTGCCGTTTCTGGCGAGATCAGTCTAGGGATAGAAACCGCCTCTAAACAGCTTACAATAAAGCCACTAGATTTAGCAAGAGGGCCTTCAAGAGAGCGGATGCCCAACGCGTCGCGCGGCTTGGTCAGGAGCTCACATCCCATCCCACGGGCAGCCGTGGATACTGACAACTTGCAAATGCCATCTAGATCGCCAGTCCAATTTGTCCAGGTCGTAGTCTAATTTTTGCCCTCGCTGCCACCACTGTGTCATCTTGATGGATCACTGGCTCACAAAGCCCAAGGGAAGGCGGACATGCTCGCAGACCTCTTTGCGGCTAATTCCCGGGTCGATGACCGTGGCCTGCAGGCCCCCGCCATCGCCATCTACAGTCACTCGACACGCGGAAAGCCAGTGGCCCTTTTTTTTTTGAATTCCCAAGGCCCAAGGCCGCGGCCGCTCCAACGTCCGTTGCCGGGCATCTCTGGTTACAAGCAGGTATTTGCAGTGGCGCCCGGCGGACTTTGACCACCTCTGTGGTCTCTGCGGGGTTTTGGTCGGTATGAGAATCCCGCGTCGTTAGGGTAGAGTTTTATCCCACGTCAGTGAGTGAATCTGGTTGCGTGCTATGGGGCAAAGGCCCCGCAGCACGCAACCCTTCTAGCCTGCTTCTGTAAGGACGGCGGTCTTGAGCGTAGATGAGTCTGCGGCGCCCTCGCCGCTGACTACGGAACTCCGCGGGGAGGGGTACGCTCCCTCTCGGCCGCCTCCTTCGCGAGCATGACTTGCTCGCAGAAGGACACGGCTGCGTTCCACCTACTCGCGCTGGAGACCATGGCTTGGAGCATGGTTTCCAGCGAGAGGATATCCACGCCCAGACCCACTACGAGGTCCCGTCGCTGACTCGCCCACGCTGAGCACTCCACCAACGCGTGGAGTGCCTCGTTGTCGTCGGAAATCTCGCAGTGTTGACACCGGGGTGTGACCTCACGATGGATGCGAAACAGATAGCTACCGAAGCATCCATGCCCGGTAACGATCTGCGCCGCACGATACGTGAGGTCACCATGCCGCCTCTGCAGCCACTCATTCATGATCGGTCTCACCGCTGCGATGACGGTAGTTCCCCACTTTGGTTGCTCAAGTCGCAACCTCCAAGTCTCCATGAGATCCTGGCGGAGTTGGGACCGCTGTTCCTCGATTTCACGTCCGTCTCCAGCGCCTCCTTGTGCCATTGAAACAATGACGCAAGGGCTTTCGCTTCCAGGTCCCATGGAGGGGTCCCGGCTAGGAGACATGCAGCCTCTCCGGAGATCGTGTGGTACCCCCGTAAGGTTTTGACGGCCAAGGTTCGCAGTGGTCTGTTTAACAGAGTTGCGTTCACCGTGACCGCCAATCTATCTGCCCATACGGGAGCCCCGTATAAAGCCATACTCCGCACGATCCCTAGGTTAGCCAGTGGCCCTGACGGCATTCCGGCGGTGGTGCTACGAAAATGTGCAGCTGAGTTGTCTCCAGTATTAACGCGTCTGTACCGCCTGTCATACTCTACAGGGCTCGTGCCGGAGGTCTGGAAAGAGGCGAACGTACAACCGATCCCTAAGAAAGGGGATCTATCCGATCCAGGGAATTTTCGACCCAACAAAATCAAAGATCAGTCTTTGATTTTGTGTACTGAAACCTAAATTCATTGTTACTTGGTCAAAAAAATCCTAAACTAACTTTATTTAATTTGTAATATAACTAAAATTGCCTGGCAGAAAAGTGTTTCTGTTTTCTATTTAAATAATGTTACCTAAATGACAAACATGCATTACTTCTCTCATAAAGTTATAAATAATAATAAATAAATAATAATTAATTATCGACCGATCAGTCTCACAAGCATTGTCTGCAGAACTATGGAGAAAATCATAGCAAGAGAACTGAGAGCTTTTATCAACATTGAACACATCATCATCGATGAACAACATGGTTTTGTACCCAAGAGATCTACAGTCTCGAACCTCCTTGTTTGCCTGGACAAATGGACATGTCATTGGAACAGCCATCAGCCCACTGATGTAATTTATCTGGACTTTGAAAAAGCTTTTGACCGGGTCCCTTTTAATAGGCTTGTAGCCAAACGTGAACACCTTGGAATACGTGGGCAACTTCTTCAGTGGATTGAGGATTTTCTAACCAACAGGAAATTCAAAGTAAGGGTGGGTGAAACACTGTCGGATGTTCATGACGTACGTAGTGGTGTACCCCAGGGCTCAGTGCTTGGACCAATCCTCTTTGTGTTATACATAACGGACTTAAAAAACGTTATTCACTCTGACTTGTCGGTGTTCGCAGATGACACCAAAATAATGGGAAACCCACTTGTCTCTCAAAACATTATTCAGCAAGACCTAGAACGGATAGTGCAGTGGACCAAAGAATGGCTGATCTCACTAAATAAAAACAAGTGTACTGTTTTGCATATTGGTAGCAATAATCCCAAACACAAGTATACGCTTGAATCTGTGATGTTGCAAGCAGTAGACTCCCAAAGAGACCTCGGTGTTGTTATCACACATAACCTTAAGTGGGATGAACACATTATAACTATTACCAAAAAGGCCAACTCAAAGTTGTACATGATTAGAAAAACATTTTATGTCATGACCAGAGAATTGTTTCTCAACATATACAAAACATACCTCTGCTAGAATACGCCTTCCAAATTTGGAGCCCGTATTTCAAAAAAGACATTTTACTGCTAGAAAGGTTCCAAAGAAGAGCAACTAAAATGGTGACGTCTATGAAAAATATGTCTTACGAGGAACGCCTTCGAGAACTGAACCTGACCACACTGGAACAGAGAAGGGCGAGAGGAGACCTCATAGAAACATAAAATACTTAACAAGCACTACAACATACCAAATATCGACAACATGTTTACCATGAACTCAAACAAACAACTCAGAGGCCACTCCATGAAATTATGCAAGCCTCAGTGTAACAGCAACCCTATGTATCACTTTTTGCCAAACCGTGTCGTGCATATGTGGAACTCCTTGCCCGAAAGTGTGATAAGTGCACCTAATACAAACATTTTTAAAAATAGATTGGACATACATCTGTCAAACTAAAAACACAAGTGCAGTGATATACACGCATCAGCTCTAGCTGCTAGTGTATCATAGGATAATAATAATAATAAAATAAATATATTAGGACAATGCACACAACGCCATCTAGTCTCAAACTAATAATACTAATATAAGCAGAGCTTGTGATATGAGTACTAGATAAACTGATATAAATACTTATATACATTTTTTTTGTAAATACATACATATTATACATAGGAAACATCCAGACTTCGGTACAAACGCATATGTCATCACACAAAGTTTGTCCCGACCGGGAATCGAACCCGAGACTCCAGCGTCGAAAGCCGATGCACTACCGACCACGCCACAGATTTTGATAAAATTATTACTAACCGACACTATTTCTTTAACTATATAAAAAAAAACATTTTCTTTAAATGCCAGTTCATGAAGCCTTTAAAGTACATTTAAAATTCGTTGGAATAATGTCGTTGTGATTTATAGGCGATTTTTAACGATTTTTTTATCATAAAAAAAAACTTTAATCTGCTCTGGTGTAAAGTTGCCTTTATGTAGCTTGGTCAATTTTGCCCTTCAAGCGTCGATATGTTAGACAGTGAAGTAAAATACTTGTTTAATAAATAGGTAAAGTGTAACGACAACCTTTGATAATGCTACAAAGCGAAACCGGTCAGATTCAATCCTAGATATGAAATAAAAACTGAAACAGTGTACATACAAGTGTTTGTTTATCATGTGTATATATTTATGTTTCATTAAGTGCCGACAATCGAAACCATCAACTATATAATTATACCTAGGTAACATAATATACTAACTAAGCATCATCAACCGAGCCATCCCAACTCAGTTGGGGTCGGCTTTCCGGTCTAACTGCGATGCGGCTGCACTTTAATAATATTTTATGTGGATCGAATGTCATCTGACGTCCACAACCCATAAGCGATATCAAAGCTCTGTTGTTATAACAGTGGGCTATCCCAATGTTATCGCATAAAAGTTATTGGTAATATGAAAATCAGAACCAGTAAAAATAACTTGTAATGCTATTATGGTCCCAAAAGATCCCAAAGACAGCAGAAACATAATACTTTCCATTGCTAATATCCGATGGGAACTATCCTCTACAAATCCGATTATATATGTACCAAACAAATATACATTACCGGTCATGTGTAAAATACAATTGGCGATACAGAGATATCTAAGTAAAAGATTTATTTTCCATTTATTCCCTAAATATCACTACACATCATTATCATAACAAGCTGTTTTGCAAAGTTGGACCGTCCCTATGTATGCTTAGATCTTTGAAACTACGCAACAAATTTTGAAGCGGTTTGTACTAATGGTTCTCGAGGAAGGTTTTTGTGTAAGTATGTAATTTGTTAAGCGGAGGAAGACGGGCGTCCGCTAGTGTATAATAAAAAAAAGTCCTCCGCAACGTCTGTCTGTCTGTTCGTGATAAACTTAAAACCGGCAAAGTGCGTGTCAAGCCCCGCATAAGATAGGGTTCCGTAGTTACCCACAAAAGCCTCTATAACCTCTGTACTAACAGAGTTATACCATCTCTTATAGTTTTTCTTCAAAGTTCATTACATGGACTACCATCATTAATATTTTCAGGTTCTTCACGCCAGCCGTTTAGAGGGGGGGACGCCATGATAAATAAATAAAAATAATCTTTGTAACCTATCAATGATTTTAAAAAACCTATCAAATGATAACATGACGGAGTAAACGCGAAAAAAATATTTTTCTTAATACGGAACCTTACAAACCAATGCACTGATTTTCATGCTGCTTTCACTAATAGATAGAGTGGTTCTCGAGGAAGGTTTCAGTATATTATTTGTCAAGGCTTCGCCCGGGCTAGCTAGTGAGATATATTAGAAACTAGCTCATCGCCGCAACTCCGCCCGCGTGATTTAGTTTACTCGTTCCCGGTTCGTGGGAACACATTACTGGGATAAAAAGCAGCCTATGTTACTCAAGGTGAATGTAGCTTTCCAATGGTGAAGAAAGTTTTGAAATCGGCACAGTAGTTTTTGAGTTTATTCATTACAAACATACAAATCTTTCCTCTTTATAATAGTAGTAATAGGTAGAAACTTCGCCACTTATGTTCATAGGCAGGTGAACCTCTTGTAGCTGAAGTAGGCTAGGTTCCTTTAGAACTTTGTGAAACGATTAAATGGTACCTTTGTAGGGGTTTTCTTTATTTATGTACTGTTACCCGATATTCCTAGTAGTCCATTGAAATGTTACATTTGGGTGTGCAAAAGTCAGATTTACGCTATTTTATTTTTATTTTTTAGATATCAAGTGGGGGGGGTAGTGTAAAGCTAAATCCAAGTTTGTGGGGTCCCGTTTTCCGCCATCTTTGGAGAATACTGTTAATTTCGGAGCGCTGTAAAACCCTTATAAATAAATAATTATCGAAATGTTAATATTGGAAATTATTCTTTGAAAACTTCTCTACAAAAATGCCCTGATAAATTTTACTGTAAAATGATAAGAAAAAAATATAGCCCCTTAAAGGAAATTCGTTCTCATATTTTCATCTGTTTTTGTTAATTACTTTGTAATGTTTAATTCTACGACAAAAAGTTGTCACAAAGTTGTAGAAAATTAAATTTGCGACAAAAATGTGCTCGCAATTTTTTTGTGCGATGAATAGTTTGCCTGATAGATAACGATTTGCAACCCCTTTTCAAGATGGCGGAAAACCCACACAAACTTGGATTTAGCTCTACACTACCCCCCCCCCCCCTTGATATCTAAAAAATAAAATAGCGTCCTCTGACTTATGCACACTTAGCCCCAAAAAATGTAACATTTCAATGGACTATAGTACTACAGAGGTGTACCTAGTACCTAAAGCTTTGTTCAACCCAATTCCCACAATAAGGCAATACTGGTTTAATTTTGCGTTAAGGACAAACAAACATATGCCTATACATATGTTCATGTTTTATACCATTGCTTCAATGAAAATTTATATTTAAAACAAACTCCCTCGCCGCATGTCAAAATCTACTGTATAAATTTTAGGTTTTCATCAACAGATCAGCATAAATAATTTTAATACACGAGATAATTAAATGTTGGTGTTACCTTTGGATATTAGGTATATAAAACTGAATTAATTCAGTGTGTATGTAAAATGTAAGTAATTTATTTATATGCTTTTGCTAAACGCTTAATTGATGCTTCTCAGGACCAGAGTGTCTATCTAGTACCAGTTTCTTACGTTAATTTGCGCGAAATACGTTTTCTTTTTCCTCCATACATTTCGCACAGTTCCCTGACGTTACCGCAAGGGGCATTGGTGTGAAATATATGGGAAATACGAAAACATATTTCGAGCAAATTAATGTAAGAAACTGGTACTAGACACACAGAATGCTCTCTATTTTCTGGCCCAAAAAATAAGTATCGCCTTCCAACGTGACAACACAGCCAACATTCTGGGAACCTTCCCAGTCGGCAATGTCGATAACGATACGTACGATATTTTGTACTGTAAATATTTTTAGTACATAATTAATTATGTATATTGTAATTCTTATTGTTAATAAATTACGATCCAATTTTCGTCGAGGGATTTTTAATTTAAATAATTTACAAGGAACGGGAAAATAAAATTAAGAAAAACTTAAATAAACTACAAGCTATACTATAATATCTAAAACTAAAAACTAAAATAAATTTGTAAAGCAGGGAGTATTAGGCAGAGTCCCTATAACACAGGCAGCATTCCCGCGCTGAATTGCCAATGAGAGTCTGCGCGAGAAAGCTGCCTGCGCGAGGATCCACCAGTCTCTTCCCTCAAACGCTTGCTGAATTCCGTGAAGAGCTGATGTGCACCGTGGCCCCATGGACCTAGTGTCTCGACACCAAATGCGACGAACTCATATTGAGTGCCGAGACTACTATATTTGCTTGCCTTTATTTGTTCCCGCTTATCGGCCGCCGTGCCCGGCTCGTTTACTGGTAGCCCTGAGGTATAACGCCGCTAGATTATCGGCAAAGGTGGCGTCCCATACAAGACCGCGCCCCAAACTCCAGGTTACAAGAGACATGAGCATGGTGCAGGCGCCTCCTAAAATGCCGTAATTGTAGCAAATTTTGTACTTGGTGACTACATTTTTTTTTGTTGCAATATACACGCTTATTTATTTTGACACGAGACCAATGTACATTCGTCCACATTTAGTCTTAAGAAAATGTGTAAATGTGTCAATTATTGAAAAAGAGTGACCGAGAGTTTTATTGCCAGGTTCTTTCTCTCGTAAATAAATCACTTCACTGCACAATAAGGCACTGTAAAGGCAAGCAAGTCCATGAAGACCATAACGATTCACAGCAGCTCTACACGAAACATAATTGTGCTCCACACATACCTGGGCGCCTAACCGGAGAACGACAGCTATGCGAAGAGTGGAAGGGTCAATGAAGGTGCCAGTGTTTGGAGAGGGATAAATTGTTGATAATTGTTCTTGAAATAATTGCAAACAATTCTAAATCTTTGCCCGAACCAAATTTCTTATTATTTTTAACCCTTGATCCGTATCAGAGTTCCAGAAACCTCTAATGAATGACTCCTTCTGTTTTACTAATTAGGGTAGCAGGAAAAGGGTTACCTTTTATAGAAAAATAGAATTGAAGATAATATAATCGTATCTCGGTAACACGCCTGTGTTTTCGAGGCGATAGGCAGAGTTCCAATATTTTTTTTTTAAATTCTACACAGCCGCACATGCGTCCATTGGCGAGTGCCTCTGGTAAGCAGAATTTTCAGTGGCACCCGGTGGACTTTGGCCACCTGTGTGGTCTCTTCGAAGGTTTGGTCGGGTTTAATTCCGGGTCGTTGGGGTTGGGTTTTATCCCGAGTCGGTGAGTGAATCTGGTTGCCTGCTGTGGGACCTCAGCTTCAGCGGCACGCGACCCTTCTCGCCTGATTCTGTAAGGACGGCGGGTGGCTACCCCGCCGTTCTCAGGCTCCGATCATGGAGGTCGATGGTCCTGGGCGTAAATGAGTCTGCGGCGCTCAGCGGGGAGGGTTCTCCCTCTCGGCCACGTTCCACTTACTTCAACACTACCTTAGGTAAAATACGTCAAACATTGACACAAAAACGGACTTTAAATTACCGAAATGGGACCAAATAATTGTCGGGATGGGACCAAAACTCGGAAAGCTATCTTTAAAAAAATACCACCCAGTCCAAAGATATGAGGTAACAAACATAAAAAAAGGTACAGTCGAATTGACAACTTCCTTTATTTTTAAAGTCGGTTAAATTTTTTGTTTGCGCAACATGCATCTCTGCCTACCCCTCTCGGGGTGATTATTATTTCTTAACGTGTTAAAAGTTGGTTTGCATCTGTTTTGTGGTCACGATTCGAACTCAAGTGACCTTACCACAAATCCGCGCTCGGACGCTTTTTAATTATCTTAGGTCTTTGCTACATAGTCTGAAAATTTTAATCTAGATTTATCTAATCCAGATTTATACCCTAAAGGGACAATGATAAGTAAAACCGTACCTTTTGGTTACCGTTAAAATTGATACCCATTTTGTGTAATTCCATTTAAATATTTCAAAAGTACCTCTGGAATAGTTTTCCTGTTCCCTATTTCCCAAAGAACTACATCGTACAAAGTCAAAGCCTACAGGAGCATAACTCTGCTATATACCTTATACCTATTAGTGCACAGTTATCCGAATCCGCCTTATACATAGCCTCTAAAATCTTGGTGGTAATCGCACTACCTATATTCAACATCATCATCCACACAGCCTTTTCCCTATCCACTTGGTCCAGGCCAACTGCGATGCGGCTGAACTTCGGTATTTTTCCTAAAACTGTCACCTGAACTCCACAACCCATAGGCGATATCGAAGTTATTTTGTTAAGAGCTCCAACTACCCGTAACGCCTGCTAACGTTATTAAATACGAGAATCGGGTCTGACGGTTTAACGTGCTCTCCAAGGAGTCTCCATGTCTTAAGAAATGGTCACCCATCCAAAGACTGGCCTGCCCATGATGTTGCTTAACCTTTGCAAGGTGTTACCTAGTCGGTTACCACTTGGCCACGAGCCTCTCACTATATTCAACACTAGCTGATCGCCGCAGCTCAGCCCGCGTGATTTAGTTTACTCGTTCCCGGTTCCCGTGGGAACACATTACCGGGATAAAAAGTAGTCTATGTTACTTAGGGTGAATGTAGCTTTCCAATGGTGAAAGAATTTTTGAAATCGGCACAGTAGTTTTTGAGTTTATTCATTACAAACATACAAAAATACAAATCTTACCTCTTTATAATAGTAGTATAGTTGGAAAAATTCCAGTCAATATTGTAAGTGGTAGAAATGACTTTTCTAAATCTATGGGGCTATGAATATTAGAAATTTCCAGAAGGGTACAATAGTATGAATATAAATTTATAGTGCCATAGATCACAAAAATCTAGTGTAACAAGCGCTAAGTTGAATTAACTGCTCCCCGAGGATATTTCGAACAAGATAATGTCTATAAAATACTCGCTTTGGGTTAGATTTATTCGAATTTATAGTAACTTATGGTACAGTATGTGAAAATTTTAATATCTATATATACATAGAAAGCCTCAAACGGCGCATAGGTATACTCGAATTTAGCAGGAGACTACATATTTGAGCCGTTTGCGGTAGAGACGCTGGGACCTTGGAGTCCGAGTGCTCACGGCCTATTCAAAAATATATCTAAACTCATGATCGACACTTCTCAAGACCAGAAGGCTGGTTACTATTTAGCATAAAGAATAAGCATTGCCATACAACGTGTATATTTAGTGAATCTCTTGGACGTCTGAAACTATACAGTGTCTATCTGAGTAGGAAATCTATAATATATCTGATTCTAATTCAAATTTTGACAGATTGTAGCTTTATTTTAGGTGTAATTTTAGGTGTGATTGCAATTTAAAACTTTAAATTTGCAAAATTTGTTTTTTTTATGTAGTTTTTTCTAAAATACAGGTAAGTCTACAATTATATGAGGGTTCTGTAAATTTGGTTATATATAAGACTTGTTTCTAAATAAATAAAATATATATATTTAAATTGACACAAATAAGTCTCGTTTCTATAATATGTAAGATGCCTCTTCACTGAAGTTACAATATTAAAGGAGACTAAAAGCAATGTCAAAAAAATGTGAGTAGATAAAAATGCTGCAAAGTCTTGAAAGCAATTCATAAGCAAATTCTATTTCAGATCTCATAATTACCAAAGCTGAAGGCTCCCTATTCATTAGCTGTATTGCATTTTAATAAAGCAAAAGGTTCAGTTAATTGTGAACGATTTTAAAGGATTGAACGTTGAAATAAACGAAATTTGATTTAGCATCATACTAAATTTTACCATTTATAAAATTCAAGGTTCACCCCCAAGGGGTTCCACCTTGATGTTAAGCCCGAAGCGATACCTTCAAGTTGTGCATCTGTTGACCAACGGACGCGCCTCTGACATATTGTTACGAGCCGGGGTTCTACGGAATGGAAAATGCCGATCGAACTACCTCAAAACACTTTATTTATTACACCACTAATTTACACTTCACTATAAGCTACACTTAAAGTCACTGAATACTTTTAATCGCACTTGAACTCGCAGGTATAACTCGTATTATCGCTCTGGAAATACTGATGATCCGCCACCGAAGTGCTCCGCCTTTATAGTGCGGTCATTACTCTAGATTACTCTGGAATTTTCACGGAAGAAATATCGCGAACATTCCACACCTTCGAGATGCTTCTAGATAACACGTTACATAGAAGTACCTTGACAGAACATTCCCGAAAGACGTTACGTAGTAGTACTGCGATTTGCTACTAGATGGCGCCGAGTTTGGTAGTCTTATTACTCGCTACGAGATGGCGTTACACTGCCCCCTCCTAAGACATGCTCGTCCCGAGCATTGTCAGGCCCATAATATCGCGCCAATCGATCCACATGAACTATCTTTGGCGCACTTCTTGGACTCTTCCGTATTCGGTAAGTGACATCGTTAATCTTGGTCACAACTCGGTATGGTCCATCCCATTTAGCTTGCAGCTTAGGAGACTTCCCTTTACTGCGGACTGGGTTATGTAACCACACTAACGAACCTTCATCGAAGCTCTTATTGTTTGTCTTTCGGTCGTAACGGGTCTTCATCTTTTCAGACATTTGTTGACCTGATTGTCTGACATGCTCATAAATGTCATTCATCCTGCTGCGCAAGTCATTCGCATAATCAGTGATATTGCGTGGAGCGTCTGGTGGTATACCGGTTAGTAAGTCGGCAGGCAACCGTAATTCTCTTCCAAAGTTCGCATAAGCTGGTGTCACTGACGTGCTTTCGTGAACCGCACTTCGGTAAGACAAAAGAAACGGTTGGATGTGCTTGTCCCAATCTTTTTGCCTGCTTTCCACAACTTTTGCCAGATATCTCTCCAATGTCTGATTAAATCGCTCCACCATTCCATCTGACTGCGGGTGGTAAGAGGTCGTTCTGGTTTTGTGAGTACCCATGACCAGACACATTTCCTGGAACACCTGAGATTCAAAATTTCTTCCTTGATCGCTATGGATTTCTAGAGGCACCCCGAAACGATAGAAGACTTCGTGAACTAATTTATCTGCCACCGTAGTAGCTTCTTGATTAGGTATAGCGAAGACTTCTGGCCACTTCGTGAAATAATCCATCACAACCATGAAGTACTTGTTTCCGCTTTCACTTTCAGGAAACGGTCCCGCAACATCTAGGGCTATCCTTTCCCATGGTGCCCCAACGTTATACAGTTTCAGTGCACCTCTGCTCCGTGTATGAGGTCCTTTCACAGCAGCACAACTCGTACATTTGCGACACCAGTCCTCAACGTCGTCGCGACAGTGGATCCAGTAAAACCGCTCACGTATCTTCAACAGAGTCCTTTTTACTCCCATATGGCCCCCTGAACATCCATTATGGTAGAGCTGTAGCACATCTGGGACCTTAACTTTAGGGACGACCATTTGCAAATGACAGCTGTCTCCTCGAGCATTTTCCCATTTGCGGCACAAGACTCCATCCTGAATAACTAAACTGTCCCATTGCGCCCAATAACTTTTTGTGATTGAACTCATTGAAGCGACGTCACTCCACATGGGTTTAGGAGCACTTGCTTTAATCCACTCAAATATTGGCTTGATGTCTGCGTCGTCCTGTTGAGCATGTTGTAGGCTTTCTTTCCATTCGTCGCTCAGATCCGTTTTAAGCATCTTCACAGGTATGGCTTCCTTTATCTCCTGTTTGGCACAGTGCTTACAGTCTTCAGGGCAAGGTCTTCTTGACAATGCGTCTGCGTTGCCATGGGATCTCCCACTGCGATGTTCGATTACAAAGTCATATTCCTGTAATAGCTCAATCCATCTGGCGACTTGTCCTTCTGGATTCTTAAATTGTAATAGCCACTTCAATGCAGCATGGTCGGTACGTATAAGGAATTTTCGCCCTAGTAAATATTTGCTGAAATGCTGCAATGTCTTCACCACGGCGAGTAATTCTCTCCTCGTGACGCAATAATTCCTTTCAGGTTTCGATAAGGATTTGCTGAAGTAGGCTATAACGACCTCTCGATCTCCTTTCCTTTGAGATAACACACCTCCGAGTCCGATATCACTTGCGTCTGTGTCAACTATAAATTCATTTTCCGCATCAGGATAACCCAAAATAGGTGTATTGCACAGACGATTCTTTAGCTCCTGGAATGCGATGCCGCAGCTTCCGTCCCAGCAGAATTGTCGCTTCTCCTCCGTGAGCTTGTGTAAGGGCTTGGCAATATCCGCAAAGTTCTGGACGAATCGCCGGTAGTATGAGCACAAACCCAAAAATGCTCTGACCTGCGTCTTATCCTTTGGAACCGGACAATCCTTAACGGCGATGATTTTCTCTGGATCCGTGCGGATACCATCTTCAGACACTACGTAGCCTAGGAAGCTTACTTGCCGTTTGAGGAATGAGCACTTCTTCGGGCTGAGCTTCAGGTTCGCGCTTCGGATCTTTACAAGCACGCGTTCCAGGTTTTGAAGATGCTCTTCTAACGTACGGCCCACGATGATAATGTCATCTAGATAGACAAGACAGGCGTCCCCAGTCAATCCGGCGAGTACAATTTCCATTAATCTTTCAAAAGTAGCCGGGGCGTTGCATAAACCAAATGGCATAACTTTAAACTGCCACAAACCCTTTCCTGTGGAAAATGCAGTCTTCTCTTTATCCTTCGGATCGATTTCAACTTGCCAGTAGCCACTTTTCAGGTCTAGCGTGCTAAACCACTTCACCCCTGTCAGCATGTCCAACGTGTCATCGATCCTTGGTAAAGGGTAGCTGTCCTTTTTCGTAACGTCGTTCAGACGACGATAGTCGACACAAAACCGCATACTGCCATCTTTCTTCCTCACCAGCACTACAGGTGAGCACCATGGACTTGACGATGGTTCTATCACACCATCTTTTACCATTCCTTCAATCATGGTCTCAACTTCCTTTTCTCGTGCTACTGGCAGTCTCCTTGGTCGCTGACGGATGGGTGCCTCATTTCCTGTATTGATTCTATGCTGAACCAATCCAGTCTTCCCAATGTCAGCATCACTCGAAGAGAAAATATCGGCGTACTTGAGTAACATCTTCTTAGCCTTGTCCATTTCATTCTTCGTTAAGATGTTACGACAGTCTTCTAAAAGTCTCAACACGTTGTTTCTAGCGTCCTTGTTGACGATGTTCCTAGTACTCAACTCTTGGCATCGGCGCATCCAATCTACTTCTTCGCAAGTGCCAATCAATGTGCTCTTTTCTATCACGTGTTCCTTATCACTAAGGTTCAGCACACGTACCACTGAGGCTTCATTGGCTCTTACCAGAGTTCGGGCCATTTTCCATGGAAGTTCATTGTATATCCCTTCTATGAGTACACATCGATGTGTTCGCCCAGAATTCTGAGGGAGACTAACTGGTACAGTCGTTTCTGATCTGGCAGGAAGCACGACCTTCTTCAAGCTGTACACTTTTCCTGATAACGCTCCTTCCATGAAGAGTTCCTCTTGACCACATTTCATCGCTCCTTGCTTGACGTCGATCTCACAAGAGTTCTTCCTCATAAAGTCTAAGCCCAGTATGCAGTCGTCCATTATGTCAGCCACGATGACATTATGCAGGTAAATTCCATTGCCCAACTTTAACTGCATCTCTTTCTCTCCTCGGACGGGTATGCGCTGACCCGTGGCCGTTACCAAGTTGATGCGGTCACGGTTTGCAGAGTCCCCAAGGAACCGATTTGCAAGTCGGGAACTGACAACCGTGCGAGATGCTCCAGTATCTATTGTCAGCTTGCATGGTGTTCCATTTACCTCGCCCTTGATGATCAGGCTGTTCCCATCCTGGGTTTGTGAGATCGAAACCCTTGGGGCTCTTCTAAAATCAGCCAGCACCCGCCCCGCAGTCCTGGCATTTATTCGTTTCCCTCCTGTTGCTGGGCGGTGACATTAGCCACCCTATCCTCTTGGGAACGACTTTCTTCTCTTTCAGCAGTCCGCTTTGGGCAACTGGATCGAAGGTGGCCCCTCTCACCACATGTGTAGCACCTAGGGCTATACCTCGTGAAACGGTCGCGAGCCGGTGATGCTACAACTTCCCTGACACGGTGAGATCGATGATCCTTCCGTACGGCTTCGACCTCCAAAGCATGAGCCAAGGCGTCTTTGAGAGTCTCATGGTGCCCGAGTCTGACAGCGGCCCTGACTTCCAGGTCGTGGATGCCGTCGATGAATACTTGCACCAGATTCCCATCGATGAGCGCAGGTACCGACTGGTATGCCTTCCGTACCAGCTTCTCAACTTCCAGGGCCCACTGTTGCAAGTTTTCACCAGAGCGCTGGACACGATCCTTCAGCTGCGCACGATACACGTGTTCCAGGTGAGCGTCACCGTATCTGGTTTCCAAGGCTTCTAGTAGCTGCTCGTAGGAAACATCGTCTCCGAGAGCTTCTAGGATGGTTAACGCCTTGTCTCGCAAACCCAATGTAAGCGCAGTCATGGCCTGGGCTTTGCTCCACCCGTTTGCCTTCTTAACGGCTTCAAACTGCTTTTTATAGGCTGACCATGAAGATGTCCCATCGAATGGCGGTACTTTAAATCCACGCGCTGAAGGTACGGCAGGTAAGGAAGTCGCAATCCCATCTCCAGCTTTCAGATTTCCCAGCTCTTTCCTCACATCTGTAATCTGGTTTTTTACATCTTCAATCCGAGTTTCGGCTTCCGTGATGCGGTTCTCAACATGATGAACTTGATCCTTCATCACATTCATCTCCTTGCCAAAAGTCGCTCGAAGATCTTTCATGAGGAGCGTCTGTTCCTCCTGGCGGCGTGCCTGCTCCTCCTTGTCACGCAGCAGCTGTTCTTCCAACCGGCGGGCCTGCTCCTCCTGGCGGCGTGCCTGCTCCTCCTTGTCACGCAGTAGCTGTTCTTCCAACCGGCGGGCCTGCTCCTCCTGGCGGCGTGCCTGCTCCTCCTGGCGGCGTGCCTGCTCCTCCTGGCGGCGTGCCTGCTCCTCCTTGTCCCGCAGCAGCTGTTCTTCCAACCGGCGGGCTTGCTCCTCCTGGTGGCGGGCCTGCTCCTCCTGGCGACGGGCTTGCTCCTCCTGGTGGCGGGCCTGCTCCTCCTGGCGACGGGCTTGCTCCTGTAGCATCGCCATCAGCGCAGCAAAGTCTGGAGGTGCTGGCGCTGGAGATACCGTGGGCGGGCCTGCTTCCACCGTTGGCTGCTTCTGACCACCCAACCTCTCCGGCGTATTACCTCCGAAGCGCCTGCTGTCCAACTCCTGCTGGCGCTGACCCCTGGTACGGACGCCCTCTGTGTCTTCTTTCGGTAACACCGGCATTGTCCAAATCCCCAATTCTGACACCAATTGTTACGAGCCGGGGTTCTACGGAATGGAAAATGCCGATCGAACTACCTCAAAACACTTTATTTATTACACCACTAATTTACACTTCACTATAAGCTACACTTAAAGTCACTGAATACTTTTAATCGCACTTGAACTCGCAGGTATAACTCGTATTATCGCTCTGGAAATACTGATGATCCGCCACCGAAGTGCTCCGCCTTTATAGTGCGGTCATTACTCTAGATTACTCTGGAATTTTCACGGAAGAAATATCGCGAACATTCCACACCTTCGAGATGCTTCTAGATAACACGTTACATAGAAGTACCTTGACAGAACATTCCCGAAAGACGTTACGTAGTAGTACTGCGATTTGCTACTAGATGGCGCCGAGTTTGGTAGTCTTATTACTCGCTACGAGATGGCGTTACAATATGATAAAGTAATTTGGTCCACGAAAGTTACTAGGGAAGGGAAACGTGGGTTTATAAATTAAACTTGTGAGTAAAAATATATTTATGTTTCCTGGTTTATGCAACATTTTTAATTGTTGCTCTGGTCCTATTGCTAGTAGCATAATGTATTTATGTATTTATGTACAACACAAAAATATTTTTTCAATTCGAAACTGCAGTTGTGCAGTTGCAAACAAACTTTTCAGCTTTATAATTATTACAAAAAGTAAAGATTATGTGACAGACCTTTTTTTAACTGACGGCTTTAAGTTTCATTGCTGGGCGTCCGGGGCACACCCGTCCTAAGAAGTATAACCTCACCGATATGTACCTAGGTAAGTACAGAGCTGACTCGGGCCAGCTCGGCGAGATGTGTCGTGCGGTGTTCCACAGGGTCGGTTCTGGTACCGCTTCTGTGGAACATCGGCTACGACTGGGTTTTGCGGGGGGCGTTGCCTGAGGGCGTCGGCGTAACGTGCTACGCCACCGATACCCTCGTCACGGCGCCGGCGCGGGGTGCAACGTACCAGGAGGCAGCACTTAAGGTCACGACGGGTGTTGCTCAAGTCGTGGGTCGGATACGGCGGCTGAGACTGGAGGTGGCCTTGCACAAGTCCGAGGTTCTGTGCTTTCACAGACCTCGGAACGGTTCCAGCATAAATGTGGGGGGCGTTAGCATCGGCATCAAGCCCTCGATGAAGTACCTAGGGATCGTGCTTGATAGCCGATGGAACTTCGGACCACATTTCCGAAGTTTGGTCCCTAAAGTGACGGGGCATCAGTCGCGCTTTCGCGACTCATGCCTAACCTAAAGGGACCCAACGCCTCCTGCAGGAGACTGTACCTGGGGATCGTGCGGAGTGTGGCCCTATACGGGGCTCCCGTATGGGCGGCGCGGTTGACGGCCAACAACTTAACGCTCCCCGTTGACCCCCATCCGGACACCGGTGTCCAGAACTCTCAACTCGACTTTAAACCTTATTTTTTTATGGGGGGGGTACCCTTTTTAATGGATAAATTCCTATAGGAGGGGGTAGACAGGTTAATAGACCGTTGAGGACCTTGGCCGTCAAAACAATAAGAGGGTACCGAACGATCTCCGGAGAGGCTGCATGTCTCCTAGCCGGGACCTCTCCATGGGACCTGGAAGCGAGAGCCCTTGCGTCATTGTTCCAATGGCGCAATGAAGCGCTGGAGCGGGACCCCAGGCCTACGTCTCAAGAAATCGAGGACCAGCGGTCCCAACTCCACCAGGATCTCATGGAGTCATGGAGGGTGCGACTTGAGCAACCCAAGTGGGGTACCACCATCATCGCGGAGGTGAGACCGATCATGGACGATGGCATGGATGCTTCGGTAGCTATCTGTTTCGCATCCATCGTGAGGTCACACCCCACTGCGAGGTTTCCGACGACGACACCGTGTGAGTGCTCTGCGTGGGCGAGTCAGCGCTGGGACCTCGTAGTGGGTCTGGGCGTGGATACCCTCTTGCTGGAGACCATGCTTCAAGCCATAGTCTCCAGCAGGAGTAGGTGGAACGCAGCCGTGTCCTTCTGCGAGCAAGTTATGCTCGCGAAGGAGGTGGCCGAGAGGGAGAGGGAGCGTACCCTCCCCGCCGAGTTTCGTAATCAGCGGCGAGGGCGCCGCAGATTCATCTACGCCCAAGACCATCGACCTCCATGATCGGGGCCTGAGGACGGCGGGATCGCCACCCGTCGTTCTTACAGAAGCAGGCTAGAACGCAACCAGATTCACTCACTGACGCGGGATAAAACCCTACCCCAACGACGCGGGATTCTCATCCCGACCTAACCCCCGCAGAGACCAGAGAGGTGGTTGAAGTCTACCGGGCGCCACTGGAAATACGTTATGCTTGTAACCAGAGACGTCCGGCAACGGACGTTAGAGCGGCCGCGGCCTTATGCCGCGGAATTAAAAAAAAAAAGGTAAGTATAGATGTTACAAGTATAATATTAGCATAATTAATATTATGTATTTATAGTATGTATGTAGAAGGCCACTTACATTGATAGGAATTATATTAGAGACATAACATACACCTCGACGACTCCAGAGATACTTCATCCGAACTGAACATCCCAATTTAGTTGCATATAGTTACATACAATCATTAATGTACATAATTAACATGGTTGGTAACTCGTAATAGTTGGACTGCCCTATTGGAATTACGCTTTGAACCAGATTTATCATGGGATTGTAAACATGTACAAAACTAAATACACCTTGTTGAATGATGGTCTACAGACATACATACATACATATGGTCATGCCTCTTTCCCATGGGAGTTGGCAGAGACTATGGAATTCCACTTGCTACGATCCTGGCATACTTCTTTCGCTTCTTCCACTTTCATAATCTATCTATCTTCATGCCCGCTCTCCGGTTCTGGGTACTCTTGACCTGATGGTCTGAAAACATTTAAATATGCTAGTTTCCTTCAAGCAGTGAATAGAAGCATAATTATATCTCTATTTTCGTCAACCTGTATGATTTAGTGGCTAGTGACACTGCTTTAAAGCTAAATACTGGATTTGAAAGAAAGAAAAAGAAAAAGGTTTAATTTGAACACAGAATGACACAAAACAATAGATAGTAGGTAGGTACACAATTCCGCACAAGATAAAAAGAGGCATACACAAAACGAAAGATATAATACTAGGTATGCAATGCATGCTGCTAATTGCAAATGTTGAGCGGAGCAAATGTTTTTATTACATATCAGAATCAGAATCGAACACTTAAATTAATTAATCGAATGAAAAAAATATCTATTTTCATTGTTGACGCACGTGTTTCCATGGCAACCATTTAATCATCTGGTTTTTCGGTGATGTCCAGGACATTTTCGGTGATTATTCCTCCATGGTTAGCTCTATTTTCATGATTTCGACGGGTATGATGTCGACCAGCATGCCAAATTTGGTCACAATCGGTCGAGCCATTTCGGAGGAGTAGGCACACAAACGATTTACACTTGTGGCCTAAGATTGATAAAATAGTGGGAATTGGGCACCCATACGCCAGCGCCGGTAAAGCCAACAAGTGTCATCCTAATGAACAAATAGGCCCTCTCAGCTTAATGCTATTGTAAAAGAGCGCTGGTTTTCAGAGAGGGCCCATTAGGCAAGATGGCGCCACTACCCGAACCAAATTAAAATTAAATAAATAATATAATAAGTAAATATACATACGATACATACATACATCAGATATATACATATATCAAATACATACATACATTGATTTGAAGTTCGTGGGTTTGCATCCTGTCCAGGACAAAACCTTGTGTGACGAACACGATGGCCAGTTATGTGAGTGTAGGTATGTTTCTAATATGTATGTATATTAGTAGTAGTATAGTATACAAGTATATTATAAAAGTATGTTTATTAGTAATCTAGATCTGATAACACAAGTTTATTGATCAAGCAAGCGAAACGAGCGAAGCGTCTACATTTCTAGACTGAGCAATTTACCTTACTTTCGTCCATCTGTCTTTCTGTGTGTACTTTGGGCTAAATGGCCTAGTAGAACTGCGGTAGGTGGATCCAACGCTAACCTTAATAGCGCGATGTAGAAATTATGAATATGATATGAAGCAAAAATTCGATGTCGTCGGTAGTGGTCATCGTAGCTCAGTTGGTCAGAGCACTCCCCCTGTTAGGGAAAGGCCGTGGGTTCGAGTCCCGCCGATGACATCAGTTTTTGTGATCTATTTATAATTTCTTTCTTAATATTTTAAGAATAGTTTAAGCAAACTGATTGCTTTGAAATACAAAAATAAATGGCCTTGTCCCTCGTAATAAAATCTTCCAACAAGCGACAGTTCTCTTCGAACAAAAGAGGTGCGCACCATACTTTTCAACAAACTCACGGCATTATCAAACACTTAAATAAGTATCACATACCGTATATGTTCACCAACGCAGATGTAACACCAAAAGCAGCTCCTATGTTAATATTAAAGTTCAAAGTTTCACTTCACGTTTCTAATATGTATGTATATTAGTAGTAGTATAGTATACAAGTATATTATAAAAGTATGTTTATTAGTAATCTAGATCTGATAACACAAGTTTATTGATCAAGCAAGCGAAACGAGCGAAGCGTCTACATTTCTAGACTGAGCAATTTACCTTACTTTCGTCCATCTGTCTTTCTGTGTGTACTTTGGGCTAAATGGCCTAGTAGAACTGCGGTAGGTGGATCCAACGCTAACCTTAATAGCGCGATGTAGAAATTATGAATATGATATGAAGCAAAAATTCGATGTCGTCGGTAGTGGTCATCGTAGCTCAGTTGGTCAGAGCACTCCCCCTGTTAGGGAAAGGCCGTGGGTTCGAGTCCCGCCGATGACATCAGTTTTTGTGATCTATTTATAATTTCTTTCTTAATATTTTAGACTATATATAGACTTAAATACAGGCGAAATAAACTTTATAATAGTAAGTACAAACTACACGTAATTAAACAGAATGTTAGCGGGTTGGACACAAACACACAGTACACCTTAACTTTGTACATTTGTTGTGCACCTGGTGTTATAATTGAATTATGTATTAAGTACGGTCCTTTACACCAAATAACTGTTCCTTATTTGTTTTTTCAGCTGAAATTTTTAAGCTTGGACAAAAATACTTTTGTACTTTTCCACCGACTTCCAAAAAATAAGGTTCTCAATTCGACTGTATGTTCTTTTTTTATGTTTGTTTCCTCATATCTTCGGGCTGGGTGAACCGACTTTGATTTTTTTTATTAAAAGCTTCCTAAGTGGTCCCATTTCAATTTGGTCCCATGTCGGTAATTTGAAGTCAGTTGCTGTGTGAATTTCTAACGAGTATTTTTTTATACTGCCCGTTTTCCTTCAGGTGGGAGGTGCAGAAATTAAAACAGGTGGAAAAGCAGCAAAATTTGTGTCATCAATCGACATTCTCAAGCTATACCTATTTGACAATTTTGCCTTCGTCTGTCTGTTTGTTCGTTCCAAGATAGCGGCGAAGTTTTCCGATCTCCAGAAAACTTGGCACAAAACTAAGTGTTCCTCAATTGTTTCTTAATTTAAAACAATGATGTCATCGTAACCTTTTTGATTGGGGAGAAACGGTGCCGTGATAATAATTAATTTTATATGTATATACTAAAACACCAGCTGCTGCGGATTCTTAAGATGTGATTCGTTTGGGCATGCTTAGTGAATTACCTTCATGCAATTTTACCCAGTCAAATGATCGCGTTACTTTAAAAAAATAATGACGATTCCACCAGTATAGCAAAACTGTTTATCCAAACAAAACTTTAATCAGATAATGTTGTGCAAGTACTTGCTCACGAAACAGCCGAGAAGCTTATTTATCGCAACGCCAAAAGCTGAAAGTGCTTGGAAAATTGTAAGTTTATACGTTGAAATTAGACTTTAAAAGGAAAAAGGATTCCAAATTGTAGATTACAATGTAAGTTTCTGTGGCTATAAAGTTTGCGATTAGGTTTTATTCAAAATAATTAATGTTCACAATTTAAGTTAGTAAGAACATAACACTAACTGAATCACAGATACTATTAAGTACCTATATGATTTGGATACAGCAAGTGCCACTGAAAATACTTTCCCGTCCCGAGTGCCCGTCTGACGCACCCGACAATGGACGTAGGGGCAGCGCGGCCGCAGACAGAAAAAAAAGACCGCAAATGTATTTACTTCGCGTGCGAAAAATGAGGTCAATTGTCCTTCTTCGATGCAGTGTAACAACCTATGCTGCCTCTGTCAGGGATTGAGTCGGGTGTCATCCCGCACCTTTGTAGGGAGATTGGTGTTTATCCCGCATCGGTGAATCATGGTTTCACCATGGGTGGGCTGAAACCCTACAACACGCATCACTTCTTGTTTGCTTCTGTAAGGATATTGGGTTACCAACCTGCGATCCTCAGGCCGTGACCATGGATGTCGGAAGTCTTGCGCGTTCCACACAAAGGTTAAGAATTTTGAAACTTTATTTACACACGTAAGTAAACATTTACCTAGTGTATGTATTATACATAAGGGAAGTTAATGAGAACTCCTCTAGCGCGATTCATTAGTAGCTTATGAAAGTCAAATGTGTTGATATACAGTGACGCTGATCTTTAACTCAAATAACAAGGAACTTTCTAACAGCAATGAGTAGGCCTACATGCATAGTTATATTTACGCCTTTTCTTGTAGTAGAGTAAGTAAAAACGACGAATTTTCATTAGCAACGAGTATAACCGCTATTGTTCCAGCCTCATACCTATGCAAAACACGAACGATCGTATCTTCTATTTATTTGAACTGGCGAGTCGCCAACCGGAGCACGACTACATACATTACAACTATTATTCTGTATGATAAACTTGTTTGGGCTAGTTTGTGAAGATTGAATGTGAAATAATCTTGGTGCCTTATATTGAAATTGTGTCGTGAATACTAAAGTTACGAGATTAAGACGCCTTGTAATACTGGTCAGTAACAGATAATCTTATTAAATATGCCTCCTTACTTACAAAACTTATTAACAAACTTACACACAAAATCCCCAAAGGATAGACAGAGACGTTCATGTTCATGGATGCTTTAGATTAATGGAGCTTTTGCAATAGTAACTAACATTATTTAAAACCTATTTCTACAAGTAAATAATACAGCAAAAATACTACTTAATTCGTTACAATACTTTTAAAACTGGCCAAGTGCGTGTCGGGTCACGCATAGAATATTGTTTCGTAGTCAACCATAATAACCTCTAGGTATAACTCCTAAACTAGCAGAGTAATCTGATTCGTTATAGTTTTCCTTCAAAGTTCATTATATGGTTCATACTCCTTTTGTTTTAGCTTTTAGAGGGGGGGATTCTTAAATCAAAAAATTGTCTTAATAACCTCTTAACGTTTTAAGAAGACCTATCTAATGATACCCTACACGATGGGGTAGACGCCAGAAAAAAGAATATCCCCACTTTAGAGAGAGATATCCCAAAAAAAATATTTTTCATAACTTTTTTGTAACACTTTGTCGACGTATTAAATACACATATCCATGCAAAGTTTCATTATTCTAGCATTAACCTTTTGGGAGGAAAGCCGACGACGGACGGACGGACGGACATAACGAAACTATAAGGGTTCTGAGATTTTTAATACGGAACCCTAAAAAGTCAACTGACTTACCCTCTTAATGACAGAAATAGACTTTAAGAAAATCTTACAATAATAACTGAATTAAACCAAAAATAGTAAACCTAGCAATGAAATATAGACGCAAATTGTGTTAAAATAAATCTGACGGCACAAGTCAAATTAGGCCAAGGGTTATTGAAGCTTTTCTTACTCTGTCACTCTCAAAGATTAAAGGATACGAATTTGGTCGGCGTTATACGACATCAAGTTAAAAATCTATATTATATCAGAACATTGGCAAATGTTTTTATATATCAATACAGACAGATATACATCGATATCGCCCATGGGTTGTGAAGGTCAGATGGCAGTCGCTTCACGGAAAATATCGATTTTCAGCCGAATCGTAGTTAAACTGAGTTGGGAAAAGGCTCGGTGAATGATGATGACAGACAGATATACATCACGCAGGTAGAAGTGCTTTAGCAACCTACTTTTGTTGCCAGAAATTTAGTTGGTCCCACATATTAGGGACCAATCCTGTATCTGTCACCAGGCACTATAAAGAATCCTTAACCACTCTGTAATTATAGCTAAAATTGCAACAACAGACATGTTACATACCATTAAATAGAATCTCTGCAGTCCGAGCAAAATTGTATATCAATACCATCACGCCTATATCCCCGAGGGCGTAAGCAAAAGTGCATTACACACTCATATTCTTTTTGCATTTAGTTTTATTGGTTGGGGTGTCTGGTGTAATTATTTGGTAGACACGATAATTTACTGTTCTATTTTTTGCAATCAATCGACTCCAAGTGATCTAGCTTGTACTCGTTAGTAGCTTGGACTCGTTGCTTTATGACTAACTAGCTGATCGCCGCAGCTCCGCCCGCGTGATTTAGTTTACTTGTTCCCGTGGGAACACATTACCGGGATAAAAAGTAGACTATGTTAGTAAGGGTGAATGTAGCTTTCCATTGGCGTTGACGTTTGAAATCGGCATAGTATTTTTGAGTTTACTGATTACAAACATACACACAAAAATACAAATCTTTCCTCTTTATAAAAGTAGTATAGATATAACCGATTTACATAAAAGGTACACAAGCACTATTTTTTCTTCTTTTAAGTGCGTGGCTCCATCGTTCATCAATGACTTTGCCAATGTCAAGGTAATGTTTGATAGTTCCCAGCACAGAAGAACTAGTTACTCCGAACTAGTTCCCCCTGGACCTCGGTTTTTGTCGAGCGCCAGAAGTAACCAAAAAGCTACCAACCATACGCTCGACAAAAACCCAAGTCCTGTCTATATTCCATCTAATAATGATATTTGTACTCGAAGTTTGTACTAAAATTTTGTTTGAACATTTCTCACATAAAACTGTCCAAGAAGCCTATTTATTTGTCACTATATTTCCTGTTCGAACAAACTTTTGGCTCTTACTACAAAGTGTGGGATGGAATAGATCCCTTTTTGCCTGCATGTCACAAATAATTTGCAGAGTTGTTGATAACTTATAACATATTCCCGAACTAGGATCCCTATGTTGTTATAATATTTACGCCCAAAATTGCGGTAGTAAAAGTGTTTGTAAAATTTTCCATAATGAAATCGGAATTTTTGTGTCGAAGAAAAAATTGTGTTTTTTGGCAAGTGACTTTATAATGCTCCACAAATTATGTTTTGTTTTTGGACGGGATGAAATCAGTCAAAAATAAGTACCCACCTATGGTACTACTAAATTAATCACTGAAAACTTTTGTTTGGCTGAGGCTTCGTTGGTCGACAGGTGCTTTAAAATCTTAAGTTTTCCTCTGTGCACCTCCAAAGTAAGTACCTTCCAGCTATCTAAAAGTTATTACTAAGTAATTTAAGAATATCTTATTAGACAAAACTGCTCAACAAAGACTTTAAAATACACTGCGCCGTCTTGTCGTCCGGTCAAATTGGAGAAAATTGTACAATGTTGCCGCAATTTCAATGTAAAAGGTACTTACTTAGTTTAATTTAATAATTGAAAACGTTTCTTTGTAGTTTATTTATACGCAGCAGTTCTCGCAAATATGAATATTACATTATTATGATTATTTTGAAGGAAGGGATCAAGGATGAGTGGACATTGGTCGACCTCAGTGGATATACTTATTATTGTTCTAATATGCCAATCAAATCGAATACAGGGACCAAACTTGTTGAGCTGTATGAAGATAGGTACATTGATAAAACGTCAAACATTGAAACAAAAGCCGACTTCCAATTACCAGAATGGAATCAAATAGTTGGTGGAATGGGACTTATTTAATATAACCTATTTATAATGGAAAACAGTAGATTTAAATTAAAAAAAGTTAAAATCACCCATTCGAAAGGGTTGAACGACATTGGTCAAATCTGATATCCGCAAATCGGTATTTCGTCCAATGTGACAATGATCAAAGCTGTAGTTCAAGATAGGTAACAAATATAAAAAAAAAACAGTCAAATTGAGAACATCTTCTCATGCAATAATAAAAAGTGAAAGTTACATATATTGCAAGATCGTAGCTAGTAGAGGTAGCCAGTGGAAATGTGACGTCATTATGAATGACTATTAATTATTTTTTATTGGCTAAGTAACTAAGCAGACAGATATTTTCAAGATAATAACCAAATTCCTTAATAAGTCCCCCGTTGAATGCAAATCAGGTATGAGAGCTTTATTCTTAAATACTTTGCATAACTTTGCATACTATATACATCTGGCTAAATAAATAGTCTCAAGGAAAATACGTCAAAATATGTATCTTATATTAAAAAGTACCAAGGTATTTTCGTTAGTATCTTTGCCGGTAATTAATATTACAGTAAAATCTTCAAAGTATGCTTCAATATAAGCTTAACAATGAACTAAGTTTGCTGCAGTTGTCTATAAAATTAGTCGTGCTTGTCTGCCTCTGACAGAGTTGCTGCAAAGTCTTTCGCACTGCGGTTGCAACTGTATTCTCTCCTAGTTTAATATAGTTATTATTACTAACTTCTATTGTACTTACTTGTAAATTATATTAATATTTAGAAAAACACCCAAACTCCGAAACAAATATTTGCCGGATATACAAAATATTTGACCCAACTACTCGAACAAGTCCAAACTATCTAAGCATCCTTTATTCTTAACTAGCGTACGCCCGCGGCTTCACCCACTTGAAAACAATTGGCGAAAACAATAAAGGGAATTAAGAATTTTGTTTCAAAAATATCGGATATACCTACATCAGTTTTTTTAGTTACTCCTGGCTTTTAAAACAATGTAATTTGAGAGTATGTATTAAATTCACAGTCTCTTTAAAATAATAACAACGTAACCCAAAATAGCGAATATCGTACCGAAAAAGCCGCAATCGAAGTTTCACGCGCCGGTAAACACGCTTATCTTAACGAGCCCCCGCGAGAATTATTCCTCTCTCGTGTATTTTAGGATATACTTAAAGGATTTAAAAACCAAAGTCGGTTTTTCCACGTTCTGTGATATCGTGGAGCTGTTCGTCTGTTCGTAAACCTACCGTGGGAAGGGTCCCACCCGTTTCGAATCTTATTGGTATGGTTTTGATTATGATGATGATAAAGGTGACTTTAAAACAAAAGTTTTTTTTCTTAATTCGGTCGGTCCTACGTCCGTTGCCGGGCGTCTCTGGTGCGTCATCTGGTTCACCAGAACGTAATTCCTGTGGTGCCCGGTTAACTTTTGCCACCTGTGACCTCTTCGGTGACATGGTCGGGGTGAAAATCCCGCGTCGTTGGAATAGGGTTTTATCCCGCGTCGGTGAGTGAATCTGGTTGCGTGCTGCGCGGCCTCAGCCCCAAGGGCTTAAAATGATCCCGTTGTTATCTAAATACTTCGATATTAATTCAATGTAAGATTTTTAAATGCCGCCCTACAATTATTGGGGTCCGCTCTTGGAAGGGTACCCCAGGGAGCTGGCGGACTTTTGTCACTGCGGCACTAACAACCACCTTCAAGGGTTATTTTTTGTGTTTATTACGAAATCTGTAGGGTTCATTAAAAATGAAAGCACTCAAGGATTAGCAGTAGATTAGATTACATAGGTACAGCGAGAACAGGCAAATGTAAAAAAAACATACCTTTTTTGTGTTTTTTTTTAATCCGCCACACAAATTTGCTGCTTGCTAACTGTTTTATTACATTTTAGATAAAGATATATTTCACTATTTTATCAATTCTTCAAGTTTGAAATTATTGTTCGTAATTGAGGTGAAAGGACAATTAGAATTCTGCTCACAAAACGCTTCTATCTGCAAGCCAATATTTACCGTACCTTTGATAACAGAGGCATAAATTAATTTGTTCTAGTTAATACTGGATATTATTACCAGTATATCTAATAGTTTAAAAGGGGCTTTTGGGTGCAAAGGGGCTCTACCAAACATCTTTAGGGCCCCAGCGACCTCACCTGCTAGTGGCGCACCTGCTGATCAACGGACGAGGCTCGTTAATTCACGGTACCGATGAAGTGGCTTCGGTCCCTACGTGGGTACCAGGTGGTACAACAGTGTTGGTCCGAGGGGGTACCACCGTGCAGCTGTGCTAAAGCCCCCCAAGTAACCCAGCCCAAGCTGGGTTGCGTTAGGGGTTCAGCAGCTGCACCGCTGGGCCCGGGGCGATGTATGGTGTAGCAGGCATGGGACCTGTGGGAGCGAAGCAGAGTCTAATGTGGGTGGTGTGGGTCGATTCGCTGGCCAGGGAGGACCCTTAGCAGCGGCGTTGCCGCGGCCGCCCGCAACACAGTCATGGGGCCCGCCTGGGACCAACCACCCCAGGAGGCTGCCCCACATGTTGCGCATAATCCTAATGTGGGATCGCCGCTCAGGGTGGTAACCGGTGTGGCGTAGCGGCGGCCTTGCATCAGGGGGGTTTGGGAGCCCTTCCGTCCGGCGGGTCGGCTCCGACCTAACCACACGGTCCCAGAAGAAGCTAGCCCCTGCGTTTTGTGACTTACTGCTGCACCAAATGTTGCCCTGTCTTCACGCTTCTTCTTCAAACCTATAATAATGGCAGTGCAACAGAAAAAATGTAAACGTTCCACAGCGGCCCCAGGAAACCCCACAACTTCACTTTTCGAGGTGGAGTTCACCAACATCCGTGGACTCTATGCGAACCTCGATGCCGTCCACCATCACCTCGAGACGGCACGGCCCGCTGTGATGTTCCTCACGGAGATATAGATACGCCGCCCTGACGACACGTCTTACCTGTGTTACCCCGGCTATGTCATCGAGGAACAATTTCGAGACAAAGCCGGGGTGTGCGTGTTCGTTAGGGCGGATGTTTGCTGCCGCCGGTTGCGCTGCCTAGAGAACCCCTCCAACTCCGTCCTTTGGCTGCACGTAGACCATGGCTCCATGAGCCAGATCTACGTGTGCGTCTACCGTTCCCACACAGGGGATTCTGAGACAACAAGCTCTTCCAGTACCTCAGCGAGACGGCTGATGATGCGCAGGTGCGGTTCCCGAACGCTGAGCTAGTGTTTCTGGGGGACTTCAATGGCCATCACATTGAATGGCTGGGGTCCCTCAGGACTGATCATGCGGGTAGGGCCGCCCCTGCGTTCGCTCTCTCCCACGGTCTGACCCAGATGGTATGCGGGATTACCCGGATACCAGACAGGTCAGATCATGCGCCCGCTTTGCTGCATCTACTGTTGACGAGTCGCCCAGCCCAATACAGTGTTTCGGTAGGAGCCCCATTGGGTAGTTCCGACCACTGTGTTGTTCACGCTGGCATGAAGGTGTCACCTCCTGCACGTGCTGTACAAATGTCACAACGACTATGGCACTACTCGTCAGCGGATTGGGACGGTCTACGCGATTATTATGCGTCTGTCCCCTGGAGTCAGCGCTGCTTTGCAGAAAAGGCTCTTTCAGATAGCGCTTCTGCGATTGCTGGCGAGGTCAGTTTAGGGATGGAATATTACATCCCTTTCACTGATGTCGCCAGTATCCGCAAAGCCCGTCCCTGGTTCTGGCGAGATTGTGCCAAAGCTGTTCGACAAAAACAGTCGGTATATCGCGCCTGGATCAGGGCCCGGGTTGTGTGCGACCCAAACGTGGGCCACCTCAAAGCAGCGTACAACCGGGCCACAAAGTCCAGCAAGAGGGCCTTTAAGAGAGCGGATGTCCAGCACGTCGCGCGGCTTGGTCAGGAGCTCACTTCCCATCCCACGGGCAGCCGTGGATACTGGCAACTGGCCAAAGCCGTGCAATCTAACTTTTGTCAGCCCTCGCTGCCACCGCTGCGTTACCCAGATGGAACACTGGCTCACAAAGCCCAAGAGAAAGCGGATATGCTCGCAGACCTCTTTGCGGCTAATTCCCGGGTCGACGACCATCGCCAACTGTGGCCA